>CAWUFW010004943.1:879312-1433621 GCA_963921515.1 Calotriton arnoldi | reverse complement strand
CCTGTGTCGCCTTCTCGGGTAGAGATAGGTTGTTTGTCCTTAAAAAAGACTTGTAGCTTGATTTTTCGAATGAATTCATTCATTTCGCAGCAGAGTCTAAATTTGTCCATATTGGGGGTTGGAACAAATCCTAGTCCCTTTTCCAACACAATTTTTTGAGTTGGTGTCAATGTTGCATCTGATAGGTTCACCACTAAACTGGGTGGTGGCTGGTTGAGGGGTTGCTCGGGGGGCCCATGCTCCTCGTATTCATCCTCGTTGATTCCAGTGGTTGTGCCCATTGTACTTGTGCTCCTCTTCTGTTCTTGCCTCTTTGTGGTCCTTTGCCTCTCCCTAAAAAAGACTGTCCTTGATATTCAGGTTGCTGTCCTTGTTCCCAAAATGGATATGGCTGGGGTTGGAAAGGTTGTTGGTGGAAATGTGGTGGATAGAAGAAAGGTTGGGGCATGTTGTATGGTGATGGTCCTTGGAGGAGGGCCATCCATATCCTCCCCGTTCCTTGATCGTCCTCTCCCGTTGTGGCGATTCCTGTTGGTGTTGTTCCGGCTGTAATTAGATTCTGAATTATCAGAACCAGTATCCGAGCCGTCAGTGTCTGAGTTGTAGCCTGGGTTCCTGCCAGATGCAATATAGTCTTCCCTTATGTAGGGGTAAACCTTTTCATGTGAAAAGGATTTCTGATCTTTCTTGAATTTTTGATACTTTGTATCTTTGAGGGTCACCTCAAAGTCCGTCATTGTTTTATTTAGCTCTTCTAATCGCTTTTTCAGCTCTGTCACGGTCTGGTACGATTTCAGTTGTATTTCCAAAGTGTGTATTTCTTCCTTCATCTTATCGGACAGGCGTGCTGCAGTTTTTATGATCAGCACTAACCAGTCCCTGGTACAGTGCCAGGAAATGAGTGACCAGTCCTTTTTGAAGATTTTATCCTGCTGGAAGATGAAAGGCTCATTCCGTACTATCAAACCTCGTGGGGCGTTGTTTGCCCTTAAATATTCGGTCATCATAATACCGTGGATCATAGTTTTTATTTGATTCCTTCTTAATTCTGTTAGTTCGTCCCAACATTGGCCAGCTTCACTGGAAGTGCTCTTCGATGTATCTGCTAGTGGTAGCATGGATGAGATGATTCTTTCCACTTCCTCCTCGGAGAAGGTGAGACCCGTTACTTCGGTCATATTTGTGGATTATTGTGGTTTTCCGGTATGTGTTCTATGTCTTCGTGGTGAATGGGGGGGTTTAGCTCCCACAGCTGGACGCTGTAAAATACACACTACAAAAACAGGGGGAGGTAGAGGGTATAAGGCTAGGTCCACCCTCCTTTCAATAATGTACGCAAAAAACCGGATTACCGGATAGAGGACCTAGTCAGGGTGAAGTTTGATCCCAAGTCAAATTGAAATGGAAGGTCAGGTATTTATGACAAGAAAAAACAAATGTTTTCTTGAGTCCCCTCACTCACCGGGGTTTCCCACCGGTGACATGCTTCATCATTGGGGTCCTCTCAATCCGCTACGGATTGAGGCGTGCTTCGACTTGCGAAATTACGTAGGAGCACTAATAGGCGACTATGTGTGGTGCAATGTTTGGTGGAGTGGATAGAAAATCTAAAAATACCTGGCTAGTGGGCGAAACACTTTATTCTAGCTCCTAGTCGGTATATTAAAAACAGGGGTACTAGACAACGATATAACCATGATGAGTAAAAAGTCTCTAGTGTTTAGTCAACATGTTTCGAGCCTCCCCACGGCTCTTCCTCAGGACCACACAGGGGCCAGCCCTGTGCGTTCCACTCCTAAGTGACCTAAAAGTGAGGTAAATAATTAGTTAAGTGAGAAGTGATGTGTACACACCTACTGTGTGTGCACTATAATACATACGATTTTAAATTCAATTGATCGTAGTATCTGTTGAAAATAAAACAGAACAATGTTAGCCATACATCAGCCTGCCAGGGCCCTGGCAGGTATGGAACTGCATGCAGCACACTGCGTCTAGAACACATTTAAAATAAATCGTTATGCGTAAAATAACATCGTAGTCTCCACTTCCATCGTGCCTTATCGGTGGAGTTAAACGTGCGTGTGTCGTCTCATAGGGAGATCCTAAATGAATATGTGTTTTGTTTAAAACAGAGACATAGGCACCACGTGACAACACATACATAAACCACAAAGAAAACCTTGTATATTGCGCCATTACATACTTCAAATGAGGTTCAAAATAGCCCCATGGTCTGGAGGGGTTGAGGGGCTCGTATTCATACTCTGAAATGAGGGCAATGAATGATTAGATATAGTGACAGCAGCAAGTCTCTGAAAAAAATGAGAGAACAAGTGCTGCGGTATCGCGGTTGTCCATTGTTGCAGTTTTTGCTGCCAAATACGATCTGTAGTGGCTGCGCTGTTAGGGAGGAAAAAGGAACACTTACTTGAGTGGAGCTCGCCTCGGCATTAATTCACCTACTTGTACCCCTGGAGACCGCATATTAACGTGTCTCTCCACGGGTACCGAGTTAAATACTGTTAGTTCCGCCTAGTCATCAGATTGGTGCTAGAGCGGAAACTGTACCAGGAAATGGCCGCCCAAGTGTGGAAAAACGGCGGCCATGTTGGAGTGGGGAAAGAACTGTATTAAATGGTAGTAAATACAGGGGAATTCTTTTGATAAGTGTGTTATAGCCCCCAAGGTCATAAGTATCTTCATGAGATAGTGTTATAATGCGGTCTGATTCATGTAAAAAGACCGCCGTATTAGTTGAAATTGGATTCTTATGTTATTCGTGTAATTTTACTTCGAGAGTAAAGTCACTTTCTTAGTCATTTTCTCCCCCTGGGCTATCATTTACTTCCGCGGGGGTCATGATGCAGCGAAAAACGAGTGGTAGGGTGTAATGGAGGTTTTACTACTCGAAATTTCTCCTTTGGACTTTTTCATGTGTACATAAAAAAGAAGAAAAAGAAGAAAAAAGAGAATGGGGTCCATGAATTCTTATTCCTACTTCGTGAATTGCCCCCAGGGAATATTATCATTCAAACCCCTGGTGTCTGTGCGTAGTTTAAACACCCAACGTTGTTCCTTCTCCAGGAGTTTATGTTCTAGGTTCTCAGTAGGTTTTATGTGTTCCAGCACCACCCATTTGAGGTCGTTAGGGGTGTGTTGTTTTTCAATAAAGTGTGTGGTCATCTTTGTGGTTGCTCGCCTGCATCTGATGTTACTACGATGCTCAACTATCCTTTTGCTAACCTTCCTGGTCGTCATGCCTACGTAGTGAAGGTTGCATGTGCAAGTTGTTAGGTAGACCACCCCTGCCGTGTTGCAATTTGTGAATTTACGCAATTCCCACACCATGTTGTTGTTTAGTGTCACGCTCTTGGTGGGTGACGTCAGGTGACATACACTGCAGTTGTTGCACGGATAATGTCCGTTGGGTAAGGGCTGTAAGACTCTTTGGTTACCCCCGCTTGGAGTTATAATTTTTGGGCGTGTGTGCACCAGAATGTCTTTCAGATTTTTCCCTTTCCTATGGGAAAACATAGGTTTTGGAATGTCCAAACTTCCACTATTCAAGATGCGCCAATGTTTCTTCACAATCTTGGCCACCTTGTCCGATGCTACATTAAACGTTGTAATGCAGATGGGTCTCTTTTCACTCTCAGGTTTTTCTTCCTGTTGGAACTCCAGGAGTGATTCTCTATGGTTGTTACCCGCTCTTTTCTTGGCTTGATTCACTAGGTGTGGGGGTATTTCCTTGTGATCAGTTTCTTGGACAGTTCTCTTGCTTGTCGCTTGTAATCCTCTTTCTCTGTGCAGTTTCTCCGCAGGCGCAGGAACTGTCCAAATGGAAGGTTCTCTTTGAGTTGTCTCGGGTGAAAGCTGTCATACAGCAGGAGACAGTTCTTCGCTGTCGGTTTGAAGTGTGTCGTGGTTCTCAGTGAGGGCCCTGTTGCAAAAATATTCAGATCCAGGAAGACCAATTGTGACCGGCTCATAGTATGGGTAAATTTGAGAAAAGGGTCCTGTAAATTCAGCCAGGCCATGAAATCAGTGGCTTCAGACTCATTTCCTTCCCAAATGAGTAGCACATCATCGATGTATCTCTTCCATAACACTATGTGGTCAGTATAAGGATTCGTGTTGTTCAGTATCTTCTGTTTCTCCAAGTGGTGGACATAGAGCCCTGCCACACTTGGAGCGAAAGTGCTCCCCATGCTGGTACCATGCTGTTGGCGGAACAGGGTCTCTTCAAAACGAAAGAAATTCTCCGTGAGGGCCATCTTGCAGCATTCTAAAACAACATGTCTGGGGGTGTGATATCGCCATTCTTGTTCAAAAAGCACTTCCTCTATGATGTTGAGGGTCTCTATATGGGGTAAACTGGTGTAGAGGCTTTCTACATCCAGCCCAATGAGTATACATGTCGTGGGGTTGAAGTTGAGGTCCTGGAGGAGGCATAGTACCGCCTTGGTATCCTGTAGGTAGGTTCCTGTACCTTGTATCAGAGGGCGAAGGAATGCATCCGCGAACTTTGAGAGCGGTTCCAGGATGGACCCGGTACCCGAAACTATGGGCCTTCCTGGTGGGTTTTCAAGGGACTTATGTATTTTTGGTATCGTATAAAAATACGGTGTTGTTGGGTTTCTTTTCATCAGAAAATCACCTTCTTTTTTGGAAATCCAATCATTGGCTGTAGATTCTTCCACCAAACTGGCGATTTCGATCCGTAGTCGTTCTGTTGGGTCTTCTCTTATTCGTATGTAATTCCTTTCATCCGTTAGGAGTCTTAGGCACTCTTCGCGGTATGTTGTGGTATTCTGGAGGACAATTGCCCCTCCCTTGTCCGCTGGTTTTATTGTGATCGAGGTGTTGTTAGCTAGCAGCTGGATCGCCTCTTGTTCCACCTTGCTAGTATTGTGGAAAACCTTGATGGTCCTGGGGTCAATCTCGCTCACTTCTTTAAGAACTGCTTTCTCGAAAGCCAATACTTCCACCGGTAAGTTGGCTGATGGTGGGGTGAAGTTGGATTTCCGATGCAGTCCTGTGTCGCCTTCTCGGGTAGAGATAGGTTGTTTGTCCTTAAAAAAGACTTGTAGCTTGATTTTTCGAATGAATTCATTCATTTCGCAGCAGAGTCTAAATTTGTCCATATTGGGGGTTGGAACAAATCCTAGTCCCTTTTCCAACACAATTTTTTGAGTTGGTGTCAATGTTGCATCTGATAGGTTCACCACTAAACTGGGTGGTGGCTGGTTGAGGGTTTGCTCGGGGGGCCCATGCTCCTCGTATTCATCCTCGTTGATTCCAGTGGTTGTGCCCATTGTACTTGTGCTCCTCTTCTGTTCTTGCCTCTTTGTGGTCCTTTGCCTCTCCCTAAAAAAGACTGTCCTTGATATTCAGGTTGCTGTCCTTGTTCCCAATATGGATATGGCTGGTGTTGGAAAGGTTGTTGGTGGAAATGTGGTGGATAGAAGAAAGGTTGGGGCATGTTGTATGGTGATGGTCCTTGGAGGAGGGCCATCCATATCCTCCCCGTTCCTTGATCGTCCTCTCCCGTTGTGGCGATTCCTGTTGGTGTTGTTCCGGCTGTAATTAGATTCTGAATTATCAGAACCAGTATCCGAGCCGTCAGTGTCTGAGTTGTAGCCTGGGTTCCTGCCAGATGCAATATAGTCTTCCCTTATGTAGGGGTAAACCTTTTCATGTGAAAAGGATTTCTGATCTTTCTTGAATTTTTGATACTTTGTATCTTTGAGGGTCACCTCAAAGTCCGTCATTGTTTTATTTAGCTCTTCTAATCGCTTTTTCAGCTCTGTCACGGTCTGGTACGATTTCAGTTGTATTTCCAAAGTGTGTATTTCTTCCTTCATCTTATCGGACAGGCGTGCTGCAGTTTTTATGATCAGCACTAACCAGTCCCTGGTACAGTGCCAGGAAATGAGTGACCAGTCCTTTTTGAAGATTTTATCCTGCTGGAAGATGAAAGGCTCATTCCGTACTATCAAACCTCGTGGGGCGTTGTTTGCCCTTAAATATTCGGTCATCATAATACCGTGGATCATAGTTTTTATTTGATTCCTTCTTAATTCTGTTAGTTCGTCCCAACATTGGCCAGCTTCACTGGAAGTGCTCTTCGATGTATCTGCTAGTGGTAGCATGGATGAGATGATTCTTTCCACTTCCTCCTCGGAGAAGGTGAGACCCGTTACTTCGGTCATATTTGTGGATTATTGTGGTTTTCCGGTATGTGTTCTATGTCTTCGTGGTGAATGGGGGGTTTAGCTCCCACAGCTGGACGCTGTAAAATACACACTACAAAAACAGGGGGAGGTAGAGGGTATAAGGCTAGGTCCACCCTCCTTTCAATCATGTACGCAAAAAACCGGATTACCGGATAGAGGACCTAGTCAGGGTGAAGTTTGATCCCAAGTCAAATTGAAATGGAAGGTCAGGTATTTATGACAAGAAAAAACAAATGTTTTCTTGAGTCCCCTCACTCACCGGGGTTTCCCACCGGTGACATGCTTCATCATTGGGGTCCTCTCAATCCGCTACGGATTGAGGCGTGCTTCGACTTGCGAAATTACGTAGGAGCACTAATAGGCGACTATGTGTGGTGCAATGTTTGGTGGAGTGGATAGAAAATCTAAAAATACCTGGCTAGTGGGCGAAACACTTTATTCTAGCTCCTAGTCGGTATATTAAAAACAGGGGTACTAGACAACGATATAACCATGATGAGTAAAAAGTCTCTAGTGTTTAGTCAACATGTTTCGAGCCTCCCCACGGCTCTTCCTCAGGACCACACAGGGGCCAGCCCTGTGCGTTCCACTCCTAAGTGACCTAAAAGTGAGGTAAATAATTAGTTAAGTGAGAAGTGATGTGTACACACCTACTGTGTGTGCACTATAATACATACGATTTTAAATTCAATTGATCGTAGTATCTGTTGAAAATAAAACAGAACAATGTTAGCCATACATCAGCCTGCCAGGGCCCTGGCAGGTATGGAACTGCATGCAGCACACTGCGTCTAGAACACATTTAAAATAAATCGTTATGCGTAAAATAACATCGTAGTCTCCACTTCCATCGTGCCTTATCGGTGGAGTTAAACGTGCGTGTGTCGTCTCATAGGGAGATCCTAAATGAATATGTGTTTTGTTTAAAACAGAGACATAGGCACCACGTGACAACACATACATAAACCACAAAGAAAACCTTGTATATTGCGCCATTACATACTTCAAATGAGGTTCAAAATAGCCCCATGGTCTGGAGGGGTTGAGGGGCTCGTATTCATACTCTGAAATGAGGGCAATGAATGATTAGATATAGTGACAGCAGCAAGTCTCTGAAAAAAATGAGAGAACAAGTGCTGCGGTATCGCGGTTGTCCATTGTTGCAGTTTTTGCTGCCAAATACGATCTGTAGTGGCTGCGCTGTTAGGGAGGAAAAAGGAAAACTTACTTGAGTGGAGCTCGCCTCGGCATTAATTCACCTACTTGTACCCCTGGAGACCGCATATTAACGTGTCTCTCCACGGGTACCGAGTTAAATACTGTTAGTTCCGCCTAGTCATCAGATTGGTGCTAGAGCGGAAACTGTACCAGGAAATGGCCGCCCAAGTGTGGAAAAACGGTGGCCATGTTGGAGTGGGGAAAGAACTGTATTAAATGGTAGTAAATACAGGGGAATTCTTTTGATAAGTGTGTTATAGCCCCCAAGGTCATAAGTATCTTCATGAGATAGTGTTATAATGCGGTCTGATTCATGTAAAAAGACCGCCGTATTAGTTGAAATTGGATTCTTATGTTATTCGTGTAATTTTACTTCGAGAGTAAAGTCACTTTCTTAGTCATTTTCTCCCCCTGGGCTATCATTTACTACCGCGGGGTCATGATGCAGCGAAAAACGAGTGGTAGGGTGTAATGGAGGTTTTACTACTCGAAATTTCTCCTTTGGACTTTTTCATGTGTACATAAAAAAGAAGAAAAAGAAGAAAAAAGAGAATGGGGGTCCATGAATTCTTATTCCTACTTCGTGAATTGCCCCCAGGGAATATTATCATTCAAACCCCTGGTGTCTGTGCGTAGTTTAAACACCCAACGTTGTTCCTTCTCCAGGAGTTTATGTTCTAGGTTCTCAGTAGGTTTTATGTGTTCCAGCACCACCCATTTGAGGTCGTTAGGGGTGTGTTGTTTTTCAATAAAGTGTGTGGTCATCTTTGTGGTTGCTCGCCTGCATCTGATGTTACTACGATGCTCAACTATCCTTTTGCTAACCTTCCTGGTCGTCATGCCTACGTAGTGAAGGTTGCATGTGCAAGTTATTAGGTAGACCACCCCTGCCGTGTTGCAATTTGTGAATTTACGCAATTCCCACACCATGTTGTTGTTTAGTGTCACGCTCTTGGTGGGTGACGTCAGGTGACATACACTGCAGTTGTTGCACGGATAATGTCCGTTGGGTAAGGGCTGTAAGACTCTTTGGTTACCCCCGCTTGGAGTTATAATTTTTGGGCGTGTGTGCACCAGAATGTCTTTCAGATTTTTCCCTTTCCTATGGGAAAACATAGGTTTTGGAATGTCCAAACTTCCACTATTCAAGATGCGCCAATGTTTCTTCACAATCTTGGCCACCTTGTCCGATGCTACATTAAACGTTGTAATGCAGATGGGTCTCTTTTCACTCTCAGGTTTTTCTTCCTGTTGGAACTCCAGGAGTGATTCTCTATGGTTGTTACCCGCTCTTTTCTTCGCTTGATTCACTAGGTGTGGGGGGTATTTCCTTGTGATCAGTTTCTTGGACAGTTCTCTTGCTTGTCGCTTGTAATCCTCTTTCTCTGTGCAGTTTCTCCGCAGGCGCAGGAACTGTCCAAATGGAAGGTTCTCTTTGAGTTGTCTCGGGTGAAAGCTGTCATACAGCAGGAGACAGTTCTTCGCTGTCGGTTTGAAGTGTGTCGTGGTTCTCAGTGAGTGTCCTGTTGCAAAAATATTCAGATCCAGGAAGACCAATTGTGACCTGCTCATAGTATGGGTAAATTTGAGAAAAGGGTCCTGTAAATTCAGCCAGGCCATGAAATCAGTGGCTTCAGACTCATTTCCTTCCCAAATGAGTAGCACATCATCGATGTATCTCTTCCATAACACTATGTGGTCAGTATAAGGATTCGTGTTGTTCAGTATCTTCTGTTTCTCCAAGTGGTGGACATAGAGCCCTGCCACACTTGGAGCGAAAGTGCTCCCCATGCTGGTACCATGCTGTTGGCGGAACAGGGTCTCTTCAAAACGAAAGAAATTCTCCGTGAGGGCCATCTTGCAGCATTCTAAAACAACATGTCTGGGGGTGTGATATCGCCATTCTTGTTCAAAAAGCACTTCCTCTATGATGTTGAGGGTCTCTATATGGGGTAAACTGGTGTAGAGGCTTTCTACATCCAGCCCAATGAGTATACATGTCGTGGGGTTGAAGTTGAGGTCCTGGAGGAGGCATAGTACCGCCTTGGTATCCTGTAGGTAGGTTCCTGTACCTTGTATCAGCGGGCGAAGGAATGCATCCGCGAACTTTGAGAGCGGTTCCAGGATGGACCCGATACCCGAAACTATGGGCCTTCCTGGTGGGTTTTCAAGGGACTTATGTATTTTTGGTATCGTATAAAAATACGGTGTTGTTGGGTTTCTATTCATCAGAAAATCACCTTCTTTTTGGAAATCCAATCATTGGCTGTAGATTCTTCCACCAAACTGGCGATTTCGATCCGTAGTCGTTCTGTTGGGTCTTCTCTTATTCGTATGTAATTCCTTTCATCCGTTAGGAGTCTTAGGCACTCTTCGCGGTATGTTGTGGTATTCTGGAGGACAATTGCCCCTCCCTTGTCCGCTGGTTTTATTGTGATCGAGGTGTTGTTAGCTAGCAGCTGGATCGCCTCTTGTTCCACCTTGCTAGTATTGTGGAAAACCTTGATGGTCCTGGGGTCAATCTCGCTCACTTCTTTAAGAACTGCTTTCTCGAAAGCCAATACTTCCACCGGTAAGTTGGCTGATGGTGGGGTGAAGTTGGATTTCCGATGCAGTCCTGTGTCGCCTTCTCGGGTAGAGATAGGTTGTTTGTCCTTAAAAAGACTTGTAGCTTGATTTTTCGAATGAATTCATTCATTTCGCAGCAGAGTCTAAATTTGTCCATATTGGGGGTTGGAACAAATCCTAGTCCCTTTTCCAACACAATTTTTTGAGTTGGTGTCAATGTTGCATCTGATAGGTTCACCACTAAACTGGGTGGTGGCTGGTTGAGGGGTTGCTCGGGGGCCCATGCTCCTCGTATTCATCCTCGTTGATTCCAGTGGTTGTGCCCATTGTACTTGTGCTCCTCTTCTGTTCTTGCCTCTTTGTGGTCCTTTGCCTCTCCCTAAAAAAGACTGTCCTTGATATTCAGGTTGCTGTCCTTGTTCCCAAAATGGATATGGCTGGTGTTGGAAAGGTTGTTGGTGGAAATGTGGTGGATAGAAGAAAGGTTGGGGCATGTTGTATGGTGATGGTCCTTGGAGGGGGGCCATCCATATCCTCCCCGTTCCTTGATCGTCCTCTCCCGTTGTGGCGATTCCTGTTGGTGTTGTTCCGGCTGTAATTAGATTCTGAATTATCAGAACCAGTATCCGAGCCGTCAGTGTCTGAGTTGTAGCCTGGGTTCCTGCCAGATGCAATATAGTCTTCCCTTATGTAGGGGTAAACCTTTTCATGTGAAAAGGATTTCTGATCTTTCTTGAATTTTTGATACTTTGTATCTTTGAGGGTCACCTCAAAGTCCGTCATTGTTTTATTTAGCTCTTCTAATCGCTTTTTCAGCTCTGTCACGGTCTGGTACGATTTCAGTTGTATTTCCAAAGTGTGTATTTCTTCCTTCATCTTATCGGACAGGCGTGCTGCAGTTTTTATGATCAGCACTAACCAGTCCCTGGTACAGTGCCAGGAAATGAGTGACCAGTCCTTTTTGAAGATTTTATCCTGCTGGAAGATGAAAGGCTCATTCCGTACTATCAAACCTCGTGGGGCGTTGTTTGCCCTTAAATATTCGGTCATCATAATACCGTGGATCATAGTTTTTATTTGATTCCTTCTTAATTCTGTTAGTTCGTCCCAACATTGGCCAGCTTCACTGGAAGTGCTCTTCGATGTATCTGCTAGTGGTAGCATGGATGAGATGATTCTTTCCACTTCCTCCTCGGAGAAGGTGAGACCCGTTACTTCGGTCATATTTGTGGATTATTGTGGTTATCCGGTATGTGTTCTATGTCTTCGTGGTGAATGGGGGTTTAGCTCCCACAGCTGGACGCTGTAAAATACACACTACAAAAACAGGGGGAGGTAGAGGGTATAAGGCTAGGTCCACCCTCCTTTCAATCATGTACGCAAAAACCGGATTACCGGATAGAGGACCTAGTCAAGGTGAAGTTTGATCCCAAGTCAAATTGAAATGGAAGGTCAGGTATTTATGACAAGAAAAACAAATGTTTTCTTGAGTCCCCTCACTCACCGGGGTTTCCCACCGGTGACATGCTTCATCATTGGGGTCCTCTCAATCCGCTACGGATTGAGGCGTGCTTCGACTTGCGAAATTACGTAGGAGCACTAATAGGCGACTATGTGTGGTGCAATGTTTGGTGGAGTGGATAGAAAATCTAAAAATACCTGGCTAGTGGGCGAAACACTTTATTCTAGCTCCTAGTCGGTATATTAAAAACAGGGGTACTAGACAACGATATAACCATGATGAGTAAAAAGTCTCTAGTGTTTAGTCAACATGTTTCGAGCCTCCCCACGGCTCTTCCTCAGGACCACACAGGGGCCAGCCCTGTGCGTTCCACTCCTAAGTGACCTAAAAGTGAGGTAAATAATTAGTTAAGTGAGAAGTGATGTGTACACACCTACTGTGTGTGCACTATAATACATACGATTTTAAATTCAATTGATCGTAGTATCTGTTGAAAATAAAACAGAACAATGTTAGCCATACATCAGCCTGCCAGGGCCCTGGCAGGTATGGAACTGCATGCAGCACACTGCGTCTAGAACACATTTAAAATAAATCGTTATGCGTAAAATAACATCGTAGTCTCCACTTCCATCGTGCCTTATCGGTGGAGTTAAACATGCGTGTGTCATCTCATAGGGAGATCCTAAATGAATATGTGTTTTGTTTAAAACAGAGACATAGGCACCACGTGACAACACATACATAAACCACAAAGAAAACCTTGTATATTGCGCCATTACATACTTCAAATGAGGTTCAAAATAGCCCCATGGTCTGGAGGGGTTGAGTGGCTCGTATTCATACTCTGAAATGAGGGCAATGAATGATTAGATATAGTGACAGCAGCAAGTCTCTGAAAAAAATGAGAGAACAAGTGCTGCGGTATCGCGGTTGTCCATTGTTGCAGTTTTTGCTGCCAAATACGATCTGTAGTGGCTGCGCTGTTAGGGAGGAAAAAGGAACACTTACTTGAGTGGAGCTCGCCTCGGCATTAATTCACCTACTTGTACCCCTGGAGACCGCATATTAACGTGTCTCTCCACGGGTACCGAGTTAAATACTGTTAGTTCCGCCTAGTCATCAGATTGGTGCTAGAGCGGAAACTGTACCAGGAAATGGCCGCCCAAGTGTGGAAAAACGGCGGCCATGTTGGAGTGGGGAAAGAACTGTATTAAATGGTAGTAAATACAGGGGAATTCTTTTGATAAGTGTGTTATAGCCCCCAAGGTCATAAGTATCTTCATGAGATAGTGTTATAATGCGGTCTGATTCATGTAAAAAGACCGCCGTATTAGTTGAAATTGGATTCTTATGTTATTCGTGTAATTTTACTTCGAGAGTAAAGTCACTTTCTTAGTCATTTTCTCCCCCTGGGCTATCATTTACTACCGCGGGGGTCATGATGCAGCGAAAAACGAGTGGTAGGGTGTAATGGAGGTTTTACTACTCGAAATTTCTCCTTTGGACTTTTTCATGTGTACATAAAAAAGAAGAAAAAGAAGAAAAAAGAGAATGGGGGTCCATGAATTCTTATTCCTACTTCGTGAATTGCCCCAGGGAATATTATCATTCAAACCCCTGGTGTCTGTGCGTAGTTTAAACACCCAACGTTGTTCCTTCTCCAGGAGTTTATGTTCTAGGTTCTCAGTAGGTTTTATGTGTTCCAGCACCACCCATTTGAGGTCGTTAGGGGTGTGTTGTTTTTCAATAAAGTGTGTGGTCATCTTTGTGGTTGCTCGCCTGCATCTGATGTTACTACGATGCTCAACTATCCTTTTGCTAACCTTCCTGGTCGTCATGCCTACGTAGTGAAGGTTGCATGTGCAAGTTATTAGGTAGACCACCCCTGCCGTGTTGCAATTTGTGAATTTACGCAATTCCCACACCATGTTGTTGTTTAGTGTCACGCTCTTGGTGGGTGACGTCAGGTGACATACACTGCAGTTGTTGCACGGATAATGTCCGTTGGGTAAGGGCTGTAAGACTCTTTGGTTACCCCCGCTTGGAGTTATAATTTTTGGGCGTGTGTGCACCAGAATGTCTTTCAGATTTTTCCCTTTCCTATGGGAAAACATAGGTTTTGGAATGTCCAAACTTCCACTATTCAAGATGCGCCAATGTTTCTTCACAATCTTGGCCACCTTGTCCGATGCTACATTAAACGTTGTAATGCAGATGGGTCTCTTTTCACTCTCAGGTTTTTCTTCCTGTTGGAACTCCAGGAGTGATTCTCTATGGTTGTTACCCGCTCTTTTCTTTGCTTGATTCACTAGGTGTGGGGGGTATTTCCTTGTGATCAGTTTCTTGGACAGTTCTCTTGCTTGTCGCTTGTAATCCTCTTTCTCTGTGCAGTTACTCCGCAGGCGCAGGAACTGTCCAAATGGAAGGTTCTCTTTGAGTTGTCTCGGGTGAAAGCTGTCATACAGCAGGAGACAGTTCTTCGCTGTCGGTTTGAAGTGTGTCGTGGTTCTCAGTGAGTGTCCTGTTGCAAAAATATTCAGATCCAGGAAGACCAATTGTGACCTGCTCATAGTATGGGTAAATTTGAGAAAAGGGTCCTGTAAATTCAGCCAGGCCATGAAATCAGTGGCTTCAGACTCATTTCCTTCCCAAATGAGTAGCACATCATCGATGTATCTCTTCCATAACACTATGTGGTCAGTATAAGGATTCGTGTTGTTCAGTATCTTCTGTTTCTCCAAGTGGTGGACATAGAGCCCTGCCACACTTGGAGCGAAAGTGCTCCCCATGCTGGTACCATGCTGTTGGCGGAACAGGGTCTCTTCAAAACGAAAGAAATTCTCCGTGAGGGCCATCTTGCAGCATTCTAAAACAACATGTCTGGGGGTGTGATATCGCCATTCTTGTTCAAAAAGCACTTCCTCTATGATGTTGAGGGTCTCTATATGGGGTAAACTGGTGTAGAGGCTTTCTACATCCAGCCCAATGAGTATACATGTCGTGGGGTTGAAGTTGAGGTCCTGGAGGAGGCATAGTACCGCCTTGGTATCCTGTAGGTAGGTTCCTGTACCTTGTATCAGCGGGCGAAGGAATGCATCCGCGAACTTTGAGAGCGGTTCCAGGATGGACCCGATACCCGAAACTATGGGCCTTCCTGGTGGGTTTTCAAGGGACTTATGTATTTTTGGTATCGTATAAAAATACGGTGTTGTTGGGTTTCTATTCATCAGAAAATCACCTTCTTTTTTGGAAATCCAATCATTGGCTGTAGATTCTTCCACCAAACTGGCGATTTCGATCCGTAGTCGTTCTGTTGGGTCTTCTCTTATTCGTATGTAATTCCTTTCATCCGTTAGGAGTCTTAGGCACTCTTCGCGGTATGTTGTGGTATTCTGGAGGACAATTGCCCCTCCCTTGTCCGCTGGTTTTATTGTGATCGAGGTGTTGTTAGCTAGCAGCTGGATCGCCTCTTGTTACACCTTGCTAGTATTGTGGAAAACCTTGATGGTCCTGGGGTCAATCTCGCTCACTTCTTTAAGAACTGCTTTCTCGAAAGCCAATACTTCCACCGGTAAGTTGGCTGATGGTGGGGTATACTGACCACATAGTGTTATGGAAGAGATACATCGATGATGTGCTACTCATTTGGGAAGGAAATGAGTCTGAAGCCACTGATTTCATGGCCTGGCTGAATTTACAGGACCCTTTTCTCAAATTTACCCATACTATGAGCAGGTCACAATTGGTCTTCCTGGATCTGAATATTTTTGCAACAGGACACTCACTGAGAACCACGACACACTTCAAACCGACAGCGAAGAACTGTCTCCTGCTGTATGACAGCTTTCACCCGAGACAACTCAAAGAGAACCTTCCATTTGGACAGTTCCTGCGCCTGCGGAGAAACTGCACAGAGAAAGAGGATTACAAGCGACAAGCAAGAGAACTGTCCAAGAAACTGATCACAAGGAAATACCCCCCACAATCAAGCCAAGAAAAGAGCGGGTAACAACCATAGAGAATCACTCCTGGAGTTCCAACAGGAAGAAAAACCTGAGAGTGAAAAGAGACCCATCTGCATTACAACGTTTAATGTAGCATCGGACAAGGTGGCCAAGATTGTGAAGAAACATTGGCGCATCTTGAATAGTGGAAGTTTGGACATTCCAAAACCTATGTTTTCCCATAGGAAAGGGAAAAATCTGAAAGACATTCTGGTGCACACACGCCCAAAAATTATAACTCCAAGCGGGGATAACCAAAGAGTCTTACAGCCCTTACCCAACGGACATTATCCGTGCAACAACTGCAGTGTATGTCACCTGACGTCACCCACCAAGAGCGTGACACTAAACAACAACATGGTGTGGGAATTGCGTAAATTCACAAATTGCAACACGGCAGGGGTGGTCTACCTAATAACTTGCACATGCAACCTTCACTACGTAGGCATGACGACCAGGAAGGTTAGCAAAAGGATAGTTGAGCATCGTAGTAACATCAGATGCAGGCGAGCAACCACAAAGATGACCACACACTTTATTGAAAAACAACACACCCCTAACGACCTCAAATGGGTGGTGCTGGAACACATAAAACCTACTGAGAACCTAGAACATAAACTCCTGGAGAAGGAACAACGTTGGGTGTTTAAACTACGCACAGACACCAGGGGTTTGAATGATAATATTCCCTGGGGGCAATTCACGAAGTAGGAATAAGAATTCATGGACCCCCATTCTCTTTTTCTTCTTTTTCTTCTTTTTTATGTACACATGAAAAAGTCCAAAGGAGAAATTTCGAGTAGTAAAACCTCCATTACACCCTACCACTCGTTTTTCGCTGCATCATGACCCCCGCGGTAGTAAATGATAGCCCAGGGGGAGAAAATGACTAAGAAAGTGACTTTACTCTCGAAGTAAAATTACACGAATAACATAAGAATCCAATTTCAACTAATACGGCGGTCTTTTTACATGAATCAGACCGCATTATAACACTATCTCATGAAGATACTTATGACCTTGGGGGCTATAACACACTTATCAAAAGAATTCCCCTGTATTTACTACCATTTAATACAGTTCTTTCCCCACTCCAACATGGCCGCCGTTTTTCCACACTTGGGCGGCAATTTCCTGGTACAGTTTCCGCTCTAGCACCAATCTGATGACTAGGCGGAACTAACAGTATTTAACTCGGTACCCGTGGAGAGACACGTTAATATGCGGTCTCCAGGGGTACAAGTAGGTGAATTAATGCCGAGGCGAGCTCCACTCAAGTAAGTGTTCCTTTTTCCTCCCTAACAGCGCAGCCACTACAGATCGTATTTGGCAGCAAAAACTGCAACAATGGACAACCGCGATACCGCAGCACTTGTTCTCTCATTTTTTTCAGAGACTTGCTGCTGTCACTATATCTAATCATTCATTGCCCTCATTTCAGAGTATGAATACGAGCCCCTCAACCCCTCCAGACCATGGGGCTATTTTGAACCTCATTTGAAGTATGTAATGGCGCAATATACAAGGTTTTCTTTGTGGTTTATGTATGTGTTGTCACGTGGTGCCTATGTCTCTGTTTTAAACAAAACACATTCATTTAGGATCTCCCTATGAGACGACACACGCACGTTTAACTCCACCGATAAGGCACGATGGAAGTGGAGACTACGATGTTATTTTACGCATAACGATTTATTTTAAATGTGTTCTAGACGCAGTGTGCTGCATGCAGTTCCATACCTGCCAGGGCCCTGGCAGGCTGATGTATGGCTAACATTGTTCTGTTTTATTTTCAACAGATACTACGAATAATTGAATTTAAAATCGTATGTATTATAGTGCACACACAGTAGGTGTGTACACATCACTTCTCACTTAACTAATTATTTACCTCACTTTTAGGTCACTTAGGAGTGGAACGCACAGGGCTGGCCCCTGTGTGGTCCTGAGGAAGAGCCGTGGGGAGGCTCGAAACATGTTGACTAAACACTAGAGACTTTTTACTCATCATGGTTATATCGTTGTCTAGTACCCCTGTTTTTAATATACCGACTAGGAGCTAGAATAAAGTGTTTCGCCCACTAGCCAGGTATTTTTAGATTTTCTATCCACTCCACCAAACATTGCACCACACATAGTCGCCTATTAGTGCTCCTACGTAATTTCGCAAGTCGAAGCACGCCTCAATCCGTAGCGGATTGAGAGGACCCCAATGATGAAGCATGTCACCGGTGGGAAACCCCGGTGAGTGAGGGGACTCAAGAAAACATTTGTTTTTTCTTGTCATAAATACCTGACCTTCCATTTCAATTTGACTTGGGATCAAACTTCACCCTGACTAGGTCCTCTATCCGGTAATCCGGTTTTTGCGTACATGATTGAAAGGAGGGTGGACCTAGCCTTATACCCTCTACCTCCCCCTGTTTTTGTAGTGTGTATTTTACAGCGTCCAGCTGTGGGAGCTAAACCCCCATTCACCACGAAGACATAGAACACATACCGGATAACCACAATAATCCACAAATATGACCGAAGTAACGGGTCTCACCTTCTCCGAGGAGGAAGTGGAAAGAATCATCTCATCCATGCTACCACTAGCAGATACATCGAAGAGCACTTCCAGTGAAGCTGGCCAATGTTGGGACGAACTAACAGAATTAAGAAGGAATCAAATAAAAACTATGATCCACGGTATTATGATGACCGAATATTTAAGGGCAAACAACGCCCCACGAGGTTTGATAGTACGGAATGAGCCTTTCATCTTCCAGCAGGATAAAATCTTCAAAAAGGACTGGTCACTCATTTCCTGGCACTGTACCAGGGACTGGTTAGTGCTGATCATAAAAACTGCAGCACGCCTGTCCGATAAGATGAAGGAAGAAATACACACTTTGGAAATACAACTGAAATCGTACCAGACCGTGACAGAGCTGAAAAAGCGATTAGAAGAGCTAAATAAAACAATGACGGACTTTGAGGTGACCCTCAAAGATACAAAGTATCAAAAATTCAAGAAAGATCAGAAATCCTTTTCACATGAAAAGGTTTACCCCTACATAAGGGAAGACTATATTGCATCTGGCAGGAACCCAGGCTACAACTCAGACACTGACGGCTCGGATACTGGTTCTGATAATTCAGAATCTAATTACAGCCGGAACAACACCAACAGGAATCGCCACAACGGGAGAGGACGATCAAGGAACGGGGAGGATATGGATGGCCCCCCTCCAAGGACCATCACCATACAACATGCCCCAACCTTTCTTCTATCCACCACATTTCCACCAACAACCTTTCCAACACCAGCCATATCCATTTTGGGAACAAGGACAGCAACCTGAATATCAAGGACAGTCTTTTTTAGGGAGAGGCAAAGGACCACAAAGAGGCAAGAACAGAAGAGGAGCACAAGTACAATGGGCACAACCACTGGAATCAACGAGGATGAATACGAGGAGCATGGGCCCCCGAGCAACCCCTCAACCAGCCACCACCCAGTTTAGTGGTGAACCTATCAGATGCAACATTGACACCAACTCAAAAAATTGTGTTGGAAAAGGGACTAGGATTTGTTCCAACCCCCAATATGGACAAATTTAGACTCTGCTGCGAAATGAATGAATTCATTCGAAAAATCAAGCTACAAGTCTTTTTAAGGACAAACAACCTATCTCTACCCGAGAAGGCGACACAGGACTGCATCGGAAATCCAACTTCACCCCACCATCAGCCAACTTACCGGTGGAAGTATTGGCTTTCGAGAAAGCAGTTCTTAAAGAAGTGAGCGAGATTGACCCCAGGACCATCAAGGTTTTCCACAATACTAGCAAGGTGGAACAAGAGGCGATCCAGCTGCTAGCTAACAACACCTCGATCACAATAAAACCAGCGGACAAGGGAGGGGCAATTGTCCTCCAGAATACCACAACATACCGCGAAGAGTGCCTAAGACTCCTAACGGATGAAAGGAATTACATACGAATAAGAGAAGACCCAACAGAACGACTACGGATCGAAATCGCCAGTTTGGTGGAAGAATCTACAGCCAATGATTGGATTTCCAAAAAAGAAGGTGATTTTCTGATGAATAGAAACCCAACAACACCGTATTTTTATACGATACCAAAAATACATAAGTCCCTTGAAAACCCACCAGGAAGGCCCATAGTTTCGGGTATCGGGTCCATCCTGGAACCGCTCTCAAAGTTCGCGGATGCATTCCTTCGCCCACTGATACAAGGTACAGGAACCTACCTACAGGATACCAAGGCGGTACTATGCCTCCTCCAGGACCTCAACTTCAACCCCACGACATGTATACTCATTGGGCTGGATGTAGAAAGCCTCTACACCAGTTTACCCCATATAGAGACCCTCAACATCATAGAGGAAGTGCTTTTTGAACAAGAATGGCGATATCACACCCCCAGACATGTTGTTTTAGAATGCTGCAAGATGGCCCTCACGGAGAATTTCTTTCGTTTTGAAGAGACCCTGTTCCGCCAACAGCATGGTACCAGCATGGGGAGCACTTTCGCTCCAAGTGTGGCAGGGCTCTATGTCCACCACTTGGAGAAACAGAAGATACTGAACAACACGAATCCTTATACTGACCACATAGTGTTATGGAAGAGATACATCGATGATGTGCTACTCATTTGGGAAGGAAATGAGTCTGAAGCCACTGATTTCATGGCCTGGCTGAATTTACAGGACCCTTTTCTCAAATTTACCCATACTATGAGCAGGTCACAATTGGTCTTCCTGGATCTGAATATTTTTGCAACAGGACACTCACTGAGAACCACGACACACTTCAAACCGACAGCGAAGAACTGTCTCCTGCTGTATGACAGCTTTCACCCGAGACAACTCAAAGAGAACCTTCCATTTGGACAGTTCCTGCGCCTGCGGAGAAACTGCACAGAGAAAGAGGATTACAAGCGACAAGCAAGAGAACTGTCCAAGAAACTGATCACAAGGAAATACCCCCACACCTAGTGAATCAAGCCAAGAAAAGAGCGGGTAACAACCATAGAGAATCACTCCTGGAGTTCCAACAGGAAGAAAAACCTGAGAGTGAAAAGAGACCCATCTGCATTACAACGTTTAATGTAGCATCGGACAAGGTGGCCAAGATTGTGAAGAAACATTGGCGCATCTTGAATAGTGGAAGTTTGGACATTCCAAAACCTATGTTTTCCCATAGGAAAGGGAAAAATCTGAAAGACATTCTGGTGCACACACGCCCAAAAATTATAACTCCAAGCGGGGGTAACCAAAGAGTCTTACAGCCCTTACCCAACGGACATTATCCGTGCAACAACTGCAGTGTATGTCACCTGACGTCACCCACCAAGAGCGTGACACTAAACAACAACATGGTGTGGGAATTGCGTAAATTCACAAATTGCAACACGGCAGGGGTGGTCTACCTAATAACTTGCACATGCAACCTTCACTACGTAGGCATGACGACCAGGAAGGTTAGCAAAAGGATAGTTGAGCATCGTAGTAACATCAGATGCAGGCGAGCAACCACAAAGATGACCACACACTTTATTGAAAAACAACACACCCCTAACGACCTCAAATGGGTGGTGCTGGAACACATAAAACCTACTGAGAACCTAGAACATAAACTCCTGGAGAAGGAACAACGTTGGGTGTTTAAACTACGCACAGACACCAGGGGTTTGAATGATAATATTCCCTGGGGGCAATTCACGAAGTAGGAATAAGAATTCATGGACCCCCATTCTCTTTTTTCTTCTTTTTCTTCTTTTTTATGTACACATGAAAAAGTCCAAAGGAGAAATTTCGAGTAGTAAAACCTCCATTACACCCTACCACTCGTTTTTCGCTGCATCATGACCCCCGCGGTAGTAAATGATAGCCCAGGGGGAGAAAATGACTAAGAAAGTGACTTTACTCTCGAAGTAAAATTACACAAATAACATAAGAATCCAATTTCAACTAATACGGCGGTCTTTTTACATGAATCAGACCGCATTATAACACTATCTCATGAAGATACTTATGACCTTGGGGGCTATAACACACTTATCAAAAGAATTCCCCTGTATTTACTACCATTTAATACAGTTCTTTCCCCACTCCAACATGGCCGCCGTTTTTCCACACTTGGGCGGCCATTTCCTGGTACAGTTTCCGCTCTAGCACCAATCTGATGACTAGGCGGAACTAACAGTATTTAACTCGCTACCCGTGGAGAGACACGTTAATATGCGGTCTCCAGGGGTACAAGTAGGTGAATTAATGCCGAGGCGAGCTCCACTCAAGTAAGTGTTCCTTTTTCCTCCCTAACAGCGCAGCCACTACAGATCGTATTTGGCAGCAAAAACTGCAACAATGGACAACCGCGATACCGCAGCACTTGTTCTCTCATTTTTTTCAGAGACTTGCTGCTGTCACTATATCTAATCATTCATTGCCCTCATTTCAGAGTATGAATACGAGCCCCTCAACCCCTCCAGACCATGGGGCTATTTTGAACCTCATTTGAAGTATGTAATGGCGCAATATACAAGGTTTTCTTTGTGGTTTATGTATGTGTTGTCACGTGGTGCCTATGTCTCTGTTTTAAACAAAACACATATTCATTTAGGATCTCCCTATGAGACGACACACGCACGTTTAACTCCACCGATAAGGCACGATGGAAGTGGAGACTACGATGTTATTTTACGCATAACGATTTATTTTAAATGTGTTCTAGACGCAGTGTGCTGCATGCAGTTCCATACCTGCCAGGGCCCTGGCAGGCTGATGTATGGCTAACATTGTTCTGTTTTATTTTCAACAGATACTACGATCAATTGAATTTAAAATCGTATGTATTATAGTGCACACACAGTAGGTGTGTACACATCACTTCTCACTTAACTAATTATTTACCTCACTTTTAGGTCACTTAGGAGTGGAACGCACAGGGCTGGCCCCTGTGTGGTCCTGAGGAAGAGCCGTGGGGAGGCTCGAAACATGTTGACTAAACACTAGAGACTTTTTACTCATCATGGTTATATCGTTGTCTAGTACCCCTGTTTTTAATATACCGACTAGGAGCTAGAATAAAGTGTTTCGCCCACTAGCCAGGTATTTTTAGATTTTCTATCCACTCCACCAAACATTGCACCACACATAGTCGCCTATTAGTGCTCCTACGTAATTTCGCAAGTCGAAGCACGCCTCAATCCGTAGCGGATTGAGAGGACCCCAATGATGAAGCATGTCACCGGTGGGAAACCCCGGTGAGTGAGGGGACTCAAGAAAACATTTGTTTTTTCTTGTCATAAATACCTGACCTTCCATTTCAATTTGACTTGGGATCAAACTTCACCCTGACTAGGTCCTCTATCCGGTAATCCGGTTTTTTGCGTACATGATTGAAAGGAGGGTGGACCTAGCCTTATACCCTCTACCTCCCCCTGTTTTTGTAGTGTGTATTTTACAGCGTCCAGCTGTGGGAGCTAAACCCCCCATTCACCACGAAGACATAGAACACATACCGGATAACCACAATAATCCACAAATATGACCGAAGTAACGGGTCTCACCTTCTCCGAGGAGGAAGTGGAAAGAATCATCTCATCCATGCTACCACTAGCAGATACATCGAAGAGCACTTCCAGTGAAGCTGGCCAATGTTGGGACGAACTAACAGAATTAAGAAGGAATCAAATAAAAACTATGATCCACGGTATTATGATGACCGAATATTTAAGGGCAAACAACGCCCCACGAGGTTTGATAGTACGGAATGAGCCTTTCATCTTCCAGCAGGATAAAATCTTCAAAAAGGACTGGTCACTCATTTCCTGGCACTGTACCAGGGACTGGTTAGTGCTGATCATAAAAACTGCAGCACGCCTGTCCGATAAGATGAAGGAAGAAATACACACTTTGGAAATACAACTGAAATCGTACCAGACCGTGACAGAGCTGAAAAAGCGATTAGAAGAGCTAAATAAAACAATGACGGACTTTGAGGTGACCCTCAAAGATACAAAGTATCAAAAATTCAAGAAAGATCAGAAATCCTTTTCACATGAAAAGGTTTACCCCTACATAAGGGAAGACTATATTGCATCTGGCAGGAACCCAGGCTACAACTCAGACACTGACGGCTCGGATACTGGTTCTGATAATTCAGAATCTAATTACAGCCGGAACAACACCAACAGGAATCGCCACAACGGGAGAGGACGATCAAGGAACAGGGAGGATATGGATGGCCCCCCTCCAAGGACCATCAACATACAACATGCCCCAACCTTTCTTCTATCCACCACATTTCCACCAACAACCTTTCCAACACCAGCCATATCCATTATTGGGAACAAGGACAGCAACCTGAATATCAAGGACAGTCTTTTTTAGGGAGAGGCAAAGGACCACAAAGAGGCAAGAACAGAAGAGGAGCACAAGTACAATGGGCACAACCACTGGAATCAACGAGGATGAATACGAGGAGCATGGGCCCCCGAGCAACCCCTCAACCAGCCACCACCCAGTTTAGTGGTGAACCTATCAGATGCAACATTGACACCAACTCAAAAAATTGTGTTGGAAAAGGGACTAGGATTTGTTCCAACCCCCAATATGGACAAATTTAGACTCTGCTGCGAAATGAATGAATTCATTCGAAAAATCAAGCTACAAGTCTTTTTAAGGACAAACAACCTATCTCTACCCGAGAAGGCGACACAGGACTGCATCGGAAATCCAACTTCACCCCACCATCAGCCAACTTACCGGTGGAAGTATTGGCTTTCGAGAAAGCAGTTCTTAAAGAAGTGAGCGAGATTGACCCCAGGACCATCAAGGTTTTCCACAATACTAGCAAGGTGGAACAAGAGGCGATCCAGCTGCTAGCTAACAACACCTCGATCACAATAAAACCAGCGGACAAGGGAGGGGCAATTGTCCTCCAGAATACCACAACATACAGCGAAGAGTGCCTAAGACTCCTAACGGATGAAAGGAATTACATACGAATAAGAGAAGACCCAACAGAACGACTACGGATCGAAATCGCCAGTTTGGTGGAAGAATCTACAGCCAATGATTGGATTTCCAAAAAGAAGGTGATTTTCTGATGAATAGAAACCCAACAACACCGTATTTTTATACGATACCAAAAATACATAAGTCCCTTGAAAACCCACCAGGAAGGCCCATAGTTTCGGGTATCGGGTCCATCCTGGAACCGCTCTCAAAGTTCGCGGATGCATTCCTTCGCCCACTGATACAAGGTACAGGAACCTACCTACAGGATACCAAGGCGGTACTATGCCTCCTCCAGGACCTCAACTTCAACCCCACGACATGTATACTCATTGGGCTGGATGTAGAAAGCCTCTACACCAGTTTACCCCATATAGAGACCCTCAACATCATAGAGGAAGTGCTTTTTGAACAAGAATGGCGATATCACACCCCCAGACATGTTGTTTTAGAATGCTGCAAGATGGCCCTCACGGAGAATTTCTTTCGTTTTGAAGAGACCCTGTTCCGCCAACAGCATGGTACCAGCATGGGGAGCACTTTCGCTCCAAGTGTGGCAGGGCTCTATGTCCACCACTTGGAGAAACAGAAGATACTGAACAACACGAATCCTTATACTGACCACATAGTGTTATGGAAGAGATACATCGATGATGTGCTACTCATTTGGGAAGGAAATGAGTCTGAAGCCACTGATTTCATGGCCTGGCTGAATTTACAGGACCCTTTTCTCAAATTTACCCATACTATGAGCAGGTCACAATTGGTCTTCCTGGATCTGAATATTTTTGCAACAGGACACTCACTGAGAACCACGACACACTTCAAACCGACAGCGAAGAACTGTCTCCTGCTGTATGACAGCTTTCACCCGAGACAACTCAAAGAGAACCTTCCATTTGGACAGTTCCTGCGCCTGCGGAGAAACTGCACAGAGAAAGAGGATTACAAGCGACAAGCAAGAGAACTGTCCAAGAAACTGATCACAAGGAAATACCCCCCACACCTAGTGAATCAAGCCAAGAAAAGAGCGGGTAACAACCATGGAGAATCACTCCTGGAGTTCCAACAGGAAGAAAAACCTGAGAGTGAAAAGAGACCCATCTGCATTACAACGTTTAATGTAGCATCGGACAAGGTGGCCAAGATTGTGAAGAAACATTGGCGCATCTTGAATAGTGGAAGTTTGGACATTCCAAAACCTATGTTTTCCCATAGGAAAGGGAAAAATCTGAAAGACATTCTGGTGCACACACGCCCAAAAATTATAACTCCAAGCGGGGGTAACCAAAGAGTCTTACAGCCCTTACCCAACGGACATTATCCGTGCAACAACTGCAGTGTATGTCACCTGACGTCACCCACCAAGAGCGTGACACTAAACAACAACATGGTGTGGGAATTGCGTAAATTCACAAATTGCAACACGGCAGGGGTGGTCTACCTAATAACTTGCACATGCAACCTTCACTACGTAGGCATGATGACCAGGAAGGTTAGCAAAAGGATAGTTGAGCATCGTAGTAACATCAGATGCAGGCGAGCAACCACAAAGATGACCACACACTTTATTGAAAAACAACACACCCCTAACGACCTCAAATGGGTGGTGCTGGAACACATAAAACCTACTGAGAACCTAGAACATAAACTCCTGGAGAAGGAACAACGTTGGGTGTTTAAACTACGCACAGACACCAGGGGTTTGAATGATAATATTCCCTGGGGGCAATTCACGAAGTAGGAATAAGAATTCATGGACCCCCATTCTCTTTTTTCTTCTTTTTCTTCTTTTTTATGTACACATGAAAAAGTCCAAAGGAGAAATTTCGAGTAGTAAAACCTCCATTACACCCTACCACTCGTTTTTCGCTGCATCATGACCCCCGCCGTAGTAAATGATAGCCCAGGGGGAGAAAATGACTAAGAAAGTGACTTTACTCTCGAAGTAAAATTACACGAATAACATAAGAATCCAATTTCAACTAATACGGCGGTCTTTTTACATGAATCAGACCGCATTATAACACTATCTCATGAAGATACTTATGACCTTGGGGGCTATAACACACTTATCAAAAGAATTCCCCTGTATTTACTACCATTTAATACAGTTCTTTCCCCACTCCAACATGGCCGCCGTTTTTCCACACTTGGGCGGCCATTTCCTGGTACAGTTTCCGCTCTAGCACCAATCTGATGACTAGGCGGAACTAACAGTATTTAACTCGCTACCCGTGGAGAGACACGTTAATATGCGGTCTCCAGGGGTACAAGTAGGTGAATTAATGCCGAGGCGAACTCCACTCAAGTAAGTGTTCCTTTTTCCTTCCTAACAGCGCAGCCACTACAGATCGTATTTGGCAGCAAAAACTGCAACAATGGACAACCGCGATACCGCAGCACTTGTTCTCTCATTTTTTTCAGAGACTTGCTGCTGTCACTATATCTAATCATTCATTGCCCTCATTTCAGAGTATGAATACGAGCCCCTCAACCCCTCCAGACCATGGGGCTATTTTGAACCTCATTTGAAGTATGTAATGGCGCAATATACAAGGTTTTCTTTGTGGTTTATGTATGTGTTGTCACGTGGTGCCTATGTCTCTGTTTTAAACAAAACACATATTCATTTAGGATCTCCCTATGAGACGACACACGCACGTTTAACTCCACCGATAAGGCACGATGGAAGTGGAGACTACGATGTTATTTTACGCATAACGATTTATTTTAAATGTGTTCTAGACGCAGTGTGCTGCATGCAGTTCCATACCTGCCAGGGCCCTGGCAGGCTGATGTATGGCTAACATTGTTCTGTTTTATTTTCAACAGATACTACGATCAATTGAATTTAAAATCGTATGTATTATAGTGCACACACAGTAGGTGTGTACACATCACTTCTCACTTAACTAATTATTTACCTCACTTTTAGGTCACTTAGGAGTGGAACGCACAGGGCTGGCCCCTGTGTGGTCCTGAGGAAGAGCCGTGGGGAGGCTCGAAACATGTTGACTAAACACTAGAGACTTTTTACTCATCATGGTTATATCGTTGTCTAGTACCCCTGTTTTTAATATACCGACTAGGAGCTAGAATAAAGTGTTTCGCCCACTAGCCAGGTATTTTTAGATTTTCTATCCACTCCACCAAACATTGCACCACACATAGTCGCCTATTAGTGCTCCTACGTAATTTCGCAAGTCGAAGCACGCCTCAATCCGTAGCGGATTGAGAGGACCCCAATGATGAAGCATGTCACCGGTGGGAAACCCCGGTGAGTGAGGGGACTCAAGAAAACATTTGTTTTTTCTTGTCATAAATACCTGACCTTCCATTTCAATTTGACTTGGGATCAAACTTCACCTTGACTAGGTCCTCTATCCGGTAATCCGTTTTTTTGCGTACATCTTCTAGATAAAACACAACGTTCACAATTACATTAGCATAGCAATTGATACCTGAACTATTTTCTAACTGGTATCCTACAATATCACCAACAGTGTCCATTTTCATTTTCTTTGCAGTTTCATCATTCGCTTGAATTGTTTTCTTTTTTCCAACCTCACTAGAATGTTTGTCATATTTTCGTTTTAGACATACTACACATTTTTCATATATGGGATATTCACCTAAGTTAGGAGCATACAGTCTTCTTAACCGATTATACTCTCTTACACAATTTGCATCAGCACTAACCTTTTTCTCTTCAAAATCAATCAAATACAAACCAGATAATGTTCTTACTCGAGACAATGCAATGTATGCCATGCCTTCTTTAAACACTGTAGTTCCAATATTTACCAAAGCACTGTCTACACTTAAACCTTAAGATTTATGAATGGTTACTGCATATGCTAAAGAAAGAGGAAACTGTTTTCTACGAACATACATGTCTTTCACAAGCAAAAAACGAACAGCACAACGTCCAATCTGTTTTATCTCTTCAAACTGATCAAATTTAACCTCCAAAAATTCAATTCCATCTCTCTTCTCATAATTAACAAAATCAACAACTTTTCCCATTGCTCCATTTACTAAACCTCTTTCTACATCCAAATTGCGCAGTAAAATTACCTGACAGTTTACACATACATATAAAGTCTTTTCTAAACCTGCAGTCTTAGATACAGATTTCTCCAAAGAATCCAATTTTAACTGTAATTTCTCTGAGAGAAGAATAGTAACTCCTTCATGTTCCATTTTATCAATGGCTTCCATTTTCAATATTGATTGTTTTTCCAGTTTCAAAAGTTCTTGATTGAATGTAGAACACTCTTGCAGTGTTGGCATTAGGCAAACTATAGACTTCTCTTCTTCAATTTTTTTGTACATTATTTCAGGTGCAATGTTTTCATTTGGAAACAAGTTTGTTAGTAACCGACTTTGTAAAGCTTCTTTGTCATGTTTTGTCAAAACACCAATTCTTATATCTTGAAGAATTTTTCCATCATTTGCTTGTCGCATATTCTTAATAAGTTCTTTATATTCAAAATGAGACCAAATGTTAACATTTCCAATACTTCCCAAAGATTTCCTAGTGTCTTCATGGACAAGTGTTTTAAAAACAGGTTGCCCTTTCACAGGAGTAAGTTGTAGTAGGTCGCCAAGTACAATTACATGTTTTCCTCCAAATAGAACATCATAATCTGTTTTTAAAATCTGTTGCATTCTCAAGTGTACAAAGGCAAGCATTAAGTTTGAGACCATGCTCACCTCATCAATGATCAGAAGTTTCATTTTCTTTAGTACTCTTGAAACTTCGTAACAAGCTTCTCCAGATAGCATGTGATATTCCAATTTATTTTCATGTTCAACTGGTAGCATGAGTAATCGATGTAAAGTAATCCCTTTAATGTTGTGTGCTGCTAATCCAGTTGGAGCTGTTACAACACAAGATAAATGACATCCAGTAGTTTTGTGTAGATGGTCAAAATTTTAATTAAAAAACTTTTTCCTGTTCCAGCTTCACCACTAATGTACATTCGAATAGGTTTAAATTATGTACATTGGCATTCTTTTTTTTCATGTAGCAAACCATGCTGAATCTGTAGTGTCACTTGCTGATATATTTCTTTTTGTTCAGTATTCAGTTGTTCTTCCAACTTTCTCAAATCAATAACATCCTGTTGTGCTTGTTGCATTGTCGTTTCTACTTCACTCATGGCTATTGCTGCTTCATTTTCAAGAATTGGTTGTCCTAGAGGATCTTGACTTAGTGGAGCAGAACTCTGACTATCTTAAGAACTGTCTCTAGCTATTTCAGCTGCAATAGTAGTTTCTTGTTCAATCTCTTCATTTAACATTTGTAGATAAGTAGGGAAAATTGTGCATTGAATGTTATCTTTACATGCATTAAAAGAATCTTCATAGCAGTCGAACTCTCCAAGTAATTCCGCTTCACTGTGCCAAGGCTTGAAAAGTTGCAGAAGTGCTAAATAGAAAAATTGTCTCTTATCTGGAGTTTCGCAACTGAGTTTTCTGTGATTAATAAGATTTCCTTTGGCATGTTTTACTAAACATCCTTCATATCAAATTACTGCATATTTTTCTATATTAATATTTTCTGAAACATTTCTCTTAAAGCTGTAATGTTGCAGTACTTCATACAGACATATGTTTTCAAGATGTGGACTTCTTCTAGGATAGTACGTATCCAACATATTCGTTTTAACAATATCTGTACTTTCTGGTTCATTCAATGCTAATTATTCAATTTCTTGTACAGATTTCAATACTCGATTTTGTGTTGCAGCAAGATCTAGACATACCCAAATGATTCCTCTAGACTTTGAATATAAACTTGCAGAGGTCAACCGATCCGAACATTCGTACGATCCAATCTCTTGATGGGAAAGCATCTTCAAACTAAAGCTGTACAATTTGTTACTAAGAGTCTTCTCTTGTGAAATTTCTTCCCACATTTCTTCCAACTCCGTCTTTTCAGATTTGGTTATATATGACGTAACATAGCGAGCAACAGCAATCGAATTATCTGCAACATACTGGATATCCTTATTTGCATTCCACATCATCAAAATCACTGGATTGTAGTCATTAATATACTTTGATGTTTCAGTTCTTTTAATGTTGTAAGTATTCTTCAGAGATTTTCGAGTTATAGTATGCCTTATTGCCGACATGAAACTGTTGACTCTTCCTTTTGAAATTACTGGACGTGGGAATCCAAAACGACATTTTGTATAAAATTTTCCCTTTGACTTGTATTTCCGTCGACAATATTTCCCACATTGATGACTTTGAAACCGTAAAACTTGCTGTCTCAAGTTGTTTTCTCCTCCTTCTTTTGGTATGGCACGGGTAACATATTTTTCAATGAAAGACAAAACACTTTCATCAGTATCAGTTCCAAATTTTGGTGCATTCTTGGTCCATAACAGCATGTGAATATGAGGTGCACCTCTGGCTTGGTACTCCCTTCTCCAAAAGAAATCAATAACTTCTCCAAGAGGTGGATTATTTTTATTGCAGATAAAAGACATCATAGCTTGAAACCTATGATTAAAATATCTGCACACATTTACAGGATCCAAGGAACACAGGGGCATATTAACAAGGGCGTTATCGCCACTTTAGCGGCACTTTTTGCCGATAAAGCGGCGAAATTTTTATTGACAGCTTAATGGCGATAGCGGCCGTTTTGTTGCCGCTTTGCATGTCAGCGATAATTATCGCTAATCACATGCAAAGTAGGCGTTCCCAACTAAAAGCAACTGAAAACAGTCGCAAACACAACTTCCCACTATTAACAATGCCCGCGAAGCGATAAAAAAACTTGCGCTAACCGCGATTATCGCTGGAATTTAACACCTGCTAAAAACTTGACTTACCTATTTTCTCAATGGGAGGTGGATTGTAAGGTTAAGTCCTCACCTGCCTATTAGCAAGCTTTTCATTAGCGCAGTGAATTTATCGCTGGATTTCTCGCGCTATTGCTGGGTTTCGCCGCTATCGCTGGATTTTTTATCGCCTTGGAGATAAGTGTTGATAATAACGCGTTATCTCCGCGATGAAATCCAGCGATAGCCGGCGATAAAAAAAACAGCGCTAAGCGTGCTTTGCAATAATTATCGCAAATCCTTGGTAATATGCCCCACAGTTCTCCAGCTGTCTTCAATTCAATGTTTTTTACATTTGAATTTGCTTCTTGTAGAAATTCAAGTAAATCGTCCCATGCGTATTCAGCACAGCTAAGCGTAACAAACCATGTAGGGGTTCCTAAGTTCCTTAACATACATTTAAGTTCTCTGTGACGATGATACCAATACTCATTAGTACCACGTTGACACGCCATCAAATTAATTAACTGAGATTCTAAATGATCATCTCTTTGTTCAACTTTGTCCAAAAATTCCTTTGCAGAAAGATGTATAAGATGAACTCCTGTTTTTAATATGTGGTTCACTGCATATGAAACTCCAGACAAGTCACTTTCAAACAGAAGATGAAATAAATATGGAACACACTGTCGAAATCTTGAATCCTCTGAGTACAATCTTGTTGTATGGTATTCTGAAGCAGGAATCTGTACTGGTCGTTCATCATATTGTCCACCTTTTCCAGTAGGGAAGAGCTGTGGAAAACAACGGGCTTCTAAACTTTTTTCCGAAAAACTCATGGGAGTTCCTTTCGCTTTCTTCATTTGGAATAATTCAATAGTGTTTCCAATCACTTGTTTTGAATGTAGAGGATGTATTCTGTAATGTTTGTAACTTTCTTCACTCCTGGACTTGTCCACTTTTTCTATTTGGCCAGTTTAAATTTCTCTATCATCTTCTAAAGATATTTCTTCTTCTTCCAGATATACATTTTTATAATAAATATTGTTTTGTATAAGATATAATGTAGCTTTTTGAAGTTTGGTGACATCTACTAACTCTTGCCATATTTTCTGACTCTTTGTTGGTACACCATTAACTAGAATAACTACAGGTTCACTTTCCTCTCTCCATACACCAACAGTTTCAATATTTTTCTTAAAATCTAAAGGTAAATACACAACTCTTCCTTTTAAACCTCTTTGTAAATCTGTTGGAGGCAGCTTACCTGTTTTAGGCTCCATACGAACTATAGCCTGAAACGGGTGCACAGATTGAATAAAAATGGACTCATATGTATTTAAATCTACCAGTTCAGAAGGAATACCTACCAACTCTAGGTTATTATGTACAGCTCTAGCTGGCATTTTGTTCTCTTCTAATTTGTTGTAACAATATTTACAAATACGTTGATCACTACCCAACTCAAAAGGACCTTCCACCAACAAATAAGCACCAAATTGCTCCCACTTATCATTGTTTTCCTTTTCACTTTTAAAATACCCATCAACATTCCTAGTTTGACTATATAGTGAGTACGTCGACAACAAATACAAACATAGTTTGGTTTTTCACAACAAACTACCTTAAACTTTGTAATTTCTTCTACAAACTTCTCAGTAGTACTATCTTCCACCTCTTCTTCAACACCTACACCTATGAAACTCTCACTTTCTCTACACTCCTCTTCAGGACCAAAGAAACAAAACTGTATATCATCACAAACTTTTTTACGTCCGATACTGAAACATGCAAAAGAGCAGTATTCATTTCACTTAAAGATAATGCAGGGCTTTTTACATAGTACAATCTTCTTACTAACTTCCGCATTTCTGAGTGATGTACTGCTAACATTCTCAAATGATGAAAAGTACTTTGACACACTTTTCTAGAAAGACAAGCCATAGAATGACCCTGCAAGCCAGTATATTTTCTCACTTTACAAGGATCTAATCCTTGCAACATCTTAATCTTCTGTTTAACAATTATTTTACCATACTCTCGTAAGAAATTTCGTAAAATATCAATAGATTCCTGTCGTATACTACAAATACTACAACAATCCCACCTATACACTGGAGCTTGTGAACGTCTCCCTTGAACTTCTTCAGCTATTACTTCTTCCACATTTCTAGCAACCATCTATTCTTTTTCAATTTGACAACCGTTTTTAACTTCATAAGAACGACCACTGGTATCAACTGTGTGAACTAATGTATTTTGTTGAAAATAGCTTTCTTCATTAAAAAAAGGTTCAGTACTAGAAGTGTGCTTCCATTCACCCAAAAATGTTTTGAAAAAGTTAGTTCTATTAACCAGTCATTTTCTTTTACTTTTCTCCTTCATAAAATGCATTGTTTTGTTCAATGTTTTCATTCTCATCAATACTAATATAAACAATCTTCTTTTCAATTCAAAAGCGTTTTCGACTACACTTTCAATCTGTTGTTTTTTCTTGTAAAAGGCAGTTCTTTTTTTATATTTTTTGCAATCTTTCAATACATTTTGTAGTACTCTACTTTCATACATTCGTTTCCTAATGTCCTTATATTCTTTCATCCTTCTTTCAACACAGATTGTTTTCCCATAAACTGATTTTACATTAATTTGTCCTTTTTTCATTTCCTTTTCCTTGGTTCTACAACTTTTCTTTCTGTTTTCCCCATTTTCAAAATTCTTTCCAGTCCTTAAAAGTCTTTTAACAAATTCTTTAGTTCTCTTACTAGAAGACTTTTTCTTCAATGTCACATGTTATACTTCAGCTAATTTCTGCTTTTCTCTCTCCTTTAAATAGTACTGTTTTTTTGTTGTCTTTTCTTTTCAACTTTTCTTGTCATACTGAATCTTTCTTAATAATAATGGAGAATATCTGAAAAAAAAGTTTTTAAAAATTATTTAATATTATTAAAATAATTATATACAAATATTTTTATCTATTACTAAAGAAACACCTTCTATTTAAAAGGTACAAACAAATGCATATATGGTTTTTGGAATATGGTGAGACTTACACCTGAGACATGTTATAGGCTTTTTTTTGTATTTGCCTAGGCCCAACACTCTGAGCATTACTAGAATGGAAAGCAGCAGGACAAAAGTGACGTTTAAGGCATGTTAGGAAATGGACTGCAACAGAGGTGCAGAAAGAAGCAAGAACAGTGCAGTAAGAAACAACAGAGGTACAGAAGAAGGGAAGAGATGTGCAGAAAGAGGCAAGAGCAGTACAGAAAGAACCAATACACGGGCAGGAAAACGGAAAAAGGATGGAGAAAGAGGCACGAGGGGTGCAGAAAGAAGAAAAAGAAGTGCAGAAAGAAGCAACAGAGGTGCTGAAAGAGGCAAGAGGGATGCAGAAAAAGGAGAAAGAAATGCAGAAAGAAGCAAAAGAGGTGCAAAAGAGGCAAGAGGGGTGCAGAAAAAGGGAAGAGCAGTGCAGAAAGAACCAAGAGATGTGCAGAAAGAGGCAAGAGAGGTGCAGAAAGAGGCATGGGATGTGCAGAAAAAGGGAAGAAAAGTACAGAAAGGCAAGTGAAGTGCTGAAAGAGGAAAGAGGGTTGCAGAAAGAGGCAAGAGGGGTACAAAAAGAAGCAAGTGAGGTGCAGAAAAAAGCAACAGAGGTGAAGAAAGATGCAAGACATGTGCACAAACAACTAAAAAAAAGTGCAGAAAGAGGCAACAGAATTGCTGAAAGAAGCAACAGAGGTGTAGAAAGAAGCAAGAAAAGTGCAGAAAAAGGTAAGTGAGGTACAGAAAGAGGCAAGAGAGGTGCAAAAAGTGACAAGAGAACTGCAGAAAGAGGCAAGAGGGATGCAAAAAGGAAAGAAAAGTGCAGAAAGAAACAAAAGAAGTGCAGAAAGAAGGAACACAGCAGCAAAAAGAGGGAAGAGGGGTCCAGAAACAGAGAAGAGGGGTGCAGAAAGAAGCAAAAGATGTACAGAAAGAAAAAAAAGAAGTACACAAAAAAGGAACAGAGGTGCAGAAAGAGGCAATAGGGGTGCAGAAAGAGGCAACAGGGGTGTAGAAAGAAGGAACAGGTGGGCAGACTGAGGCAACAGAGGTGCAGAAAGAGGGAACAGGGGTGCAGAAAAAGGCAAGAGGGATGCAGAAATTTGGAACAGAGGTGCAGGAAGAAGCCAGAGCAGTGCAGAAAGAGCCAACAGAGGTGCAGAAAGAGGCAAGAGGGGTACAAAAAGAGGCAAGTGAAATATAGAATGAACCAAAAGAGGTGCAGAAAGAAACAAAAGAAGTGCAGAAAGAAGGAACAGAGGTGCAGAAAGAGGCAACAGGGATGCAGAAAGAGGGAAGAGGAGTGCAGAAAGACGCAAAAGGGGTGCAGAAAGAAGCGACAGGTGCAGAAAGACACAAAAAAAGTCCTGAAAGAAGGAACAGAGGTGCAGAGTCCATGCGTACTACCTAAGTAGTGAAAGAGTACATAGGTAACGCCTGGGTGATTGCATGACTACAGGGGTAATATCTGGGGATTTACATGACTACAGAGGAAGTGACTGGGTGATTTTATAAGTGCATGGGTACTTCTTAGGTAATCGCCGGACTACTGAGGTAGTGCCTGAGTGAATAAAGGACTGCAAAGGTAGTGCCTGGGTGATTTCATAACACCATCACTACTAGTGATTACATGAGTACAAGGGTAGTACCTCCGTGATTGAAGAAGTGCAACGGTAGTGCCTGGGTGATTATATAAGTGCATGAGTAGTGGCTACATGATTGAAAGAGTGCATGGGTAATACCTTGGTGAATGCATGAGTGCATAGATAGTGCCTAGATGATTGCATGAGTGCAGCAGTAATGCTTGAGTGATTACAGCACTGCATATGTAGTGCCTGGATCATTGGAAGACTGCATGGGTAGTACTTGGGTGTTTTTATAACTGCATGAGTGTTGGGCCTAGCCAAATATAAAGCAGCAGACTATTACATGACTCAACTATCAGTCTCTCCATATTGTTACAAGCATGCATAGATATGTCTCTACGTTTTCAAATTATCATGAGATCTAAAAGAAATATGTATACAATATTTCTGGAATATAGTGAAACCTAGAAACTGAGACATGTAATAGATCTGCCTGAGCGATTGCATAACTCCATGGGTAGTGCTTGGGTGATTGTATGAGTGCAAGGGTAGTCACTGGGTAATTGCAGGAGAAGATGGATAGTGACTGGCTAATTGCATGAGTGCAGACATAGACGTTGAGTGCATGGATAAGTGTATAAATAGCACCTGAAGGCATAGATGAGTCATTAAGTAGTGCCTAGGTGAATAGATGAGTGCAACAGTAGGGCCTGGGTGATTCTATGACTGCAAGGGTAGTGTGTGAGTTATTACATGAGTGTATAGGTACAGCCTGCATGATTGCATGACTGCAGGGGTAGTACATAACTAGTGCCTGGGTGATTGCATGACTGCAGGGGTAATATCTGGGGGATTACTGGAGTACATAGCAAGTGAGTGGGTGATTTTATAAGTCCATGAGTACTGCCTGGGTGATTACAGAAGTACTAAGATATTGCCTGAGTGATTACAGGAGTGCAAAGGTAGTGCCTGGGTGATATTAAAAGTGCATGAGTACTGGCTGAGTGATTACATAAGTACAAGAGTAGTGCCTGCATGATTCAAAGAGTGCAAAGATAGTGCCTGGGTGATTGAAGCACTGTATAGCTAATGCATTGGTGATTGCATGAGTACAGGGGTAACGTCTGGGGGATTAAAGGAGTACATAGGTAACGCCTGGGTGATTGCATGACTACAGGGGTAATATCTGGGGATTTACATGACTACATAGGAAGTGACTGGGTGATTTTATAAGTGCATGACTACTGGCTGAGTGATTACATAAGTAGACTCTTATAAAGTACCATAATCAATAATTCCGCTCCCAACATATCTTAAATATCACTTTTCCAATACTACTGCTTCACTATTCTAGCATTAATCAGGTATAGAGCATAGCTAACAGCAAAGCAACACTTCACCTATCTTTCATAAAAGTCTCCCCATATTTCTAAAACCATGTATGCATATGTCTGTACCTTTTCCTACCAGGATCATATATAACAGTAAAAAACAGATAAATGTATACGTGTGTTTTATACATCTATCATCTTCAGACACATAACACATACCATAATATATGAACAAGTAGACACATTTCTCAATCAACACCATGCAAAGCTCAAAACTTCATGGAGTACACTTTCAATTTTCAAACAGACTGAAAATTATGCGGTATATTTGAAATATAACTTTCCTCACTGCATACAAATTACTCTAATAAATAACATCTCTAGAAGCATCTCAAACCACACTTTCAGGCTGTTGCTTAACCATTCTACAACTACTTATAATATTACACCTACCCAAATACAAATAAGGAACCCTTCACATATCTTTGGTAAAAGTCTCACCATATTACTAAAAGCATACATGAATATGTCTGTACCATAACACTATCCAAACCTTAAAAATTCACTAAACAAACTTCCAATTTCAAGCAAACATCAACATTTATGCTGCATATTTCAACTGTACCTCTCTAGAAACTTAAAAAAGGAAGCCTAATCAATAACACCTTATATCAGCATCTTTTAAACCACACTTTTGTGCAGCATCTTCACCATTCTACTAGTACTCACAGTCTTGAGCATACCACATAAAAAGCAACAACAGCTCTTTGTTATACATCATGCACCTTCAAATGTATAAGACATATGAAAATACATATACAAGTAGAAACATACTTGAGACAGAAGTCCATGCACACCTTAAAACTTGACAGACTCCACCTCCAAATTTAAAGCAACAGCTAAAATTATGCGGTATACTACAAATGTACATATCCACACACTAAAACAAACTACCATAATCACTAATCCATCTTCCAATATACACATATTACTATACAGAATCTATTTCAAACAACATTTAACTACAATAAAACAAACTACAATACACATCTCTACATTTAATAATATATTTCAAACATCACAGTTTTTGAATAATTTTTAAAGTTTAAAATAAACCTAATACATAATACAACTCACAAATTTATAACTCACCTTCCAAATAGATTTGTAGAATTTAAAATATCACAAACTCATAAATGATTTTCTTATGCACACAATCAATGTAATGCACCACTCTCAGCAAGGTAATACCAGTAATGGCAAAGTTTCCCTCTCTTTCTCCACACAAATACCTGTAAGTAACAAATCACATAGCTTCCTACATTATTTCAAATTATAAAACACATTTCTATTGGTTAGACATTGGTTGGTTGCTTACCAACTGACTTCTAAAAGTGCCCAAACTGGTTCTGGATTTTTTGGGAGTCGCGACTCCACCGTGCACCAACGCGACGGCGCCTCGAATCCATACAGGAGTTCAAAAATATATTACAAATAAAAATAGCACTATTTTTTAAGAACACACCACTTCTCAAGATAGTATTGACTTGGGAAATCTTACTTTAATAAGATATCACTTATATATAAATTGCAATTTCACATTTTAAGTCCACAGTTAAGTTTCAACCCTTCCCCCATTCTGATTAATGACAATTTCCATAGTAACAGTTCATGGAACATTCAACTAAACTGACAGGTCACAAGTTCACCATATTTTCAAGTTCACCACACAATGTTGCAAATGCAAATAGCAGGTGTGGTTGACATTTCCAAAATATCACCTTATCCTATCTACTGTACCTTTTAAACATTTTTTACTAACCAATATGAAACATGCTTTTTAAAGAAAGTAACATGCACCCTATTTTTGAATGTTCAATGTTCTTAAACAGCCAATCAATTCTCTACTTTTTAAAAAACAGCATCTTGTCCACCATTTTACATACCTCTCATTCTACCAACTGACTACCTCAGCTACAGACATCTTTTCATTACTTCCAGACATCCCTTCAAGATGCTTACAGTGTGGATTGTTGGACACAGCTATGTTTTCTGGTGCAAAAGGTATGCTGAACACAGAGGTATTGACAAAGACCTAGCTTTGCAAAATGTGGATATTAAATGGATTGCACAGAGAGGATTAAAGTGGCACCAATTGATGCCTTTGGTTAAAACCTTTTTGCATGTCCAACCCCCTGACCTCATGATTGTGCACTGTGGTGGCAATGACCTAGGCACATTGACTGGGGTAGGTCTGGAAATGCTCATGAAGGACACCTTTGCACAATTGATGTTGCTTTTACCTCAAACTGTCTTTGTTTACTCTAATATATGCCAAAGACAGAAATGGAAGTGGTCAAATCAATTCTGTCCACAGATTGAAAAAGCTAGGAAAAATGTCAATAAAGCTGTTTCTGCATACCTAAGAGATCATAGAATGGGGTCCATCTACAATAACAATATACGTTTTGATATGGATGACATCTACAGAAGTGATGGAGTACACTATCACAGATCAAGGAAACAGAGTCTTTCTCAACAACCTAAAGCTCTGCATCCGCACTTACATGTAGCTACAACAAACTCATAATAAACACAAGGGCTCTTTTTAGAGCCACCCTATAACATAGTAGTGAATATAATTTTTTTTTCACATACATTTTTTTAAAAAATTTTTGTGGATTCGCGCACCCGACGCGAATCTGCAAAAGCATGAATTCAATATACTTTAACACAATACACTTTTCAAGTTTAACTATTATTTTTTAATTTTATATATTTTAACAAGTTATTGTAATCTTGTCATTAACTTCAATCACACTACCTCTTTAAAACAACTTCACAAATACAACACTACCTTCTAAATTATATACTACTTGATTATTTATTTAAGGTGAATTCGCAAATCCAACGCAACGTTACACGGGGGCGCGCTGAGAGCCGCGCTAAATTCGCGACTCCAAACTCGAAAGGGAAAAAAAACGCCCCACTTCCATTATTTGGTATTCGCCCGGGGGACCCCATCCCTTGGAGCCTGGCCAGCATTTTTTAAAATTTTTATTTTGGAGGGAGGCCATGTGGCCCCCCTCCTGAGGCCTATAATGGCCCGGGGACCCCATCCCCCGGGGCATTGCCTCGTTTTAATTTATTTTTAAAATAAAATAGTACGGGAGGGGGTCGCGTGGCCCCCTTCCTTGGCCACTTCTGGCCCCGGGGACCCCATCCTCTGGGGCCTGGCCAGCCTGTTTTTTTGAGGAGGGGGCCGCGTGGCCCCCTCCTAAGGCCAATTATGGCCCCGGGGACCCCATCCCCCGGGGCCGGCCTTCCGTTTAAATAAAAATAAAAATTAATTAAAAGGGAGGGGGCCGCGTGGCTCCCCTCCCGGGCCACTTCTGGCCCCGGGGACCATATCCCCTGGGGCCGGGCCTCAGCGTTGGGGACCATGGGGGGAGCCCCAATGCCCCCTTGGTCCCTGCCGGCTCCCCGCCTCCTGCGGGAGCCGGCATTGCTTTTGGGCAAAGGGAGCTGCTGACATGCAGCTCCCCTTGCTTAAAAGCAATTCTGCTTTGCTTCGTTGAAGCGAGAGCAGGTTTCCTGCAAAGCAGAGTTTGCTATGACAGGGCAGGAGCTGGCGGTCCCCAGGGCCATCGAGGGCTCCAGGCGGGGCCGCGCGGCCCCCCTCCCAACTAATTTAAGCCCCGGGGAGGTGGTGGTCCCCGGGGACCGGGAGTTCACAACAGACCCCCGCATTTAGATATTCAATGCCCCGGGGAGGTGGTGGTCCCTGGGGCAGTGTGGGGGGGGCTCGAGCTCCCCCACACTTTGTTTTTTTAATACAGCCCCGGGGAGGTGGTGGTCCCCAGAGCTGCAGGGGGGCCGCATGGCCCCCCGCATTTAAATCATGTAGCCCCGGGGAGGTGGTGGTCCCAGGGGCTTGGAGGGGCCTGCGAGGCCCCCCACCCAAAATAATTAAAAGCCCCGGGGAGGTGGCGGTCCCAGGGGCTGTGGTTACCGAGTCACAAGATGGCTGCCAACACTTCCTGGTTTGGAGTGTTGACAGCCAATCAAAATGAAGCTCGTGCTCAGGAGAAGTTGCGAATCCTCCTCGGTGCTCAGATATCGATATTTTTTTTTTTTAAATTTCTCAGCAACTACTGAACGGATTTACACCATTTAAAAAAAAAGGGCGCTTTCTGAACCAAGAGCTACCTTTTTGCCAAATGTGGTGTAATTCTGTTCAGCAGTTTGGGCTGTAGCCGTGTCTAAAGTTCCTATGGAAATTAACATGGGGAAAACGCGTTTTGGGACCCCCCTTTTTTCTCAGCCCCTGCTTGAACAATCACCCCGAAACTTTCAAGACAGGAGCTGACCGGAGCGCCCCATTAGTTTTGAAAATTTCGCAAAGATTCGTCAACCGGCGCCAAAGATATTGGCAAATCAAAAAACGCTTTTCCTATGGAAACTAGGTCCTAACTATAACTACCTACTGGCGACTGCCAGTAGGTAATCTATATATATTATCTACTGGCGGTCGCCAGTAGATAGTTATAGTTAGGACCTATTTTCCATAGGAAATCACGTAACATTCTATTTGAAAAAACTCTTGCGTCGGTTGACGAATCTTCGCAAAATTTTCAAACTTTATGGCCCGCTCCGGTCCGCTCCTATCCTGAAAGTCTCAGGGTGATTCGTCAAGCGGGGGCCGAGAAAAAGGGGGGTCCCAAAACGTGTTTTCCCATTCATTTTCCCGTAGGAAACTTTAGCCACGGCTACAGCTCGAACTGCTGAACGGAATTACACCAAATTTGGCAAGAGGTAGTTCTTGGTTCAGAAAGAACCCTTTTTGTTAAATGGTGTAAATCCGTTCAGTAGTTGCTGAGAAAATCAAAAGTAAAATCACATATATATCTATGGCCGCGTAGGGTCCGCGTACCCTCCCGATCACGAGTTGCATGCTAATTGGCTGTCAACACTCCAAATCAGGAAGTGTTGGCAGCCATTTTATCCTCGGTAGAACCGAGGCAGAGAAACAAGTGCGCAAAGCGCACAAAGGGGGCAGGGTAGAAACACCCTGACCCCTAGGTCTGCTCAGGGGTCCCACAAGGACCCCTGGGCAGAAAAAGCATTGATAAAAAAAAAATCGGCGGGATGCACTTAGGGTGCGCGGATCCCGCCGATAAAAAAAAATCGCAAGTGCGCAAACGCACAAAGGGGGCAGGGTAGAAACACCCTGACCCCTAGGTCTGCTCAGGGGTCCCACAAGGACCCCATGGCAGAAAAGCATTTTTTTTTAAAAATCGGCGGGATGCGCTTAGGGTGCGCGGATCCCGCCGATAAAAAATTTCGCAAGTGCGCAAACGCACAAAGGGGGCAGGGTAGAAACACCCTGACCCCTAGGTCTGCTCAGGGGTCCCACAAGGACCCCTGGGCAGAAAAAGCATTTTAAAAAAAAAAAAATCGGCGGGATGCGCTTAGGGTGTGCGAATCCCGCCGTAAAAAAATAGTTTGCCCCTGGGGGCATGCGGGGGGCGGGTTTATAGTTAATGGGGGGCCTCTAAGGCCCCCCAAGCCCCGGGGACCGCCACCCCCGGGGCTTTCTAATAAAAATGGTGCGGGAGGGCACTGTGCCCTCCCGCAGCCCCGGGGACCGCCACCCCCCGGGGCTTCTTTTTTAAAATTTTATACGCCTGTGTGGGGGGTGCTCCAGCCCCCCCACACACCCTGGGGACCGCCACCTCCCCGGGGCACTAAAGATTTAAAGAGCCCCGGGGACCACCACCTCCCCGGGGCTTTGAATACGTTGGGAGGGGGGCCGCGAGGCCCCCCTCCTGGGGACCACCACCCCCCAGGGCCGGCTTCTGCAGTGTCCCGGGGTGCCTACCCCCGGGACACTGTAGTTTGCTATGACAGGACGGGAGCCTCGCGGCTCCCGTCCTGTCATAGCAAACTGCTTTGGATATTGGAAGAGAGAGCAGGAAACCTGGTCTCTCTTCCAATATCCAAAGCACATTGCTTTTCCACACGGGGAGCTGCATGTTAGCAGCTCCCCATGTGGAAAAGCAATGCCGGCTCCCGCAGGACGCGGGGAGCCGGCAGGGTCCTTGGGGGAGTTGGGGTCCCCCCACGGACCCCAAAGGATAGGGCCAGCCCCAGGGGATGGGGTCCCCGGGGCAAGTAGTGGCCCGGGAGGGGGGCCACGCAGCCCCCCTCCTCCAATTTTTTTTTTTAAAAAGTGGCCATGCCCTGGGGGATGGGGTCCCCGGGGCCTGAATAGGCCACGGGAGGGGGGCCACGCGGCCCCCTTCCCCTACAGTATTTTTTTTTTTTAAAAGGGAAAAGGCATCATGCCCTGGGGGATGGGGTCCCCAGGGCCCCCAAAACTAAAAGAAGGGGGCCACACAGCCCCCTTCAAAAAAACAAAAACAAAAGAAAAAGACGCGGTCGAGCGTAAGGCCCCGCCCCGCCCCCTCCCTTAACCACTCTGCAAACGCGCGCTGTGGCGCGTTTTAAATTGGGGAAATAATTCCCATTCAATACTGGGGGTCCCTGGGGGCCAACTAGCCCACCAGGTACCTCCAGTAAGCGCCACAGGGCTGGGTTGCAGAGAGCTGGTCCAGGCCACGCCCCTTTTTACACCTCTCTGCAACGCAGCTCTGTGGCGCATACTGGAGGTACTTGGTGGGCTAGTTGGTCCCCAGGGACCCTCAGGATTCAAGGGGACTTAATCCCCCAACTCAAAACGCGCCACGGAGCGCGTTTGCACAGTGGTGAAGGGAGGGGCGGGCTTCAGGTGACATGTGTGCAAACAGGCCCCGTGGCACGTTTTAAGATGGGGATTTAAATCCCCTTCAATCCTGAGGGTCCCTGGGGGCCAACTAGCCCACCAGGTACCTCCAGTAAGCGCCACGGAGCTGCGTTGCAGAGTGTTGTAAAAAGGGCGTGGCCTCTGAACACCTCTCTGCAACACAGCTCTCTGGCGTATACTGGAAGTACCTGGTGGGCTAGTTGGCCCCTAGGGACCCTTGGGATTGAGGAGGAATTAATTCTCCAACTTAAAACGCGCCACAGGGCGTGTTTGCAGACATGTCACCTCAGGCCCCACCCCTTCCTTCACCATTGTGCAAATATTCCTCTAAAATCAGCCGAACTACGAATTCCGATTTACTCACCTGTTATCAGGAGAGACCTCAGTGCTGCATCTTTGAGCCCAGTACTGATCCTGAAAAGTAATTCTAACCGTACTTACCAGTAACTTGAATTTCCTTCCATAGGCTAACATTGACTGGTTTCACTTGGAAATTCTTCTAAGTGTGGAGTTTTGGAACTTTATAATATTCCTCTAAAATCAGCCGAACTACGAATTCCGATTTACTCACCTGTTATCAGGAGAGACCTCAGTGCTGCATCTTTGAGCCCAGTACTGATCCTGAAAAGTAATTTTAACCGTACTTACCAGTAACTTGAATTTCCTTCCATAGGCTAACATTGACTGGTTTCACTTGGAAATTCTTCTAAGTGTGGAGTTTTGGAACTTTATAATATTCCTCTAAAATCAGCCGAACTACGAATTCCAATTTACTCACCTGTTATCAGGAGAGACCTCAGTGCTGCATCTTTGAGCCCAGTACAGATCCTGAAAAGTAATTCTAACCGTACTTACCAGTAACTTGAATTTCCTTCCATAGGAATCCATTGTCTGGTTTTCAGCAGAAAAGTTTCAGTGTCGATTTTCACAAACTACAAATATTCCTTAAAAATCGCCTGTATGACTTAAACGCATTCTTTCAACTGTTTACAAGAGATGCACCAGTGCTGGATCCAGGATCCACCACTGAGTAAGAAAAAGTAACGATAACACTACTTACCTGCTAAGTGAATTTCATCCCATAGGATAACATTGGTGATTCTATTTGAAAAAGTTTCTGTGTCAACTTTTAAAATACAATAATATTCCTTAAAAATCACTACTGTAACCAAAACGCTTTTACTCAACTGTTTACAGGAGATGTCCCAGGACTGAATCTAGGATCCAGTCCTGTGGTTAGAAAAAGTAATCCATAAAGTAACTAATTGCATTTAACTAGAAATTCACATTGAGCTCAATGTTGCATTGTGTTTGAAATTGTGTTGCCCATTGCAACAACTGTAACTACTGTACTTAAAAGTCTATTGCCTATTTGCAAAGTATTTAAACTAAAGTAATTCATTCTGAGAAAGTATATTTTGTAATGTAATGTATAATGTAATTTTAAAAATAAAATATCTAAAAATAAATAGTTTAAAAAATGTAGTAAATCAGTATCAAAAAAATAAATATAACAATTAATACTTTTAAAAATTGTCATTTACAAAACCTTTGAAATTCATTGAAAAAAACCATAGGTTTGAGGCACGTTACAGTTAGGAATTAGCATTTAAAAAACCTTTGAAATTCACTGAAAAAACCATAGGTTTCAGGCACGTTATAGTTAGAAATTAGCATTTAAAAAACCATTGAAATTCACTGAAAAAACCATAGGTTTCAGGCACGTTATAGTTAGAAATTAGCATTTAAAAAACCTTAGAAATTCACTGAAAAAACCATAGGTTTTAGGGACAGTTATAGTTAGTTGGACATTGCACTTGTACAAAACCCGTGAAATTCCCCCGTTATAGTTAGTTCAGCTAACTATAACTCGCGCCCCCGCAATGCACTGCTGATGACGTCACATATTACAACACTCATGACATGGTCAGTGACATCACTCATGACATCACTGATGACATCTCAAATGACATCACTCATGACATCACTGATGACATCATCCATGTGATAATTTCATGCATCTTCTCACACCCTAATATAACTTTTGATAGACCCACTCTAACTTACAGACTGCCATTCTCAAAACCATAGACACTCCAACACCAATAACTACATACACACTCACTGATTCTTAGGTCTACACACACATCCACTCACTCACCTGTACAGTCACTCATACTTACGGTCACTCAGTACAGGACTATCATATGCACTCATACACCTACATAGACACTCACACACCGCCACTCATCCATAGAGGTACTCACACACCTAGTCAGTCATGCAAATAATTAATCACACTGCCATTTACTCACCTATACAGTTATACACACACCAGCTCACTTACTCATACAAATACTAGCACATTCTTACGCTCTTATACAATCACTGATACAAGCACACACTCATCCATACAGTCACTCTCACAATCACACACTCTCGCTTATAGCTATTTATATACTCCAACACACATATATACTGCCTTTCACATATGTAGTTACTCACACATGTACCACTGGGACATACATTCACTCACTAACACACTCTTACACACACTTACCCACCCATACAGTCTATCACAGATGCACTCTTGAAACCATCCACCCAGTGAATCACCCACTCACACATCTATGCACAGAGTCGCACACACCCCACCCACACAAACACTCAGGCACCCATACAGATACTCAGACAACCAATTAATAACTCATATAGACACTCATGTAGCTATTCACAAACCCATGCAGCCACTTACACAGCAACAGACAGACGGATACAGACATTCACCCAGTTTAGTCACTAACCCATGCATTCAGTAAGATACGTCTAATCACTCACTTATAGAGTTAGTCACGCACCTACTAAATCATCCATACAGACACTTATACACCCACTCATTCTTCAATACGCCTTTCCCTATATATATTAAAAATATTTAAACTTTACAGAAACACACAGTCACTGGATGATGTCATCAGTGATGTCATGAGTGATGTCATCAGTGATGTCACTGACCATGTCATGAGTGATGTAATATGTGATGTCATCAGCAGTGCATTGCGGGGGCGTGAGTTATAGTTAGCTGAACTAACCATAACGGGGGAATTTCACGGGTTTTGTACGAGTGCAATGTCCAACTAACTATAACTGTCCCTAAAACCTATGGTCTTTTCAGTGAATTTCTAAGGTTTTTTAAATGCGAATTTCTAACTATAACGTGCCTGAAACCTATGGTTTTTTCAGTGAATATATATTCCTACAACCTTGGGCAAAAAATGCAAAAGTCAGCGTTCTTGTGTTGCTGCTAAAACAATGACAGTCTCTGCAATGATGCTGAACAAACACCTCACCACTCGGCAAATGCGTTCCGTGGCCCCAGCTCCGAAGTATGTCATCAGGAATGGAACACTTCCATTACTGTCGGGGGCACTCAAACTTTCACTTCTCGTGACCTTCACTTGATGCGGTTTGGATGAGTGCAACCTGAACGCTGGGGTTGCAGATAACAACGTCACCGCTGGCGTCGTTTTAACATCAACACTGTTCCTCCAACCTTAATGAAGAAATCCGCACTCGAGGTGTAAGTAATCTTCAACATTTATTTGACGCCCAAAATTTAAAAGCAGAAACTTGATTTTCAGCGCAGACGACGGTGTTTAAAAACAGCAGCATAATTTCAGGACGCGTTTCGGCTTTCCTTCACAGCCTTTGTCAACTGTTAGAGAACGCTGCCCATATTTAAATACTTGCACGTGGGTCACATACGACTGAAATAGTAAAAATACTATCATGCTCAGCACCATGTACATTATTTAAACATATTCATGACCATTGTCTTTTTAGAAATTATTAAACCAGTGTCCTTATGGTGTTGCAAATTAATACCACACATGTGCAAAAAAATGCAAAAATCAGCGTTCTCGTGTTGCTGCTAAAAACAATGACAGTCTCTGCAATGATGCTGAACAAACATCTCACCACTTGGCAAATGCGTTCCGTGGCCCCAGCTCCGAAGTGTGTCATCAGGAATGGAACACTTCCATCCTTCCATTACTGTCAGGGGCGCTCAAACTTTCACTTCTCGTGACCTTCACTTGATGCGGTTTGGATGAGTGCAACCTGAACGCTGGGGGTGCAGATAACTACATCACCGCTGGCGTCTTTTTAACATCAACACTGTTCCTCCAACCTTAATGAAGAAATCTGCACTCGAGGTGTAAGTAATCTTCAACATTTACTTGCAGCCCAAAATTTAAAAGCAGCAACTTTATATATATATATATATATATATTCACTGAAAAAACCAAAGGTTAAAGAATAGTAATATGGTAGTTGCTCGCCACTATGTGAACTGTAATACAAACATGTACACTCATTGCATGATGTCATCAGTGATGTCATCAATGATGTCATTGAGATGTCATCAGTGTTGTAATAAATTATGTCATAGGACATGTCATCAGTGATCATATGGAAGGTCATAAGCAGTGCATGGTGGGGCTGAAAGTTATAGTTAGCACTACTAACTATAACTGGTGAATTTCTGTGGTCTTTTTTTAGTTAAAAATGTTAATGTTGACACTGACAAATTCACCTAACTATAACGTTACTTTAACCTTTGTTTTTTTCAGTGAATTTCTAGTTTTTTAAAGTACATTTTGTTTTTTAACTATATGTATGGTAGAATAACTGAATAATAAAGCCTGTGTGCGGACATTAGTCTGAAAGGGAACTGCTTTTGTATTGTAACTTAACAGGAAAACGTGCACACTTTGCAAAATGTTTCTAAAAAATTATGTTTGAGTATAAACCAGAGTAATACAACAGTACTTGTGGTGAGATTGTCTATCTCCTCAGTTCTTCTGACTCTCATATTGAGATATTTTCTGAGCAAGTTCATTAATATTGTAAAAGCATACTTTTCATAGCCTTTGTATGCTTTTTTATATTAAAGTCGAAATTATAATTCAGAAAGAGAGTATTCAGGTTTTTGAATACTCTATAGCATTACATTTTATTATATAAATCTATTTAAGTGTGTGATTACTCACTAGAATTCTATATTTTATTTTAATCTACTGTTTAGTTATCATTTAATATTAATCTGTAATGAGAGTCATTAAAAAATGGTCAAAATATTCATTTAAAAAAAAGAAAGTGGTGACTCTCGCGAAACACTTGTGGGAGTTGAACACACAATCCCCTACATGGACTCCGAGGGGGATACACTTCCTGGTTGGTTCTTACGATCCTCTCACAAGATCATACATTTGGGATTAATTTAAGAACAGTGTTTTCCAGTAATTCTGAACAACAGATTACAGAAGTTGATTATGGGCCGATTCACAGAACTAACTTAAGACAAAATCCTAAACTTACTACCATTTTGGTATTCACAGAAGGCACTTACTCATTTTGATATTCACAGAAGGCACTTACTTACTCATTTTGAGTAACTTACTCATTTTGTGTAACTTACTCATTTGGTATTCACAGAAGGCACTTACTCATAAATGAGTAAGTGCCTTCTGTGAATACAAAATGAGTAAGTTACACAAAATGAGTAAGTTACTCAAAATGAGTAAGTAAGTGCCTTCTGTGAATACCAAAATGAGTAAGTGCCTTCTGTGAATACCAAAATGGTAGTAAGTTTAGGATTTTGTCTTAAGTTAGTTCTGTGAATCGGGCCCTATGTTAGTAAAATTGATTATGATTTGTTCCATTGATTATATAAAGCAATGATATTTTCATGCGAGCCAGGGAGGTAATCCCTCACATGCAGTCCAAGGGGGCAGTACTCCCTGATTTGCACTTGCGAGCCTCTCGCAAGATCGTACTTTTTATAATGTACTTTGCATTTACACCGAATATATCCTGATATTGTATGTATAATTTATAAACACCAGAGTAGTAACAGTGTGTTTATTTTAAAAACAATGCATCCCATTATATAATTGTGGAGAAAAATACATCACTTAAATTTAAGGAAAACACCAAGATGTTTTATCTACATAAGATGAATTTTGGTACATAGCCTACATAGATACTCATTTATTTACTTTAAGTCCATTTATTATTATTATTAGAAAAAGTTTAATCACTGCTTTTTCTACGATCTCACGAGAGTCTCGCGAGATTGTAAACTTTCTTTAAGGAAGAAGAATTCACACTTTCCTTTATTACAGTACTTATGCATTATAATACCCATTAGTAGGGTGTGGGACAAAAGTAGACTCTCAAATGAGACCTTTTCATAGTATAATAACAGTGCATGTCAGGAGTAAGGAGACCCTTGTAGCTCACTGAAACCTTTCCTCAACCTAACAAAGGTGTATTGTAGACTATAGGTAGAGACTGACCTCTCCAGTGAGACTTTGCATGAAGGTAAGCAGTGTGTAGAGTAGGATGTAAAGAGACATTGCCTCTCCACTCACACATTTTCTCAGGCTTAGCATTATGAGTGGTAGGTTGGGAAACCTCCATAGTAAGTATAAGAAGTACTGGCCTCTCCACTGAGACCTCTCCCCAGGAAAATAACCTAATATATTAGGATGTGGAATTGGATTTGACTGTCCAGCCACAGCTCTCCCCAGGTTGACAGACTTATACAGTAGTTTGTAGGGAATCATTCTCCTCTCCACTAACACCTATCTCCAGAACAACATGGATGTGCAGTATGGTGTTGGCAAGGAGTGAGCTCACTGCTGACACCTCTCCCTAGACCATGAGGGATGCACAGTGGTGTCTGGGAAGGGAGGGACCTGTCTGCTAACACATCTTACCAGTGTGGGAGGTGTCTATAGTAGGGTTTCAGAAAAATGTATCTCTCTGCTCATGCTGTCAGATATGCATAATAGACTGTGGGGAGGAAGTGCCCTGTTTGCTGACACATCTCTCTTGCATGATAAGTCTTCCTAGTATAGTGTGGGCTCCTCTCCTGTGACCTGTGTCTTCGATAATGGGTGTGGAAATTAGGCCATGAAAACGAGCTTACCTCTCTGGTCACAGCTCTCCCCAAGATGACAGATGTACAAGTAAGGTATAGGGATGAAATTACCTCTATCCTGAGAAGTCTGCCTTCCAAAACAACTACAGAGAGTATAGAATGGAAACACACTGCTGTGTCAGCTGAAACATCTTCCCTGAGTAACATATGTGCAAATTAGACTGTGATTACAGACTATTCTCTCTGTACATACCTCTTTTCATAATGATGACTGTCTACAGTAGAGCATAAAGTAGAGTATCTTCTCTGTTGAAAACCGTGTCTTGCACTACTGGTGTTCATATTTGATTGTGGGGACATACTCACCTCTCTTTTGGACATCTCCCAATAGCGACAGCCATACGTAATACTGTGTGCACAGCAGCTGATAGGAGTGCATATTAGAGTATGAAGATGCACTTCTATTTGTGACAATACCTCTCTCTTCTATCGGAAGTCCCTATACTACAGCGTGGACAAGGACTGATCTCTCTACTGACACTTCACTGTTGCATGACCACTCACCATAGCTGCATAACAAAATAATTGGGTTCTTCATTACCACGTGTCTGTAGAATACAAGATGTGCATACTGCAAAGGAGATAGATATACATGCAGCAGCATATTTACAGTCCCTGAAGATGGAACTGCTAGTTTTGGTGACTATTGCAATACTGTAATGAATTGAAAGTTATAAGTATTAAGCAAAGAAATAAAAGGTAACTAAACTTTTTATTACAACAGAACAATTTAACACAAATACAAACTACAACAACTATATTACCAAACTATATGACCACCTACTAAACAAAACAAGCAACTATATAGCATATAACATTTTTTTACACTCATCAGAAGACACCGACGTCTCCCCCTTTTTGCTTTATTTGCCTACTGGATTTTGATTCACGTAGCACTTCTTTCCAGTCTTTAAGCCACCTTAGCCTGCCAAGAAGTTTTCAGTTTCCTGGTACATATTAGCAGGCTGGGTGGCAAGAAAGTTTCAGAAAAGCAACATATGCATAAATTACAGCTCACAAAGGCTAGCAGTGCACTGTTCAGGCACTTCCACATCCTTCCAACTTGAAAATACTTTACTTCAAGGAGTACTTATTGCTGAACAGCACAATATTCCTGCTTGCGTTAACAAGACTCTTTTTTCTGCTTATGTAAGAAGATAATTATTTCTTCAGAGACAAGTTTCCATTTTCCTTCTAAAAAAAGACAAAATAACAAAAAAGATAAAAGTTAGATAGTGATCAATAATTGATAACAGTGATACATCACTATATTGTCTAAACTTTACTACATTTTTCATCCAGAATTACATATTTATGTCTAGTGTACCCGTAACTTGTTATTCCTTTCTCCTGAAAATGCAACACACTCAAGCAGTCTATTTCCATATTTCTTTCAATTAAATTATAACGTCATGAATTCTGCTTCCATAACAGTTTATAAATTAACACATTCATCTTCACACACCATTGCTACACTCACCACAGTGTTTTACTCTAGAAATAGAAATATCACTACTCAAACACCTCATAGGACTAAAGTATTTGTACAGCGAGGTTCCTAAAAACACTAGGGCTTGTATTAGCACATTCCACAATATTTCTTTTATAGTCTGAGAAATACTGCTTACTTCACTTACAAGTACATACAGTTGTAACACTTTATATTTCAACACAATCTGCAAAGCTTGCTCACATTTCTCTACTATATATTGTGTACCTCTCAAAGGGTATATTAACACATCTAAACCTCCCCAAACAGCTTTTCGTTCTGTAAACATGCTGTTTAATGTTTACCAACATTAGTACACATACTGACACTTCACATTAACATTTATAAAATATATTATTAAATACCTAAACTTGAAGTTCTTTATTTAATACAGATGAAGATGCCAGTCTCTTTCAGCTCTACGTAAATTTACTTTTGCTGATCACAACTCAAACTGACTTCCTTCTCCTCCAAAGCACCAAGGACAAACTAAACTATTGCTGGTTCTTCACCAAATCACATCACAGCATTTCTCCAATCATTTAATAAGAATGGTTACTATTGGTTGAGCCTTGGCCCTTTTTATTTCATTTCTGCTCATACAATCTCGCGAGCCTCTTGTGGGTTCCAAAAACACATCATGGCAGGCCCAGTATTCTTCCAAGTGGGTTTCGTGAGTGTCTTGCAGAATCGCATCAACCTCATGCTGCAAACCTCTTTCCTTGAAGCTTACACTCTTCCCTTGCATGGGATCACAACACAATTGTAGGGAAATAGTAGTTTATGGAAAGCAAAAGCCTCTCCATTAAAAACCCTCTGTTGGATAATGGGTGTGCATACTGTAGTAAGAGGAGGGACTACCCTGTTCTTTCAAACCTCTCTCTCAAATAATAACTGCATAGTTGGGCATGTACAGGGACTGGCCTCACCATTGAGACCCATCTCTTGGATAACAGGTGTACATAGTAGAGTGTGTCATGGGACTGGCCTCTCCTTTCACACTACTCTATCAGATAACAAGTGTGCATATAAGTCAGTGGGGAGGGACTGGCCTCTCCTTTCAGACCTCTTTCTCAGATGATGTGTGTGTCTAGTAGGGTATGTGGATGGAGTAAACTCTCCTTTGAGACCTCTCTCTCAGATGATGGATGTACATAGTAGTGAATGGAGAGGGACAGCTCTGTCCTTCCAGCTCTCTCAGATGACGGGTGTGCGTGGTAGGGTGTGTGGAGAGAGACTGGCCGCTCTGCTGAGATCTCTCTCTCTCAGATAACCAGTGTGCGTAGTAGGGTTTGTGGATGTTCTGGCCTTTCCTTTCAGAGCTCTGTCTCAGATGACGGGTGTGCGTAGTAGTGTATGGAGAATAACAGGCCTCTCCTGTCAGACCTCTCTCTCAGATGATGGATGTGTGTATTAGGGTGTGGTGAGAAACTGGCCTCTCCTTTCAGACCTCTCTCTCAGATGACAAGTGTGTGTGGTAGGCTGTGAAGAGAGAGACTGGCCTCTCCGCTGAGACCCATCTCTTGAACGACCGGTATGGAAAATTACAGGCCTGTCCTTTCAGACCTCTCTCGGATGATGGGTGTGTGTAGTAGTGAGTGGAAAGGGACTGTCCTCCCTGCTAACACCCCTCTCTCTGATAATAGGTGTGCATAGTAGGGTGTGGGAAGAGACTGTACTGTACTCACAACTCTTAACAAGCCAATGGGTGTAACTAGTACACTCTGATAAAAACCATCTCCAGCAAAACTCCTTCCTGCAGTAGCAAGTGTGCATACTACCGTGTATTCAAAGATCACCTACTCCTTTCTACTTTTCATGATCCTGTTTGAGTCTCGTAATATCGTAACATTTCTTGAAAATAAGAATCAACTATTTACTGACCACAGTATTTATCTCTTACACACTTCCTCTACTAATAGAGTGCATTGAGAACTCATCTACTCCTTTTTATTATTCAAGATCTTACGAAAGTCTTGTGAGATTGTAAAAAATTAGTTAAAACAATATACATAGAGCGTAACCTTGAGAGGCATATGGTGTATCATGGTGAGGACAATTGGTGAACACCCGATACTATCTTCCCATTGAAGATGACCCCACCGAGCGCCTTATCATCAAGATTAGGAGAATGGAGAATGGTATCTGAAGCTGAGACAGAAGGGTGGATTACCACACAAGAAGAGGAATTCCTGAATAATGACCAACCACGGATCCTGTATTTCTACACCCTCCCCAAAATTCATAAAGAAGTCAACCCCCCACCAGGTCGGCCGATTGTCTCGGGTATCGAGTCACTCCTCGAACCCCTCAGCAAATTCTGTGACTTTTTTCTGAGACCAATCGTGATGCAGACCCCCACATACCTCAGAGATACGACTGATGTCCTGAACCTGATACAGTCTGTTCCGACACCTGACAAAATCGGTCTCCTGGTGATGTTGGACGTCGAAGCACTGTACACCAATATCCCCCAGAACGCCACTCTCGAAGTCCTGGAGACCATTCTTCACCAGTCAGACCCATGGCCATTCAATACCCCGATCACCTTCATTGTCGAATGTGCAGCCATAACCCTTAAAGAGAATTTCTTTGCTTTCCAAAACCAACTCTATCATGAGATACAAGGCACTAGCATGGGTAGCACCTTCGCTCCAAGTCTGGCCTGTATTTACATGGCCTCATTTGAGAGCAAGCACATCCTACACGAAAGTAACCGATATCACAACAACATACTACTGGGGCGTCGTTACATTGACTACATCCTGGTGTTTTGGAGTGGTGAAACAGAAACATGTGCATCTTTCTGTGAGTGGGTTAACACCGTGGACCCATTTCTGAAATTCACCAGCACAAGGACAGAGAGCTCCATCCCTTTCCTAGACCTGTCGATCTCGATCCAAAACGGTGACCTATTTATCACCAACTACAGGAAACCTACAGACAGAAACAGCCTTCTGATCTATGACAGCCACCATCCCAAAGCCCTCAGGGAAAACCTCCGAGTTGGCCAGTTTCTCTGATTACGCTGGAACTGCAATACCATCGCCAAATACGAAAGGCAGGCCACCACCCTGAGATCCAACTTAGTGGACCGCCACTACCCACACAAGGTGATACACCAGGCTTACATGAGAGAGAAGAATAACCACAGGGAGAGCCTTTTGGAGAGTAGGGAAAGAAGACCCACAGACACTCTCATGTGTGTTACGACATTTACTCCTTCCTCCAACAGAATACAGAAGGCCATTAAAAAACATTGGGCTATCCTTTAGACAGGTAACTTCACTCCCGGACCTGCCCCTCTATTTGCATTCAAACACACACAAAACATGAGGGACGTACCGGTGCATACCCGCCCTCACACTCAACAAACAAAACAACCCACCCTTTGGGCCTTACCACCAGTTGAGGGACATTTCCCCTGTGGTTCCTGTTCTGTATGCCACCTCACGACTGCAACCAAACACATAGACCTAGGACTACAGAGGCTCTGGCAACAGAAACGACACACTAACTGCAATACAAAAAACTGTGTGTACCTGATCACATGCCCATGCAATCTCTCCTACGTGGGTATGACCACAAGACCTGTGAAGGTACGGATCAGCGAACACCGTAGCACAATCCGTTTCAGAAAAACAAATACCAGAATGTTAAGCCATTTCTCTGAGGCACACCATACACCAGACAGTCTTCGGTGGACGATCATCGACTCTAATCCCAACTGGCCATGAGAACCCTCTTTACTCAAGAGCAATGCTGGGTGTTCTGATTAAAGTCCAACACACGGGGCCTTAACGATGATATATCCTGGGCTGAATTCATTAATTAACTTACTGTCTAAACTGTCTAGAGCAGCCTACACGCTATCCATACCACTCCCCATGACACCCACTTTTTATGGCAGTGACACAACCCTAGGCAGTGAGGACAAGTGTGGCGAGTATATCCACCCCCTGCCCCTACCTAACCTATGAACAATCTCTGGATTATTACCTTACCCTGCTATCATAAAGGTAACCAGTCTTTCTGCCCTCACGACTCAGAAATTTAAGAAAGACACCTTTTTCTAAATGTGACCTTGGTACATAGCTTTATACATGAGATAGGCGCAATCATCCTTTTTGATTCAGTGCTGACCATCTCCTGCGCTATATACCTTGTTACTGGGCTCCCCACACTTCGATTTTTTCTCCCCTTCTGCCTACCCCCAATATGGCGCCCGCAATACCCACACGCTAGTTCCGTGTGATGTTACACTTTCAGTAGTTTGGGCCACTCCCCGCCCCACTTGCAACATGGCACCTGCTTTTGCCACAGGCCACTGACGCGATACGTTCCATTCACCCGCTTCTCTCCGAACACGGGAGTTGACGCGGTGGGAGGCTCCTCTGGTTATTAGCGGATGGAGTCTCCCGTCTTCTCACCGGCGAGTGAGCAGCGGTGGGCAGGTAACTGGCTTGCTTCTTGCAGAGGTCAATGTGAGTATTTTCATCCTGCTATCGGCACCATGTAAGTGTTTTTACTCCACTTCTAATAAACCCACGGCAATGTTTTTATTCCGAATATGTCACTTCTAGGTATACTTCTGAAAGTTGCGCTCCACGCCGATGAGGCTTCCCAACTTTTTTGGGGTAGGGGCTATTTGTTTTTGTGTTGTGTGTCCGTTACGTCTGTGTCACAAAATCCACCACTTAAAAGACTTGTTTGTGGTCAGACGAACATGCTAAAACCTTCACTACTAGATCACGGCTTGCACGCCACACACGGATGGGCACACCTACACCTTGAGTGTTTTTGGTGTGTCTTTTTCACTCACTGCCATTTTGATTCGATCCAGGCACAGATGAGCAGTGTGCTGTATCACTTTATAGCCGATACTTGGCGTGTGTACCATGTGTGTGCAGGCATGCTTCCGTTTCTTTCACTTAAAAGCCACACTCACAATGAGATGAACTATTTGGCTTTCTATCGGTAAAACCTCTCAGGAACGGATGCCATGTATGAGCTGACACGCCTGATCTTCACATTACTATCACGTATGACTATCATTACAGGACAAGTGTTGCTTTGTCTTTTTCTCCTTTCCACAGGTTGGATACTATAACTTAGGTGGTCGAACCCGTTCGGGTGCAGAGTCGCCCTGACCACACCTGAATCTAGGTATAACTACAGGGTGTATTGGGTGTCTCCCTCTCAAACCCCTGTACCTCACTTTCCACGTTTTTACTTTTACACGGTCCTGAAGAAACGCCACTGGATCCATTAGGGACCACAAGAGGCGTGAAACACGTCGACCTGATACCACCACTTTTTATTATCACCACAAGCACTGAGATACGCAGAAGGATAATACTCCCAACTCTGACTATCAGATCAAGAGTATTTCTCTTGGCTTCAGTTTTTAACCATATCGCACAGACCCCAGAAAAAATGTCTTTAGGGTACTAGTATGATATTTTTAACTCACCCACACCACTCCCCACACACCCGCACTCACCACTGCGGCGTTCCTCTAAAAGATCTCTGACAAAGAGCCCTCTCGCGGGGCCCGTAGGGGACAGCAGCGTCATCCTCACGAGGAGCCAATGATGAAGCATGACACCCGCTGGAGTGTGTGAGGGCACATCTCTAACAAAGAGGGATTCCCCCTTCTTACAACTGTATATCCAACCAACAACTTTCTGAAGGAGTTCTTTCACTTGTACTTCTAGCGACCTAATAGGCCATGTCTTCTAGGAGCAGTTACCCTCCAGTGATTGACGAGGAGTAGGGAGATACCTGCCTGACAAAACTCCCTTCAAGTCAAACAGGGGTTGGATGCCCTTGTGTTCTAGTCTATGGGTGATGGGCGAGGGATCCCAAGGAAAGTAATGCAGGACCTCTCGCTGCTGTGCCATAATGCAGGAACTAAAAGGTCAACAATTTAACTGGAGAACGTAGAACAAAAGGGTGAGGGAGAAGAACTGAACTTGATCGGCAACTCCCTGGCAGTGAATCAGTAATGGCAGGAATGTTAAGGGAAGAAAGGGGAGAGGTGTAGTAGGAAATTGCCCCGGGGTCCAGAGTGTCCCCTCTCGTGTGACCTATCGGTGGAAGCGAGAATGTGCCCAAGGCTTACCAGTCTAGTCAAACAAGTGGAGGGTGCAAAGTTTGGGTGGTTGGAAGCATAGATATTCTAGCCAGGACATATAGTCAACAAGAGGTGTCCAGAGGCACGATCATTTTTTTATCCAAGAAGGACAGTTTATGAGTCAATTGCTCCATTGCTAGGGTTTGCGAGAGCATCGTGAACCAGGACACTACAGAAGGGGAAGAGGGGGATTGCCAGGACTATGATCTGTTGCATTGCATTAGTTATGTCATATTTGATAGCAGTTGGCATGGGTCATTGCTTCCAGCATTGTTGGGCAGATACCAAGAATAACTGTGTGGTAGTCTGCCGTAATCGGGTAGCCTAGGGCACCTTTTATGCGGCTTAGAATCTCCTTCCAAAATATGGCAATAGGTGAGCATGCCCACCATATGTGGTTAAAGCCACCCAACTGTGCCCCGCACCTCTTGCATGAGGTTGAGGTTGCAGTATAGATAAAGTGCAAGCAGGCAGGGATGTAGTATCATTGTACCATAATCTTTTAGGGCGTTTCTTGTTGGGGAATGCTTCTGTGTGTTTTAGGGATTTGACGCCACAGTAATTCCTATTGTTTCTGCAAGATGTCCGGGTGCCATTGAGGGCCCATTGCAGTGGGAAACAGCCTTTACAACCTAAGCATTACAACTCATGCCATTACAACGCATGTCGTTACAACGCGAAAGGCTTGTTGCAGGGGGTAGAAGGTGTTGGAGTTAACTCCAACACCTTCCCTACTGTTGCACACACTGGAGTTGGAATAGTAAATTATACTATTCCAACTTCCAGCGCACCCCGACAGCAAGTCGGGGTAAAGGTGTGCGTTGTAACGGCATGCGTTGTAATGGCATGCGTTGTAACGTCATACATTCATTGCAGCTAGTACAGGTGGCTAGGTAAGAGGCGATATTGTTGCAGTACATCATATGTCTTAGAGACAAGTCCTGAGTCTCCTCAAATTTACCAACCGGAGTTTCAAAAAGTGTAAGGGAGCAAGCGGCCACCAGGGTGTTAGGAGGATGCAATGCCCAATGACACAATTGGAAATATTGATGTTGTGATGTGTCAGGGAGTCAAAATTCAGTTTTGCAGTGGTCAAAGGAGTTGATAGTCGGTTCCTGAAAAAGGTCCTGCAGCATTCTGCATTCACCTGTGATCCAGCAGGTGTGAAATCATGATTGTGTGCTATGGAAGTATTGGGATAGGGGAATGTGGTCAGCGCCTCCTAGTACCTAATGTGTCCCATAACTCCAGACCTGTCCATGTCGGGGTCGTTATATAAGCACTTTGAGGGTGAAGCTGCTTAGGGAGCCAGCCCAAGTCTCACTGTCTGATCCAAGTGTACCCCATTCTTTTCGCTTTCTCTCACCACCCACTCTGAGATGAAGCTTAGATGGACAGCCCAATAGTAGTCTTGGAGATTACGACAGGCAAGGCCACGCCGACTCATGGGGGGCATGAGGAAGGCATTAGAAATGCGGTACCGCTTCCCTTTCCAAATAAAGGAGCAATGATCTCCCTGTAGCATTTTAATGTCCTCTGTGGGTATGTGGGTAGTCAGCGACTGGAAGAGGTAAAGGAGCCCGGGAAGGATGCTCATTTTCACCACATTGATGTGACCCAGCTAGGAGGTGTGAGGTGGCCTCCACTGCCGGAGGTTTTTTAGAATCTCTTTAAGGTAGCACGTCCAGTTGGCTTGTGTCCATGTGGTGAGGGAGTTGGTGATGGTAAGGTCAAGGTATTGGATGGAGGGAGGTGACCTATGAAATCGTGCTTGTGTCTGCAAATGTTGAAGGTGCTGTTGTAAGATTGTCAGATTACGCGCTTGTGATTTAGCCATGTTCAACACTATCTCAAACACTCGAAGGGCTTGGACCACTGCGGGGAGAGAGGAGTCCAGCTCGATCAGAGTGAGTAGGAGGTCAGCAGCATATAAAAGGACTCTAAAATCCCAAAGGGACTGCTTGTGTTGGCCTGGGAATGCCTGAGCGGTTAGCCAACGGCTCCACCACAATGGCAATGAGCAGGGGGGATAGGGGACAGCCCTGCAGAGTGCCCCAAAACAGAGGGAAGGAGTGAGTTGATTGGCCACTCACTCCGATGTTCACAGTGGGTGCCACATAGGCCATGATTCTGCTGAACATGGTGGGGCTTAGCTCTATTTTCAGGAGAACTGCTCATCGGAAGGCCCAACTCAACCTCTTGAAGCCCTTCTCAGTGTCGAGGGAGAGGAGTGGGTATAATATGCCATTGGATCTTTTCTTCCAGATGAGCGAGACGCGGAACAGTGTCAGAGCCCTGTCTATGCTTCACAAAGCCGATCTGGTCAGGGTCCAACAAACCAGGCAGGAGGGTTTCTAGGCAATTGGCCAGCATTTTAGTGTATATTTTGTCATCCTTGTTTAATAGTGTTATCGGGCGGTAGCATGAACAGAGAGTCTGATCTGTGCCCGGCTTGGGGTTGAGCGTGATCTCTGCGCTGGACATGGGTGAAAGAGTTGCAAAGCTCAAGCAGGTGGTCTTGTAGTTGTGGGAAGAAGGCCATGTAGAAAGCAGGTTTACAGCAGTCCGGGCCTGGAGACGTACCACTGGTAAGTTCTATAAGTGCCCTATAGAGTTTGTCCATCAAGAAGGACTCTTCCAAATTACGAGTGGAATGGGCATCCAGGGGCTACCAAGGACAGTCTCGAAGGCAGGAATCGATAGCGACTTGGTCCCCCACCCACAGGCTTACAGATGCTGGAAGTAGGCCCAAAAGTCCTCCTGTTTATATAGCCACTGGAGTCAAGCTATCCTGGCTGATGAAGGCTGATAGCCTGAAACCGGTCCTAGGATGCTTGACTCCGGTCCAGGGAAGACATGGCTTGGCAGTTCGGGCTGGACTGTTCCCATGAGGCACAGGGTCAAGACTGATTTACATATGGCTATGTCTGAACTGGGGTGGCGCGGTGAAGCAAAATAACGATGGATTGAACCCAGTTCTGTGACTCGGGGTGAATGTTTGCCAATGTGCAGCATTCCGTCCATCATCTTGTGTGTTTTGCATTTCGCCCTAAGTGGGAGGGGTATGCCCAGACGTGGGTCCCGTGCTCACTACGCCACTGGAGTAAAGCTATCCTGGCTGATGAAGGCTGATAGCCTGAAACCGGTCCTAGGATGCTTGACTCCGGTCCAGGGAAGACATGGCTTGGCAGTTCGGGCTGGACTGTTTCCATGAGGCACAGGGTCAAGACTGATTTACATATGGCCATGTCTGAACTGGGGTGGCGTGGTGAAGCAAAATAACGATGGATTGAACCCAGATCTGTGACTGGGGGTGAATGTTTGCCAATGTGCAGCATTCCGTCCATCATCTTGTGTGTTTTGCATTTCGCCCTAAGTGGGAGGGGTATGCCCAGACGTGGGTCCCGTGCTCACTACGCCACTGGAGTCAAGCTATCCTGGCTGATGAAGGCTGATAGCCTGAAACCGGTCCTAGGATGCTTGACTCCGGTCCAGGGAAGACATGGCTTGGCAGTTCGGGCTGGACTGTTCCCATGAGGCACAGGGTCAAGACTGATTTACATATGGCTATGTCTGAACTGGGGTGGCGTGGTGAAGCAAAATAACGATGGATTGAACCCAGATCTGTGACTGGGGGTGAATGTTTGCCAATGTGCAGCATTCCGTCCATCATCTTGTGTGTTTTGCATTTCGCCCTAAGTGGGAGGGGTATGCCCAGACGTGGGTCCCGTGCTCACTACGCCACTGGAGTCAAGCTATCCTGGCTGATGAAGGCTGATAGCCTGAAACCGGTCCTAGGATGCTTGACTCCGGTCCAGGGAAGACATGGCTTGGCAGTTCGGGCTGGACTGTTCCCATGAGGCACAGGGTCAAGACTGATTTACATATGGCTATGTCTGAACTGGGGTGGCGTGGTGAAGCAAAATAACGATGGATTGAACCCAGATCTGTGACTGGGGGTGAATGTTTGCCAATGTGCAGCATTCCGTCCATCATCTTGTGTGTTTTGCATTTCGCCCTAAGTGGGAGGGGTATGCCCAGACGTGGGTCCCGTGCTCACTACGCCACTGGAGTCAAGCTATCCTGGCTGATGAAGGCTGATAGCCTGAAACCGGTCCTAGGATGCTTGACTCCGGTCCAGGGAAGACATGGCTTGGCAGTTCGGGCTGGACTGTTCCCATATGGCACAGGGTCAAGACTGATTTACATATGGCTATGTCTGAACTGGGGTGGCGTGGTGAAGCAAAATAACGATGGATTGAACCCAGATCTGTGATTGGGGGTGAATGTTTGCCAATGTGCAGCATTCCGTCCATCATCTTGTGTGTTGTGGGAAGAAGGCCATGTAGAAAGCAGGTTTACAGCAGTCCGGGCCTGGAGACGTACCACTGGTAAGTTCTCTAAGTGCCCTATAGAGTTTGTCCATCAAGAAGGACTCTTCCAAATTACGAGTGGAATGGGCATCCAGGGGCTACCAAGGACAGTCTCGAAGGCAGGAATCGATAGCGACTTGGTCCCCCACCCACAGGCTTACAGATGCTGGAAGTAGGCCCAAAAGTCCTCCTGTTTATATAGCTCTGTGGTGGCCCAGCCGGAGACCTCCATGTTTATCTTGGAGATATGGGATCGAGCGTGTTGGTGGCATAGCCTACGTGCTAGAAGGGTGCCCACACTGTCCCCCATTCATAATACTTTTGTTTGAGTCCTAATAGTGAGCGCTTGACTTTGTTGACCCAGTGTGCTCGAAGTTGTCCTCTCAATATGGCTAGTTGTCGCTTAACATGTGATGTGGGATGCTGCTTGTCTGTGCGTTCCAAGGAGTGGATCTCCTCAGTGAGTTTCACTGGGTCTTGCAAAAGTTGGGGAGAGAAGCGCCAGCGTGGAGGGTCACGTGCTGCAACCGTGAACTGTGGCCAGGTAAGCTCAACATGTGTGTAATCAGAGATGGAAATGTCAGAGATCTGAGCAGAGGTCAGGCCCCTCAGGAGGCAGTGGGATATGAACAGATAGTCAATGCGGGGTTGGAAAGGTGCACATGGGAGTAAAAAGAGTAGTCTTGTGAGCCTAGGTGAAGATAGTGCCAAACCTCAACAGTCCAGTGTGTCCCAGCTTCCAGTAGTCTGGACATGGCACCTGTTCCTGACAAGTGTGCTGCATTCCTGTCAAGATTAGTGTTCCACACTAAGCTAAGTCACTCCCCACAATGAGATCCCCTCTGGCAGGCACAGCTGTTCTTTGAGTATCTTCTTAAGGAACACATCTTGTGATTGATTTGGGGTGTAAAGGTTGAGAAAAGTCAGTGTATCCCTACCTCTCTCAATCGTTAGCATCAGGAACCGTCCACCTTGGTCTCTAGTGATTTTGGTTAATTTAGAGTAAAAACCCCTTTTGAAGAGGATGGCGATGCCCAGCATTTTAGTGTCGGTGTACGCCCAGTGTTGGCGAGAGAACCTAGAATGTATCATGCTGTGTCAGTCAAACCTGAGCAGGTGCGTTTCTTGCAAAAAACGTATGTTAGGGTCCTGATGTATGAGGTATTGCCACACCTGCCGGTATTTGCTGGAGGAGTTGCGCCCTGGGACATTGAGGGCCAGGAGCTTTAAGTGGTGCATGGAACCCATGGTGGTGTGAAGGTGCACAGAGCTCAATAGTAGGGACATTCAGCTGCATTGGCAACAGCAATATGAGGAAGGAGCTCAGGCTGTTGTCCCCGAACCCCACTGTAGATAATCTGAATGGCCTGGAGACCTGTCGTAAAGGGTGTAATTGCGAGAAGTTAGAGGAGCCAACAGGGGAGTAGAAGGATGGGGACTAGCAAATCGCAGCAGTAGAGCAATCTGTGAAAATAGAAACAAAAAAAGGCAAGTGGAGGTAACAAGCAGCAGGTAAATCTTAGCATTCCGGGTACCGGGCCGCAGGCCCTGCTGGCGATGGAATGAGTCAGTAAGCCGGTGAGGGCCGACTGCAGTCGGGGGTCGACACAAGAGATGGTCACTGTAGATCAGGCATCACCGGCAGTGAAGTGTGAGGATTCCTGCTTCATATTTTGGAGGTGCACAATAATGTCTGCTTTGGTAGTGCGGGAGGGTTTTGCTGCATTATTGCGGCCCTGGATGCACTTGTGGACAGTCTTCCATGTCGGACGCAAATCGCCAGGTCGCTCAGATGAGGAGGGTAAAGGGTTTCTGCTGGGTAAGTCCCATGGCAGTTCGAGAATATGTTTGGCTTCAGCAAGAGATCGTACCATTCTCTGTTTGCCATTCAATTGAAAGAGCAGTCCGAAGGGGTGGGCCTATTAGTATTTGACAGCTTTTCCGTGATGGGTTTGAAGTTGTGTCTCTTCTTCAATGTCAACATGGAGAGGTCTTAGAATATTTGCACAGTGTGACCACGGAAGACAAGGTCTGCTTTCCCCCTCACTGCCCTAAGAACAGCCTCCTTGTCCTGGAAGAAATAAACTCTGGTAAGTATGTCTGGGATGGCATCTGGGTGACCGGTCATAGCTGCTACACGGTGTGCCCTGTCGAGAGCTAGAGGTTGGTCCTCGGAGCCTCTCTGGATTGCCCCAACAGGTCCCTGGTGAACGTCATGATGTCATCGCCTCTGCTGCATGGGGAACTCCCCTGATGCGTATATTGTTGCGCCGTCCGCCATTTTAGAGGTCCTCCTGCTTCACTTGGAGTTCGGTCTGTTGTTCTTCCACTGTATTGTCTCGTCTCCACAACATCTCTTGGTCTTCAGCGCGGGAATCCATAGTGCATTTCAAGTCGTCCAGTCTATCGCCCAGGGCTGTGACGTCTTTGCGCAGGTCATGGAGGCAGCTCTTAAAGTCCGTTTTCAGAGACCCGATCTCCTGACAAATGTCATTTATAAATTTCTTTATGCAGTCATGCATGATTGGACGGGGAAGGGGGGAGTCGCAGTGGCCTGTATGGGGGGCTTCATCTTGCCACTCATGTCAACTGCGGAGGATTTGGACCAGAGGTAAATCACAGAACTGTCCCTGCTGGCCCTGCCCCTAGCCATAGTGGAGATACTAGCAGACACCATCTGTCCAAGAACGCCGCATACAAGGCTATGAGCAAGCCCAGTTCACAGTCTCCAGGGCAGGAGGTGCAATGGAGGAGGGAGCAACCAGGAGGCTCTCTTTGCTATGAAACAGTGTGCAGTATGGGCTCTGATGGGTCAGCGTGGGAGGCCAAAGACCAGGGGGCAGTCCAGCCGCATGGAGATGGGTGAAGCACGCCCAGAAGAGAGAGGCACGGCAAAGACAAGCAACACCAAGCAGTGCACCTCCAATGGCAGGCGTCATCGGTGGTGTATGCGCACAGAAAGTCCCAGCCTGTCTGACCACTAGGCACGGTCCCACTGCTTAGGCGGAGGGCCAAGGCCTACTGATGGCTCCCCAGCCCAAGTTCCAAATGGGGAAGTGGGCCTCCCCAGGCAAGGCTCCGCTCCAGTCTGGTGCTCTCTCCTCATCGAGAGCAAGGGGACCAGTCCAAGAAGGGGCCACAAAACAATGCCAGGCGTGGGGAGAGCCTAGTAATTATGCCGGTATTCGCACCAGTGCACCCCCAGTCAGTGATGCAGGCAGTGATTAATATGAGGCGGAGTGGAGGTGGCTGCCACTGCATGTGAAGTAGGCCCCGTGGAGTCAAGTGTGCACCTAATCATGCCCCTGCAGCAGTTCCAGAGCCTCTAAGGTGAAGATGGTTGCAGGTGGTGGCTCCCAATGCTAATGGGACATGCCATTCTCCACAAGTCTCCGGAGCCCCAGCATATACCAGCTCACTCATTTCAAGAGGGGGGGCCTACTCACCTCAGTCATCCTCCGTTCCGCCGAAGATAGCCTCCGGCAATGTCCTCACTGCTCACTCTCAGTCAGGTCCCTGGAGGACCAAAGGACGCCATCAGTTCGTGAAGGTACTTGAGGTGGGCCTCCAGGGATGACCTCTTCACTCTGATATGGTGGGGTGGTGAGGTAGGGCTGCCAATTGACCCACACAGCGGCAAAGACTGCAAGTGCCGCTCTCAGGCAGGGCCCGCTCACTCCTCCATGGGGTCCAGACCCCACCATGGCTGACCTCCAAAGCAGGGGGGAGAAGTTGTCCAGCCCCAGCAGTGCAGTGAAACTTGTCCGTCCACATGGGGCTTGATCGTGTGAACAACCTTACTCCTGGCGGCGACCAAGCCTAGATGGTGCCTCCTCCCCAAGACAGAGGCAAACGCGGCTGCACCACCAGCAGTAAATGGGAGCCCAAAAAAGCAAGTCACAACAGGTGCCGACCCCAAATTGAAGCCACCCTGGCACCACCGGGCATCAACTGGGCCTGATAGATGGGCGATAGCAACCTTTAGTGGCCACTAGAAGCCGGAGATTGGATGATCTGCTTCCTACTCCATTTCCAGTTAGGCCAGGCCCCCCCCCAGGGCTCCATTTTTAATTTTGCACTCTTGCTGGACACCCGTGAGACTCTCACAAGCCCAACTGGCAAATATACAATTATTTTTTACCCTTAATGTCTCAAAAACTACTGGCTGGATTTACACCAACTCACAAAAAGCCCAACCTGCAGACCAAGATCTAGCTTCCTGCTGAATTGGGTGTAATTCCGTTCATCGGTTTTTGATATAACCTGTCTTAAAGAAGTTTATGGAAAATGCATGGACGTTTTGCGTTTTGGGATCCCCCCTTTTTTTCTCGGTCCCTGCTGGATGGATCACTCCTCTTTCCAGGAAAGAACTGAGGTGGATGAACTGTTGTTCTGGAAAGTTTAGTGAAGAGTCTTCAAATGGGACCAAAGTTATTAGCAAACCAAAAACTTTTCTGTCTATGGAAAAGCAGACCGAACTATAACTACCTAGTGGCGACTGCCATAATTCACTAAAAAACCAAAAGGTTACAGGGACGTTATAGTTAGGCTCAGATTTTACCCACACAAACCATAAAAATTCAGCATTTATGGTTACCTGAGCTAACTATATCTTACACCCCCACAATGCACTGATTATAACCTCACATATTACATCACTCATGACATGGTCAGCGACATCACTGATTACATCACTGATGACATCTCAAATGACATCACTGATGACATCGCTGATTACATTGTTCAGCAAAGTAAACTTCAATATACTTCATAAACTACCATTTCATTTTTTTAAAAGTAAGAAGAACACACAGGTGAGAGACATACAGCACAGAGCTCACTGTAATCTTATCAACTACTACACTCATTTATCACGTATGAGACAGTTCCTAGTGGATAGTCCTGTCTTCTTTAAACCACTAGTGTATGCACTAATGACGAAAGTAAAGCGTCTATCTGTATAGGCTCGTCTATTGCAAATCACAAGAACACCATTCGTAAACCTGGAAAGAGGTTTTAGTGCAAACATCAGATTTGCACAATCCACTACAACATGCAACCAGTATGAAGGCATTAACCAACAAGCCACTGTGTCGCAAACCGCTAGCAAAATGTTTCTTTATCCTGGAGAAAGGTGTGACCAGAGAGGCAAGTCAGTTGTAAATGTCTACTACACTGAGGCAAAAGAACAGGGTTGGATCACCAACAAAGAAGCAGAATTTTTAGTGAACCGTGATCCCATTATCCCCCATTTTTATGTGCTTCTAAAGATTCACAAAGCACAGAGACCTCCACTGGGACGTCCAATCATTTCAGGTATTGGCTCGTTACTTGAGCCTCTTTCCCAATTTGTGGATTTTTTTCTACGTCCACTTGTCCAAACTATGCCGACTTTTTTACAGGACACTAAAACTGTCCTGAACATGATTCAGGATGTAGATTTTGATACTGATACAGATTTCCTCGTATCTTTTGATGTGGAATCATTGTACACTTGTATTCCTCAAGACCAAACACTTATTACGATAGAGTCTCTTTTAAGATCACAAGGCTTGGACTCCATCACACCCATTCCATTCATTATGGACTGTGCTTCACTTGCCATGAAGGAAAACGTTTTTCAATTTGAGAATGATCTCTTTCTCCAGATCTCAGGAACTTCAATGGGCAGTACATTCGCTCCTAGTCTAGCAAATCTGTATGTCCATTCCATTGAGACTGATATGATTTTGTCATCTTTGAACCCTTTTTTATCTAATATTCGCCTCTGGAGGCGTTATATAGATGATGTATTGGTCATCTGGAGAGGTAAGGTGGAAGGAATAACCAACTTCCATCAGTGGCTCAATAGTTGTAACGAATACCTCAAATTTACTTGCAAATACAGTCGGGATAAACTTCCCTTTCTTGACTTGATTTACAGCACACCTAGCGGTCTAAAACTGGAACTTTACAAAAAACCGTTGGCAACATTTTTCACTCTTAACATATACCAGCTTCCATCCAAAATCGTTGAGGGATAATTTGCCATTTGGCCAGTTTGTACATCTTAGACGCAACTCTACAGATATTGAAAAGTTTAAGAACCATGCACATGATCTAGAATGTCAACTTCTAGAATGTCAATATCCACATAGGGTGATCACAAAATCTGCCAAACGTGCTAGAAACAATAATCGAGAAGCCCTTCTAGAAGCACGTCCCAATAAAGAATCAAGTGACCGTCTGATTTGTGTGACCACATTCAGCAATAGGTCAAGTCTTATACAAAAATCTATCAACAGAAATTGGAGAGTTCTAAATAAAGGTGCTCATACACTTCCGAGACCCATGTTTGCTTTTAAACGGAGCATGAATTTGAAAGACAAACTGGTACATACAAGACCACGCGTTAAGTTGGCCACCCACCAACAAACCATCTGGGACTCTCAGCCTGTGAGAGGCCATTTTCCATGTGGGACATGTAGTGTCTGTGCTCAAACACAACACACACCATCTATTGATATAGGCACTGAACGGCCCTGGCTGCTACAATGCCACATGAACTGCAATTCAGAGAATTTGATCTATCTCATTACTTGCCCTTGTGGACTGAGATACGTAGGAATGACTACTAGATAGATTAAGATCTGCATCTCGAAGTACAAGAGCACGATTCGATGTAAGAAGATTATCAGAAAACTGACTACACACTTTCACGACATGGGACATGGGCCCAATGAACTCTCATGGACAGTCCTTGATAAACCAGATACATCACGATCAATTGCCAACATGACACAATTTCTGTTCAGAAAAGAACAACGTTGGGTTTTCAGACTCAAAAGTGACAGCCAGGGCCTTAATGATGAGATTCCCTTGTTTTCTCTGTCTAGTCCATAGGTCTATGTTTCATAGTCACTTTAGAATTACTATCCATAGATCTTTTAGGAATACCCTATCAAGTTTGTTGACCTATGTTCATATGAGTAACCATCTATAGTGAACATTGTTGTGTATAAGGCGGTCACATTCTACAGCTGCAATATTTCTGTTTTGCAGTCTAATTAATCATTTTTAGCGTACTTTATATGACTTTCCCACTACAATATGAGATACCTTTTGCACTCTTCCCCCTGCCTTTTGTTTTGGTTTATTTCATCTTTGCATTATTTGTTAGACAAATATGGTTGTTAATGCGGTTGGCAGGGTTAGTTACAAATTTATTTGACATTTTATATACGACTTGGTCATGGCTGTCATCTATACCAACTAGTATTTAGCGAGAGCGATAAGGTTACAGACACGATCTGATTATGTCGGGCATCCATACTCGATAGTCTTTTTTCTTACTCGACTTGTGTCTCTAAATGGCGGTCACATGATCTATTTCCATGTCCTTGTTGTTTAAATCTACAGTTCCCATGTTTCATTTTGCATGGGTAGATACGCCACCTTTGATGCGATACGTGTCACACTACCAGAAAGAGGGCGAGCGCAACGCATGCACACAGAAGTATATCTGCGACTTCTTGTAGACTCTACGGGGCAACATTTGGACCGCGTCATTCCCGAAATAAGGTACGGACATATTTGTCTCTATTGTACACTTCATCTATGCTTTGCATGTAGACGCCAGTGAGATTTAGCTTGATGCCTGGGCTCCCCTTTCTTTGCATACTGTTTCGCCAGTTGGGAATCTACTGCCTGGCGCTGCCGACAAACTTTGCCCACTCGATGAGTAATAGATGGTATTGATAATGGGCACCATCCCTGGTTTTGCTCACCGAGCAAGCACAATAGGTATTACATATGCCTTGCGAATTCCATGGCCAAAAATAACCTTGGAATCTGCAGCCCTTGCCAGAAAGGATTATAGTTGACAGGGCTGTCGAATTCCGTTTCACGGTCATGAATTAGATCATGTTGCATTCTGTTTCATGGTCACAATTTGATAGCAGAACCTCTACTTTCCCCTGTGTTCGTTTTTTACACATTTTTAATCCACTGTATACGCTGTGTTTTCTTTGAATTACACGTTCTCTTTGAATTATATGTTGTAGTCAACTATATCACCACCTTTATGTCTCTTTAGGGACTGAATGCCGCCTTGAGTTTGTGCTACCTAGGTTATAGGTATTCATGCACTCACCTGACAAGTAGGGTAGGTGTTTCTTATTCTGTTTACTGTAGATTAGTTTACCATATACATTATAATCACAAATATTTATATTAAGGGTTGTATATGGTATTGTTGTTGAAACACAATTATTTTCTTTTTTTCTTTTTTAGGAGTGTGAAGACCAGTACTTTCACAGTATACTCTACATTTGGGTGTCAAATCATCCCATCTACTGGTTTTGTATATAGAATTTACCACTTTTTGAAAAGTTATACAAGTGATTATTGTCACTTTATTCACTCACGGTTTTGTGGTCCTGATAAAGGCCGCTGCATCCCTGAGGGGAGCATTAGGCTGAAACATGTCGACCTCTCCACCCTTCTGACAGATTGAATACCTCTCTGTCGAAGATTGTCTTTCTTAATCCTAGCCTATGTATGCGTTATTAAATTGGGTAGCATAATATAGAGCTAGTTTTAATTTCACTTCACTTTCTTGCACAACCCCTCCCCCGGACCCAGCTCATCTAGAGGTTTAGTCTACCTCATCATCTCTTTCAAAACATTCCTGAGCTCCCCCCTTTCAGAGAGGGGGTTGTAGCCCACACTACGACTAGGTTCGTAGTGCGAGGAGATCCGCTATGATGAAGCATGCCACCTTCGGGTGGGTGAGGGAAATCGTCCTAAGAAAGGAACACTCCCACACTTCACTTTTGTGTTAGACCCAGTGGCCTCCATTCGTGTTTTTATACTATACTGATTCATCACCCTAGAGGAAGGTCTTAGTGAACTGATGAATTTAATCTACTACTACAGTCATTCATCAGAAAGGAGAGAGTCCTAAGTAAACTAGTCAGTATGTCATATAACAGAACTATACTCAGCCATCACTGTGGAGTGAAGTCTCAATGAATAGCTCAGACTGTTGCAAAGCACAACCATACACATACAACATTCATAATACCTTTATTTTGGCTATCAGAAGCCATAAAAGTGTGTCCAAAATACAGCCAAAGTAAGTTAAAATACTAAAATACATTTGTAATATAGATACAATAAAAACTCAGACATAATATACGATTCAAAACCAAAAAAGCTCAGATTTTGGCATCAACAAAAATACATACTGCAAGAGACCATTAAGAACGCCTAATTATCCCCTATATATGAGAAGAGCTCTCCTGCGAACCAGCCACACAGCGTCCAGAAATTTGGCCACAGCACAAGCATGCATTGGCCGACAGTCAGTTCTAAGTATACGTAGAGCAGTGACTTCTCAAACCTAGTTATTTGCATATGGGCAAAAGCCACGGAGAACATGCACAGGCTAATGCAGGACATACAAAAAAGACATGAGGAACTGTTTCCTTTAGAGAGTTACCTACAGGGCAAACTAAGGATTCAGCAACCATCCATTTGGAGGTAAAAGTTGTTATCGGTAAGGGGCCAACTCTCAACTGGAAATACAGCTTCCTATCCATTGGCACCGTGATAATGTTCCAGAATTGCCCACAAACACAAAGAACTTTAAAATCCAAACATTCACCAGTCAAAGTGGAACTAGCGGCTTTGTGGGCTACATCAGCCAGAGTTTTCGGCCAATAGATCTTTTTCAAGGAAGAAATAGTACTTTCAGAGGGGTTCTCCCAAAGCTACGCTAGCCCTTTTGAAGTGAGAGACCAGTTTTATGGTTAAACCAATGGATTTTATGAAAACGGTCCAAATTAATGACATCCTGGAGTGCATTAGTGTAATGTATTAGCTATGGGGTAGATCAAAAGCACTCCGAGAACAACAGTGGGCACTATCTGCACTTGTCTTGGGTGGAGGGGAGTGCTGGGTGGCAGGAGGACAATGGTTCTTAAAAATGTGTTCTCTGATTTGATTAGCCCATCAATTTCAGCAAAACCCCACAGTTTGGCCCCATAAAGGGCGGAACCCAAAGCCTTCACCTCATAGATTTGAAGGGCCGGTGCTATCGGTTTGCTAAAGGAGACTTAAAGCTCTTTGGTGATGATCCCCACAATCTGTTTGAGAAACACCTTAATAGGCAAAGGAGTCCACCCTCTCCAAAGGCACTCCCTCATATACCAAACGTTCCTTAAATGATCTATGTGGGTTAAAGAAACATCCGCTTGGTCTTTGCTGTGTTGGTTTCCAACCCTCGGGCACGGCAGAACTTGCTGTAATGGTTCAGGAGTTTTTGAAGGCCATTCTGTGTCTTATAAATCAACAGAGTGTCATCTGCCAAAAGCCTGATGGGTGTTTTCACATTGGCCAGAGATGGTGCATTAGTATGCAGTGCAGTTAAACAGTGTACTATGTTGTTTAGGAATAGTGAAAACAGAGTTGGTGCCAGCACCCAGCCCTGGCGAACTCCCCTGGACACAGGGACTCTCTCTGTCATCTCATTCTTTGAGCCCCAGTGCATGCAAGCATAGTTCATGTCATGTAGCGAAATTACATGCGGGAAAATCTCTAGGGGCATACCCATATCTTTAAGTACTTGCCATAGATTGGAAGGGGGGACTAAGTCAAAAGCTGACTTCAAGTCGACAAAGGCAATGTAAAGGTTTCCCTTGTCTAGTACAACCATCCTCCAGTAAATTAACAAAAAATAGAAGACTTTATCAATGGTTGACACTTGTTTCCTGAACCCGGCCTGACAGGGATTTAAGATAGTATTTTCCTCTATCCAGTCCTGGATCTTAAATAGTACACAACGATTAAAGATCTTTTGCATATGGTCAATTAGGCTAATCGGCCTATAGTTACCTGGGAGAGACCTATCTCCTTTTTTGAAGATAGGTAGCCCAATGGCACCTTTCCAGGAATGTGGGATCAGTGCTCCCTTGGCAATAGCATTAGCAAGTATAAGGATGTAATTGGACCATTCTTCAGGGTCATGTAGGAAAATATCAGCTAGTATGCCATCCCGAACAGCAGCCCTACCTCTTGAGATGGCATTAAAAGAATATAATATGTCTGACCTGTCAAACAGAGGGACATTACTATTCAGAGGTAATAAAGACAGAGGAGGACACTATACCTTACTCGTAGAGGCATCATGATAAAGGTTATTAAAGTGGGAAAACCACTCTAATGGAGAGACATAATTAGTGGGTTCCATGGTGGCAAGATTGCCGCCATTTGACACCAGTGCCCAGACTTTGGTTGTGTCTTTAGCTGTGGAGGCTTATCTGAGGTCCTGTCACCTCTGGTCATACCAGCCCTTTTTGCGTTACCCATGCTCTTCTTATACGCAGTCCTGCAGCTACGAATAAGACCTACATCTTTGGCCTGCACCTATAGACTTTTGAGCAGAAGGCATTCCCCATTATAGCAAGAGCTGGGTTTTACAACTATTTTCTTTAATTTTGGAGCAGGGATTAAAAAATAAGTTGAAAGATGTTCAAAACATTTACTATGTAAAGAGCTGATGTCCTTAGAACCATTGTCACTAAGTGCAAAATCATAAATTGTAGCAAATATGTCCTGCAAGTCTTGGCCTATGGATGCCAAGGTGGCTGGATGGGAGGCTAATTGTCGCCATTTCAAACAGCACATGTCAGATGTAAGTTCAACATCTCTGGTTGCGGAAGGGGGGCAACAACCAGAATGAGGACTAATACAGAGGTCTGTCATTGAAAATGAAAGCAAATTGTGATCGCTCTCAACCCTGTGTGTGATCACCATGTCGTTGACAAATGACCATAGTCTCAAGTCCACCATCATATAGTTGATACGACTGGTGTGGTTAAGTTTGTTAAAGGTAAATGCTGCACTAGCGTCTGACTTTGTTCAGCTATTAAGAGCCCAAACTCCCAATTCTATTGTTAGACCCTTCAATTGAATCGCAATCTGAGTCCATCTTTTAATTGGGGCAATTACCAAAGCAGGGACTCCCAGACCTCATTCTCCTCATGTGAAAACTGGACATCATCATTATCAAAGGGTTCAAAAGTGGTGTTAAAGTCTCTACCATCGTCAAATTAGGAGAGTGCAGAGGGAATATTATACTGGGCAAATTGAGCTAGCCAAACACTCTTCCAAAACCATCTTTCAGGTAGTGAAACAACTATCCTCTCTAGAACGGGTGACTGCTGCACTCCCTGCTTCTACGGAGTACTGTGATAAGGTCGCCAACTATTTTATTGATAAGATCGACAGGATATCTGCCTCCTTCCCAGATAGTAGTAGGAGCTCTGTTCCTGTGTTTAATATGGAGGCACCTTTTACCGAGGATACGTTTATCCTCTGTCCTCTGGTGGAAAACGAGGTTCTGGGGCTGATGGAGGCTGTGAAATCGGGATCACCTCTGGACCCGGTCCCTCCTAAATTTCTCCAATTAGGGAAAAAAATAATTGCCCCTGTTCTCACCTCACTTATGAACCTGTCCTTTAGCACAGGACTGGTTCCTAGCAGATGGAAACACGCCATGGTGGTCCCTCTGCTGAAGAAACCCTCACTGGACCCCGCCATCCCTGAAAATTTAAGACCCATATCTCTACTTCCTTATGTGGCAAAAATTGCAGAGAAACATCTGAATAGCCAACTGTCGAGGTTTATAGAAGAGAGGCAGGTTCTTCATGACACCCAGGCCGGTTTTAGGCCAATGCATGGCACGGAGTCCGCTCTTCTCCTAGCAGCTGAAGTGCTGAGGACTGCAGCTGATGAAGGCAGAACAACCGCTCTGGTTTTGCTGGACTTGAGTGCCACGTTTGACACGGTGTCCCACGGCCTCCTGCTGGAGAGGCTAGGGGAGGTCGGGGTCGGAGGTGTCACGTGGATGTGGCTGAAGAACTTTTTGGAGAACAGAACCTTTCAGGTTCTGCAACGTCCATTCAAGTCCAGAGTTTGTCCTTTAAACCAGGGGGTGCCGCAGGGATCTGCTCTGAGCCCCACCCTGTTCAATATATATATGCGCCCGCTGGCAGATATTGTGATGAGACATGGAATTAAGTTGGTATCTTACGCTGACGACACTCAGCTAGTTGTGACCCTAGAACAACAAGAATCAGGAAGGGCTGCTGATTTTAAAACATGTCTGAGGGAGCTTATGGACTGGATGAGACTGAGTTGCCTCCAGTTGAATGCAGGGAAGACAGAGGTGTTGGTCGTGTGAAAACAGCCCTCTTTCTGGTCACAGCCCTGGTGGCCTGAGGAACTAGGACCTTGCCCAGTGCCGAAAGCCAAGGTGAAAAATTTGGGGGTGAGGTTCGACGAAGCACTCTCCTTTACTCAGCAAATCTCTGCTGTGGCCGGAACCTGCTTTGGCATTTTGAAAATGCTGCGGAAGATTCTGGACCTTCTCCCCCTGGATGCTAAAAGAACTATTGTACAGGCTTTGGTCACTTCTCGCCTTGACTATTGCAATGTTCTGTATCTAGGGGTGACTGCAAAAAATCTGAACATCTTGCAGAAGGTCCAAAATGCCGCAGCTAGGCTTATCCTGAATATTCCCAGGAGGGCCCCGGTAGGAGAAGCTCTAAAACAACTACACTGGCTCCCAATACAGGCTAGAGTTACATTTAAGGCTCTCTGCATCAGTCATAGGATCCTTAGGAAAAGGGGGCCGCGCTTTCTGACCCCCCTTCTGGCGGTTTACCAACCTTCTCGGAATTTGAGATCTCTTGGCAGTATGAGAATGACTGTGCCTAAGGTGCGGAGGGCCAGGGTTGGCGGAAGATCTTTTGGTTTCCTGGCAGCTAAGGCCTGGAATAAGCTTCCTGTGGATTTGAGGATATCTGAGTCAGAACCTTGGTTCCGTAAGAAATTGAAAACCTGGCTCTTCCGTGACTCAGGGGGCGGTCGTCAATAACTCTGCTGCCTTCCTTGCTGAGAGGTTATGTAGGTAGTCGATTAGTGTGGCATGGGTATGGGCCTCTCTGTTGTCCTAGCGCGGGGACACTCCTTTGGGAGTAACCATTGCGCTTTACAAACTTCCTAATAATAATAATAATAATTATAAGATTAAGGGGTCGACTCCGATCTCGGCCGGAAGCGCACCGAATACGATTCGTCCGGAAAAAATACGAGCCGAACGCGTTTTTCCCGAACGATTCGAACAGTCGTCCGAGCGAGCAAGTACGATGCGCATTACTGCTAAAATTCCGAGCGAGCCGTACGTACCCATTCCAGCTCCAGTTCCCTGACCGAGCTGGATCCGGAAACGCCGAATTGAGTCGCACGGAAGTAAATACACAGCACCTTCCGGCCGGACAAGTACGATGCGCACTCCGTACGCGCCGAACTGGTCGCTACGTCCGGCACGTCAGAGCATCTGGGAGAGCTGCACATAAGCTCTGATTCGCGCCACAAGACGATCCACTGCTACGAGACGAACAAGCCAGCTACGAGTACGAGTCGAAACCACGAGAAACCCGAACGAGACGAACCAACCATGAATCCCTTCGTGCAGGTCCTACCAATACTGTACATCTATTACCGGAACCGGTACGGACGCGTACGGCGCAGACGGTAAGTCAAACACCCACTACACAAACAAACGACACGTACCCGACATATGTCACACACACATAGGGATGCAGAAATGACGCACACTAGCAACAGCAGAACCATAGGGGCGGGATGGCTATCACCAATGCCATACACACCCATAGGGGCCTGATGGCTACCACTACCACCACCCCTACTCATGGGGGGATGGATGCCTAGCACTACTACCATCCCTACTCATAGGGGGATGGATGCCTACCACTACCACCACCCCTACTCAGGGGGAGCTGGATGCCTGTCACTACCACCACCCCTACTCATGGGGGGCTGGATGCCTACCACTACCACCACTCCTACTCATGGGGGCCTGGATGCCTACCACTACCACCACCCCTACTCATGGGGGCTGGATGCCTGTCACTACCACCACCCCTACTCATGGGGGCCTGGATGCCTACCACTACCACCACCCCTACTCATGGGGGGCTGGATGCCTACCACTACCACCACCCCTACTCATGGGGGCCTGGATGCCTACCACAACCACCACCCCTACTCATGGGGGCTGGATGCCTGTCACTACTACCATCCCCACTCATAGAGGAATTGATGCCTACCACTACCACCACCCCTACTCATGGGGGCCTGGATGCCTACCACTATCACCACCCCTACTCAGGAGGGGCTGGATGCCTGTCACTACCACCATCCCCACTCATAGGGTAATTGATGCCTACCACTACCACCACCCCTACTCAGGGGGGCCTGGATGCCTACCACTACCACCACCCCTACTCATGGGGGCCTGGATGCCTACCACTACCACCACCCCAACTCAGGGGGGGGCTGGATGCCTGTCACTACCACCACCCCTACTCATGGGGGCCTGGATGCCTACCACAACCACCACCCCTACTCAGGGGGGGCTGGATGCCTGTCACTACTACCATCCCCACTCATAGGACGAGTAATGCATGACACAACCAGCATACTCCAACATAAGGAATGTCAGCAAAAGACATCCCCCAACATCATGACAAGAGTGTGTAGTCTGTGTCAAATGCCTACAACACTGAACATGACATTGAACATACAATGTGACCCCCTTTCACATGTGTCACACAAAAATGTGTGTGGCCTTCACAATGCAAACAGACCATGACCACTGTGGGAATGGGGTCTAAACCCCCATCATCACAGTGACCAAAAGGTAAGTGTGGGGTGCATAGCTGAAGCACATTTTGAACATTGTGGCAATGGGGTCCAAACCCCCATCATCACAGTGACCAAAGGTAAGTGTTGTCATGGAAAAAGCTGCAACTGCCAAACAGCATGGATGATTCCTGGTCACAGAACAACAAACACATCAGTGGCAAAGTAGTGGTTGTGTCCCATAGCAACATAGATTGGGTGAGGCAAACAGTGCAGTGCAAATAAAACATACCTTTGGCCATGTGCAGACAAACATCACCCATGGGGACTGACATCGTCTCCATTTATCAATTACACAATGCCAGAAGTGACCATCATAATGCAGACCCACATATCTGCACTAATGGACACACAAATGTAGATATCCTGTGGAGACTGTAGATGTGAGGTGAACAAATACCATACCATGGCAGCAATGGGACATACGAACCATGATTATTGTGCTGACTGATGACCTAGGAGTCCCAGGGACAGCATGGGAAATCCTCCAAACAACACACAGGCATTGGCACACCAAAGATATGTCAATGCAGTGGTGCAGATGCACAAACACAAACAGGCAGCCTCACACTGCATATCAAACACAACAGGTGATGGGGGTGTGCCAGTGTCCCCAGGCAACCACACAACACATGAGGAGGCCTGAATTCCAATTACACAGATGTGTATACAGTGCCATACAAAAGTAACTCATGGATCGGATTCCCTATGTGGGCAATCAGGCATTGTTAGATGAGAGGGAGCCCAAATTACACATGTCACACAAGCTTGTAGGAACAGCAACTAACACAGCAAGAGACAGACCCACCACAGCACTACCCCCAGGGACCCCACATTGTGGTGACACTAGCCTGCATGATAATCCCACTGTGATGACAAAGGTAGATGTTGTTCACACTGTGAACCACAGCCATGTGTCCTGAGCTACAAACTACCATCACACCTATACAAGCACAAATCAATCAGCACGGCCTGTCAGCCAAGGCCAATATGGAGGTAGGGGTCTAGCCGTACAACAACTCACATTTGCACACACTCAACACCACACACCTTGATCTCCACCAATGTGCAGCAGTGAAGCTCACATGGACAGGTGACATTGCACATGCACCCATGACAATCCCAGGGGTGGTTGTGGGAACTAAGGTGCAGAAACCCATCACACCTGGCCAGTCAACAAGACTCGTGAATGTCTGACACACTGCACAGTACGCCGTACATGGGCATGACGTGAAATCCACCCCAATCAATGGGATCCCGCCCACAGTCACACACCAATGAAGAAGCCAAGGTCACCCACAAAGAACACACGTAGACAACTTTCAACATTGCAGCTCTGACCCTGAGGAGTGGCAGCAGTCACACACACAACGTGTCACAATCACTGAAAGCTACCACAAACTGTAAATTACATGACTTGTGTAACCAACAAGTGCCAAGGGGAATCCTGACTGTGTCTCATCTGCGTTTGCCCACATCCCCAGCCCTGACAACAAAGACAACTAGGGATGACAACCTGATGAACATTAGTTTGCCATGCACCCACATCACGGAGAAACCAGGTACAAGATGCTGGCTGAACACAGGACAACTCAGCAAGCATTACAAACAGGAACATCCGTAGGGACACAGCCGGTGTAGGAAAAGGGAAGGGAACACACACAGACATGCTTACGCAACACACAACACGGGCCCAGGCAATGTCACGGGATTACACACTGCCATGAGGGCACTCCACTCCTGTGGAAGGTCCGCTGTGCCAAACCTTGTCTGTGCACGACTCAAACATGTCAGCAGAACACTCGGTCAGTGAGTCAACAATTACAACACACTGAAGGCTCTGCTCACATCAGCCTGGGTACGGGAGTGTCACTTCAGTCATCTGCATATACCCAATACACGTGTCAAGCAAGTTGCACTGTATACACAGATGAGTCCTTCAACATTGATGTGCTAAACTGCATGTCCAGTGGAGATGGGCACACAGTCAGGGAAATAGAAACATTGAACAGTGGTAAGCACACCAGATGTGCATCAGTGTAAGCCACAGATGTTAAATTACAAATGCAAAACGTACATCCCTGTGTCAAATGCTGAACATTACACCCTCAGACTGCAGCAAAGGATGCTATGGATCCAGACTAGATTAGGACACATATCCCATGGACCACATGGAGTCCATCACAGCAACACTTCATTTTCCTGATCTGAACACTATTACAACAGCAAATGCATGATGATACTCATCTACATCATGTACAACAAAAGCAAAACCACTAGTAAACAAAAAGACGCTTTATTCAGCCAATGTCAATGAAAAATTGGAAGTCCAAAAGAAACTAAGGCCAATGGCCAGTCCACATTCACAGTCTGAACAGGGTGACATGTGACAACTTGTCACCCATTGCTTGCCTGCACTGGTACGGACAGGGGACATCCCCTCGGAGGGGCATACAAGGGGCAGGCCAGGCACCGCAGGGACAGGATCAGGGGATGCCAGAAGGAGGCAGTGAAGGGGTGGTGGGTGCAGGAATGTCACCGGCAACTGCAGTGGAGGTGTCTGACTCAGTGGGGGCCGGCACCACTGTAGGGCACAAGTCAGATGGTGTGGGTGCTGGCACCACTGCAGTGGGCCAGTCAGATGGAGTGGACTGGGTCCCCACTGCAGTGCCCAAGTCAGACGGGGTGGTTGTGGACTCCACTGCATGGGAGGGTGGAGATGGTGGTGGTGGCGGGGACAGACTTGCTTGATTTTGTCTGTGGTCTGCTGACACCCACCTCCACAAGGGAGTCCTCACTGGAAGTGCTGTGTTCCTCAGCCGAGGTGGTCGTAGCTGAGGTCTCCTCAGTGTGGCTCCCCTCACCCTCCGTGCCACTGGGTCCCTCGGTCTCCCCTGCAGTGGACCCAGTCTGGCTCTGCCGCTCCTCTTGGTCCGTGGAGCTGTCTCCTCCTGTGGCCGTGGATGTATCTGCAAACAATCAGGATAAACAGAGCAACATTAGTCACCTGTACTGACCAAACACACCACAGTAAGTACAGCACATCACAGAGCAAGCCCTGCCATCATTTGCTAGACATTGCAATAAGTGCTGACACTGATTTGAAGAAGCCCATTGTCTGCCTGACAGTCATTCATGCCACACATATCCTACCTGTCCATGCACCCATCTGTCTGGTGCCTGTTGTATGCGACTAATCATATGTGCACACATGCACCACATACACAGTTGTTGGACATCCAAGAGAACATATGGAAATGTGTCACTCCAAACACATGCCATCTCCTGCCACTGACTCAGTACATGTGTCAGGAAAAGTGATGGGCAGAGTCTCTGTCAATAAGCGGGTTTTGCTTCCATCACCAGACACAATGATGTCCTCATGTCCTGATAGACAATGCGACAATGGTGTGCATGCTGGACATATCACACTACTGCTGGATCACCCTTTGCGAGTTGAATGTCATGGCACAGGCCTGTCTGGCAAGTCAGTCATAACTGTCTCCTGTCACAGGGGCAGTGCATACACACAACACCAGTCTACACTGTGTCACAATCATGGATGTTTTGGGAATGCAAGCCCTGTAGCTGACAGGTGCACATGTGCACCCCTGGCCACCCACATCATGAGGACTAAGATGATCCCACGTCAATCAAATGAGACATTTGAGTGACTGCAAACACAAATCCATACACATGAGCACTTCACCGTCTGATGAGAATGAACCAAAGCTGCCTGCACCTCAATGTTTCATACACCATTGTGCACAGTCAAGGGATCAGAGACCTATGCATTAACCAATGCCTGTGCAGATCCTATAGTCACAACTCAGATGGCTGGCCACCCCAAATTGTTAAACACTCCAGGAGTCCAAAAAGCAAGGCCACACCACGGTGACACAGAGGCAGACACCTGAGTGCACTCTTCACAATGCCCAATATGTATGCTGACACACTGGAGTGGGAGAACAGAGTGCCTTCGATGTACGGAGTAGGCATTACAGTCCTGGTCCATGTGCAACATGGTATTACCCTGAACACTAGGCAGGTGGCTATGCATGTGTCACACACATGATGTACATACTTCTGAGGCTCCTACCTTGGTCTCTGCTGCAGCATGGGTGTGTGGCACATACCCCAGACATGTGGTGAGTCAGAGCAGCAATTGGAACACATATTAAAGCCATACCCAGAGTACATGTCAGATCACAGGCATTGTGTGAGCAATTGTACCACCCATGCAGCCCACAACAAAGTTCCTGTAACTGATGCTGTCCCCAACTTGAACCACAGGTAACTGCAAGTACACAATACCCAAGTGACCTAAGTCACAGACTGTAAGGGCCACACCTGTGTATCAGATGAGGAGGGGGCATGACACAAGTGAGGGACATGAGTCCAGGACGACAAGACAGTTGTACTGTGGAAGTGGAACCAGGCTAAAGGAGTGCATAGAGCATGTTAGTCATAGTACCCAGAAAAGGCTAGCACTTACCCCCTCCTTGCTGCTGTCTGGTCTTCAGCTGCCCATCCAGGTCAGGGAAGACCACCGCCAGAATCCGGAGCATGTGGGGGTCAGGGTCCGGTGTCCGCCCCTCCTGCGAGGAGGCGACAGCTTCAGCTGGACCCTTGCGATCCTCCGGGTCCAGCCACGAAGGTCCTGCCACCTCTTCTGGCAGTTGCGGATCCTGCGCCTGTAGACCCCCACAGATCGTACTGCCCGGGCGATGGTCAGCCAGATCTCCTGCTTCTGGTGGGCATCAACCTGTGAGGATGACAAAGTAAAAAGGCCATTACTACACATGCAACATATCCGTGCATCACACAGTTGGATATACATGTCTCAATCACAGGGGCATATGATGTACACAGGTAGTGCAACTATGGCTATGAACAGTTGTCCAGCAGTTACTAATTGGTATCATTGCCTGGGAAGTAAAACCTTGTTGGAATGCACTGTTACTGCACTATACCTGTTCAGTGCATGTAACTACACACTTTGGGGGGTGACAACTACTCAGTGAGCATGCTAGCCACTGGTGTACACACTGTAAGTCTTGCTAGTCAGACAACATGCACAATTAGTAAGGCAGTGGACAGCACACTCACCTGCTCCCCTGGTTTCCCATACAGCTTGCTGTACTGTGGAAGGAGGCTGTCCAGCAGGGCCTGGTTCTCCTCAGTGCTGAAGGCTGGGGCTCTCTCCACAGTACGTGCCATTGCAGTAGCCAGAGGATGCAGAGACAGCAGCAGTGGTGGTGGCAGATGTCGTCCTGGAGCATGTAGTGCAGGCAAGTGAGCTCTCAGGGGAACAGCCAGCATTATATGTGTGCTGCAGAGGCAGATACTGTCCCATGTGTCCAAAGTGATAGGTCCAAGTCGTTTGCATCTTCTGAATCTGGCCAATCCATGGAATTGCACCACTTATACACGTCCACAGCATCCTTCAAAAGTTCAACTTCATGACACCCATGAATTTGCAACATTGTTGTGGGTGGCCAACTGAATTCACTGCATCCGACTAGTAAAAGCTTCAAAAACGCGTCCGTTACCATGTCAGTCCATAGCCAATGCGTGCGCACCGATCGGTCCATTGCTGTACGACGCGTATTTCGGAGCACAACACGCATCCATCCACATCATATGCAATGGCCAATGCGTGCGCACCGATCGGTCCATTGCTGTACGACGCGTATTTCGGAGCACAACACGCATCCGTCCACATCATATGCAATGGCCAATGCGTGCGCACCGATCGGTCCATTGCTGTACGACGCGTATTTCGAAGCACAACACGCATCCGTCCACATCATATGCAATGGCCAATGCGTGCGCACCGATCGGCCCATTGCTGTACAACGCGTATTTCGGAGCACAACACGCATCCGTCCACATCATATGCAATGGCCAATGCGTGCACACGGATCGGTCCATTGCTGTACGACGCATATTTCGGAGCACAACACGCATCCGTCCACATCATATGCAATGGCCAATGCGTGCACATGGATCGGTCCATTGCAGTACGACGCGTCCCTGTACAAGTCACTCGCATATGTCACCATGGTTGTCACTGGTGAACGTATGCCAGCCACAATTACTTGCCAGGGACTCAGGGGCACACCTACAACACCACAGCCTGTCCACACTGTATCCTAAGGCATGTAAGGCTGCATTACCTGTGTGTGTATGGGGGTCAACATGTGGTTTGTTGGGTGGCACTTGGGGGCAGCCACTCCCAGGCTGTGCACGTGTTCATGGGGACAGAATCCTTTGTGTGTTGTGCACATGACCACTGTGATGTGCAACTGTTCAGTTCAGAGCATGTGGCATGGTCACATTTCCAGGTTGTGTATGTGTATGTTATGTCACATACACCCTGAGTCCCATGTGGGATGGTATGTACGTCACAGGGTGGCCCATTGCCACAATAGTGATGGCCCTCCACAGTCTGTGTGCATGTTGTGTTTCAGATGTCTCTGATTCCATGTGCACAATGGGAGACAGTCTCCACATCCACGTTGTTTGTGCATCGACTTTGATGTTGTGCGTGTGTGTGTCACGGACGTCCATGTCTGTCCTGCAGAGACAACAAGGGCCACTACCTGTGGAAGTCATGGTTGTTTTGCTGACGTGTACATGATACGCCATGTCATGCCAGTGTCCATGTGGCAATACAGGGTCCCTGGGAATCTACCTGTCAAAGAGCTGTGATGCCAGGGGCACATCTGTCCTCACTTGTCACTGTGGTGTGTGTTTGGAACGTGACAGCAGTACATGGGTACTGTGACACAGCCTAATGATTTTCCATAGCACAACCTGGAACTTGTTGTCAACACATGTTGAACTGAGATGTTAGATGTTGGCCATGTAGGTGCCATATATGTCCATACAGAACGGCACACACATCAAGTACTTGTGTCTTATAATGATGTATCATGTGATATTGAGTATGGTTAATGCCACATATGTGGGGTGACTGACAATCTTTCTTTGTTCACCTATGCACTGCAGGGCACCAGCTGACAATAGACCATTCCCTGACCTTGCAACCATGGTTGAACGTGACTGCATCCGATGGTACCGCTTCAACAGGCCGCTGATTGAGGAATTGGCGGTGCGGTTGGCCCCACATTTGCAACCTGGCAGGCCATACCCTGCAGCGCTGACCCCCAAGGTGAAGGTGATGGCAGCCCTACACTTCTTTGCCACCGGTACCTTTCAACACACTGTGGCGTCTGCTGGTGGGATGTCACAGACCATGTTCAGCCGTGTGCTACGTGATGTTTTGGAGGCGATGTTGAGATACTTGAACCAGTACATCTATTTCCCTAAACGTCAACAACTCACTGACGTCAAGAGTGACTTCTATGCCCTGGGGAGGATGCCACATGTCATCGGCTCCATTGATGGGACACATGTGGCTTTGGTACCACCACAGGCACATGAGCAGGCATACAGGAACAGGAAACATTACCATTCTATCAATGCCCTGGTGGTATGTCTTGCAGATATGAGCATCTCACATGTGTGTGCACGTTTCCCCGGTTCTGCACACGATGCCTACGTAATGAGGAGTAGTCGCATCCCGAGGATGATGTCACAGATGCAGAACCAGCGTGCCTGGCTTGTCGGTGTGTACTGACTTTGTACCATTGTGTGTGTTCTGCAATGTTGTATTCCACCCTCTTTTCCAACTCAGCTAATGTGCAATTGTCTGTATGTAGGTGACTCCGGATACCCCAACATGCCGTGGTTGCTGACACCCCTCAGGAACCCTGTGACACCAGCCCAGATGCGCTACAATGAGGCACATGGTCGGACCAGGAGAGTGATCGAGCGGACATTTGGTCTCCTGAAGAGCTGCTTTCGCTGCCTGGACAAGACAGGAGGGGCCCTCCCATATGCCCCTGCAAAGGTGTGCAAGATTGTCATCGTCTGCTGCATGCTACACAACCTGGCAGTGCGGAAGGAGTTGCCTCTCATCCTGGATGACGATGACCAACATCCGCCACCTGTGGAGGATCCTGGCCTGGGCCACGATGCCAGTGATAATGATGATGATGAGGGTGATGTCCGCACACAGCTCATCACCAACTTCTTCAGCTGAATGTGAGTATACAGAGTTGGTATGTCAATGATTTGAGTTTGCATGATATGTGTTGGTGGTGCTCTGTTGCTGTTTGAGTGTGGCCATGTGCTACTTGACTGGATGCGTGCAGCGATGTGTCCTTATAGGTAGTCTGTACTCCCCAACAGTGTTGACATGCTAACTTGGTTTTGTGTAGGTATCTTGTGACATGTATTGGGCATGAGTATTGCAGTTCTGTCCTGTTCTTCAGTGCTTTTGACTGTGTGTCATGTCTGTCCTTCACAGGGTACTTTCAGAGTTGTTTGGTCAACTTGGATCCCCGACACCATGATTCAACTTCCAGGGTGGAAGCAGTCGTTTCCCTACAGGTGATGTGCCACACACCCCTGGACTTTATTTCTTCTACACTTGGTGACTGTGTGGTCACTGCCACGTGGGATTACCTTGCATCTGTAGTGGAAACAACATGTTGCAAATGTGTAATAAACCTGTGCTTCACTTTGGGATGTGCGTTGTCTGTGGTCACACATCTGACTGACATTTGCTTACTGCACCTGTGGGCTAGTTAACACATACTCTGAATAGGTGTGGTGTCTGTGCATTCCACTGTATTTCCTGGCAACATCAGTGTAGGCGATGAGTCAGATGGCCCTTGGGTGTATGTGTTGTTTAGCCCTAGTGGTGTGTCTCCCTCATATGTGTCACGTCGCCATGACTCACATGACGGTGTTGAACTTGCTGTAGCAGTTAACATGCACAGTGTCATTTAGCAGATCATCATCTCCATGACAAAAACAACGTTGGAATCACAACATAGGCAAGTATGGTGTATTAGTGAGTTTATTTACATACATGTGTGAGGATAGTGCACAGGATGGTGGGTGCTGTACATTGGGATTGGAATCCAAAGTTCACAGATGAGTTGGAAGTGTTGGTAGCAGAAATGTCCTGAGTAAAGTCCACAGTCATCTGATACATTAGTCCAAATTAAACTCCCCATGTCATGTGGGAGAGTTGGGTTGCATTAGACAGGGTGAACAGTTTGCACACAAAGGAGAATTTCCAGAACAGGTGTTGGGTTCCTGGGGGATGTACATGGCCATCGGCCTCTCAGTTTTCCTTCCTCGGACGACCCCTCTTCTTTCTGGGGGACCCTCACATGCAGGCCGCTGCGGTGCAGAGGACTCTCCACCAGAGTCATCCTCCCTCCCTGTGGCAGTTGCAGTTGTTGCGGCACCAGATGTTGTGGGCACACAGGGAGGTGTGGACATGTTGGTGCTAATCTGGCGGAGGCATGTCAATATGTCCCTCTGCACCGCTGTCAGTTCTTCCAATGTGTCCCACTTGGACTCCATGCCAGACATGTGTGTCTCCACACGGGACATGTGGGAGTCCAAGCGGGCATGATGGGCAGCCTGCTGCTGTTGAATGTCCTTGAGGATACCCACTACCTGGCTGACCTCTCCGGTGCTATTCTGGTACGCATCAGCAATGCGTACCAGTTGTGGGTCATCATGCAGTCCAGACCCTCTGCAAACAGCGACCTCTGCCTACCACCCCTCCCACCACCCCTGGCCACACGTGCGGGACCTGCGGTGGCACGCACAGGTGAGCCTAGGCTCCCTTGGGGGTTGGTACTGGGGTTGTTGTCCGTTGCTTCACGGTGGGCCGGGGTCCCTGTGCTGTTGTCATTCAGTGTCCTTGGTCTGTCCGTGTCGGCGGGGGTGGTCTGTGTGTTGGCAGATGTTGGAGGAGTGGGTGCAGGGGGTGCAGATGGTGGTCCTGCTGGTGCTGCATGATGACTCACACCGGAGGTGCCAGGTAGGTCTTCGCCATCCGAGGAGGGCAGAGGCTGTTCCACACCAGAGAGCTCAGGGGCCACCGGAGCCTGGGACAGGGACTCCTCATCATCTGCTGCTGTGTCCCCATCATCACCTGTTTTTGGAAGAGACACACAATGTATGTTATGTTTCTACAGGCATCAATGGTTCAAACACCTGACAGTTGTGACTGTACCTCTGGATGCGGGCCTGTACATTGCATTGTCCTAAGTTGTCACAGTCAGAGGTTGATATTGGTGTAGCACTTTGTCCTGCCAACCTGAAGAATTTCAATGTGAATGTTGAGGTGTGTGCATGACCAGCTCATGTATTGATTGGCTGTACATGGCCATTGCTACTCAAGGGCCATCACGTGCCTGACACAGGTGTGTCATCCTTGTCCACATTTGTCCTTTAACAGGGACATACATGCAATTCCACTTAGGATATCTTTCAAGATTGGGACATGTGTGGTTGCCTTTTTTGCCAGTCTTTGTGCGTCAAATTGGTGTGTCTGGACAACATGGTCACAGTCCGGTATGCCTGGGATCTCTTGGGAGTATCTGTGTTGTTGTCTGGGTTCCTAGTTCACGTCTCATTTCATACAAGTGATGTTGTTAACGTAGCTAATGATGTTGTTGCTGAGTTTTGTACGTGCAAACGTGATTAATCTTGTCAATGTCCTCCATGGTGATGAGGATTGGGCACGGCAGCTCTCTGGCTTTTCCATTGTCATGACAGTGATGGCCAGTGGTGTGTGTTGCAGTTCTGCTGCTGTGAGTAGCATGTCTCCTCAAATGCAGTCCAGGTTGGTGCTTGTGTCTACAGTGTCTATGACAGTGAGTGGTGTGTTGTGTGAAGGATGCATATGTTGCCAAACGATGTGGGAGTGAAATGCAGCTCACAACCACAACTTGTGTGACTGACACCATGGTACAGTGTCCGGTATATTGGTGTGTCCATTGCATTCACTGTCAGGTGTCCCCTGTCAATGATGTCTCTGTGACTTCCTGTGTGTTTTGTGCTATGTAGTATGTCTGATTCTCCACAGTTTTCATCTGCAAGACACACCTTCACAGCCAGGCCAGGAGGCACCCATGGACACTGCATCCCCTGACAGTGTGTGTTAACATAGAGTTGCAATGGATGTGAGTGTGTATGTGTTTGGGTTGGCCAGTGCATGGGTGTGAATTGCAGGCACATCATTTCTCATGCCCATGTGTCAGCCATCTGGCCAGGGCTTTTACTTTGGGAGTGACTGGTCCCACGTGTGCAATGTGTTTTTGCAGAGTAGGTGTGTGTATGGCCAGCATTGGTGGTATTTGGTTGACATCCGGACCTCCTTCTCCCCCCAGCCCAGTTATCCCACCATGAAGCATGCCACCCTTGCAGTGGGTGCAGGTTAACTCTCAGGATGTCAGTCGGTGGTGTCCTGCTGTTGGTTGGTGCCCAGTTCCCAGCAGGGCCTTCTGCTCCCCACAACAGAGCACCATTGTCGGACATCTTTGAAGTGGCTTTTCACTCCCTGTGAGGTGTGCATGCTTCAGTGTGAGCTTGCTGGGCCATGTGGGTGGGGGATGTTGAGCTGTGACTACCACTCCCATCATGCTATTGCCTACACCCCCCTTCCCAGCATGCCCATACTTCCTTCCTTTTGACTCTGCTTCCCTGTGGGGCAGTGTGCCTGTGCTGACAGGATGGCTGACAGTGTTGTCCTGGCGTTTGTTTGGCTACAAGTCACAAAAGTGTCCCTGTGCTTCACACAGCATAACCCAGTGTGGTGGTTCTTTGTGGGATATTTAATTAGAGTGTGAGGCAATGCATTCTCCCAGGTGAGTTGTGTGGAGTTTGTGTTAAGGGGGTGTGTGAGAAAAGCTGCTGGTAACTATGGTCAGAGCTGTCAGTCCTCTTTCCCACCAAGCCAGATATCCCACCATGGAACGTGCTTCCATTGCAGGGAGTGCAAGTTGGCTTTCAGGATGTTAGGCAGTGGTGTCCTACTGTTGGTTGGTGCACAGTTCCCAGCAGGGCCTGGTACTCCCACAACAGAGCACCATTGTCAGACATCTTAGAAGTGGCTTTTCACTCCCTGTGAGGTGTGCATGCTTCAGTGTGAGCTTGCCGGGCCATGTGGGTGGGGGATGTTGAGCTGTGACTACCACTCCCATCATGCTATTGCCTACACCCCCTTCCCAGCATGCCCATACTTCCTTCCTTTTGAGTCGACTTCACTGTGTGTGAGTGTGACAGCAATGGCAAGATGGCTGACAGTGTGGTCCTGTTGTTTGTTGGTGCACAGTTCCCAGCAGGGCCTTGTGCTCCCCACAGCTGAGGCCAGTGTCAGACATCTTGGAAGTGGCTTTTCACTCACTCTCTTGTAGAGCACGGTCCCAGTTGTGTTGTTTGGAGTTAGTGGAAGTGGTGTGTGTGTAAGGGCCTGCTGGGAGCTGTAGTCGGAGCTGGCACTCCTCCTCCCCCCAGGCCGGACATCCCACCATGAAACGTGCTTCCATGGCAGGGAGTGCAAGTTGGTTGTCAGGATGTCAGTCAGTGGTGTCCTGCTGTTGGTTGGTGCCCAGTTCACAGCAGGGCCTTGTGCTCCCCACAGCTGAGGCCAGTGTCAGACATCTTTGAAGTGGCTTTTCACTCCCTGTGAGGTGTGCATGCTTCAGTGTGAGCTTGCTGGGCCATGTGGGTGGGGGATGTTGAGCTGTGACTACCACTCCCATCATGCTATTGCCTACACCCCCTTCCCAGCATGCCCATACTTCCTTCCTTTTGACTCTGCTTCCCTGTGGGGTAGTGTGCCTGTGCTGACAGGATGGCTGACAGTGTTGTCCTGGCGTTTGTTTGGCTACAAGTCACAAACGTGTCCCTGTGCTTCACACAGCATAACCCAGTGTGGTGGTTATTTGTGGGATATTTAATTAGAGTGTGAGGCAATGCATTCTCCCAGGTGAGTTGTGTGGAGTTTGTGTTAAGGGGTGTGTGAGAAAAGCTGCTGGTAACTATGGTCAGAGCTGTCAGTCCTCCTTCCCACCAAGCCAGATATCCCACCATGGAACGTGCTTCCATTGCAGGGAGTGCAAGTTGGCTTTCAGGATGTCAGGCAGTGGTGTCCTGCTGTTGGTTGGTGCACAGTTCCCAGCAGGGCCTTGTGCTCCCCACAGCAGTACCCAGTGTCAGCCATCTTGTCAGTTCTTTTCCACTCCCTGTGATGTGAGCATGGTTCAGAGTGGTGTTGATGGGCCAATTGTGAGGGTGACCAATATCTGTGACTACAACTCCCATCATGCTATTGGCTACACTCACTTCACCAGCATACACACAATTCCTTCCTTTCAGTGAGCTTCCCTGTGAGGTGGTGTTCTAGTGGTGGCAAAATGTCTGACAGTGTTTGTTGGTTAGATTTGTGCCACTGCCTTGCTCTATTTGTTGTTAGGTTTGTACATCTCATGACACAGTTACATATCACTATGAGATGGCAGGTATTGTGTTTGTCTAACTAACATACACATCTTGGGATGATTATCTTTTGGTTACTCTGGCTTTGCTATCGGTGCATGGTTTCACTAGCCCCTTGACAGTGATGTGTGTGTATTGTCACACAATATTGGGTATATTGGTTGTGTACTCACCAGGCTCTGGGATGTTTGATAGTCCATGTACGCTCTCTGGTGGTAGGATGGCCCGCACCTTCTCCTCTCAGGGCCTGAGGTATACTGGTTTGGCAGGAGGGCCACTGCCGGTACGATGACTCAAGGCGTAATCCTTCTTGAGTAGGTCCTTGACCCTCCTGCGCACATCATACCACCTGTTCTGGATGTCTTCCTTTGTGCGCAAACATGGTGATTGTGCGTTCACCCTGTCGACGATCCTCTCCCACATCTTGGTTTTCTGCGACATGGGGGTCTGTTGGACCAATGTACCAAACAACTGTGGCTCTACCCTGAGGATTTCATCTACCAGGACTTCCAATTCACTGTCTAGGAACTTTGGATTCTTCTTTGGGGGCATGGTGATGGGTGGTGGTGGGGATTGATGTGTGTGTGAGTGTGCAAGTGAGGGTGGGTGAGTGTAGGTTTTGCTGGGTGTATGTGAGGGTGCTATTTGGGAGGTGCTAATGGTGTGTGGCTTGTGTGATGGATGAGTTGTGAGTGTGTCTGTGGTTGCTGTCTGATGGTGTTCTGTGCTGGCAGGTCAGTTGAATTTGCAAAGGATCATGGTAGGGATTTGTGGCCTTTATATGGGTGGAGTTGTGGGTGTGTCTTTGTTCCATGTTTTTTTCCCCCTGTATTTATTGACTTTGTCATTGCTTGTTTGGCCCTTTTTAAAAAAAAAATTCCTTTGTAGATTTTAGGCATGTAGGAGACGCTCTTCTGACCGAGTAGGACGCTGCAGTTGGCTCGTGCGAGCTTCTCCGAGTCTTTCAAGCTGTGTTTCTGCTGGGTTTCATGTGCGGCGTACGCGTCGGTCGCGGAGTATTGGGTTGCTTCGGCTCCCTGTTTTGTATGCGTGTCGGTCGTACGGCTTGAGCTCCGTGCGACTCGGTCTGGTTTTACACGCATTGCATCGTACTGCACGGGTCGGAGTTCGCGGGTACGTTTCTGTCGGGTTCATTCCTGGTGCGTGTCGGTCGGTTCGATTTGCGTAGTTTTCCGGCCGGATAGCTGGTTTCCGTGCGGTTCGGTTGTTCGGCTTGTGTTCCGTACGAGTCGGTCGTAATACACATGCATTGCATCGTAGTACGCGGATCGGGCAGCGCCGGTACGTGTCGGTCGGACTACATTCCCTTACTGAGTCGGTCGGTATGTTTTCCGGCCAGAATCGGAATCGGCCCCTAAGTTGGGAATGACATCCTTCTAAATAGTCCTCTAAGGCTTGCACAGTTTTGGATTCAAGCGCACCCTTTTCACCTCTTGCATAAACATTGAAGATGGCTAATTGAATGTTCTGATTGAGTGTTAATAGGATGCCCAGAATGTCTAGTGAGAGAGGCTCAGACCCACGTTGTTAAAACTCCTGATTCGATTTAGTTTTGCTGGCACATACTAGTTGAGATAGCCAGGTTTATAGACGGGGCCAATGATCCATGTCTCTTTAGGCAAGCCTATATCATGCTGCTCAATAAAAGTATTCCAATCTGGATGTACTAGTTTCGAATTAAGGCTAGCCACATTCCAAGATAAGATATTAGACACAGGGGGCTTCATAACAATAGGAACATATAAATCAGTAGGAGACGTGTCAGTGTAGACGCTAATTTTCTTGATAAATCGTACACCGCTTTAAAAACGGGATTAAAAATCACATATGTTAGAAATAGCATCACTCATTGGTAGTGCAGAAATAATAGTAATTTAACTTATGAAGTAGCTTAGCATATATCTTTAAGTCTCCCGAAACATATACAATACACACTACCTGGATGATGTCATCAGTGATGTTATTTGAAACATCATCAGCGATGTCATTAGTGATGTCACTGATCATGTGATAAGTGATGTAATATGTGAGGTCATAAGTAGTGCATTGTGGGGCGCAAGTTACAGTTAGCTCAACTGCAGAATTTCTATGGTTTTGTGTGTGTAAAATCAAAGCCGACCTATAAAATTCCTGTAACTTTTGATTTTTTCAGTGAATTTCTAAGGTTTTTAAAATTCTGTTTCCTAACTCTATCGTCCCTGTAACCTTTGTTTTTTTCAGTGAATTTCTACCTTTTTTAATGCTATTTCCTAACTATAACGTCCCTGTAACCTTTGGTTTTTTTGTGAATTTCACAGTTTATTTTAAATATAAAATGTACTACTATTTCACCTGTAAGTTCAATTTAGTAATATACATTTTTACAAGTTTACAAACAGATTTAATTAATACATTTATTCTTATTATACATTTTAAAAGTAATAATTAACAAATGAAGGTAAAATATCTTATGTAGTCTTTCTATAAATATTGCAACAAAGGTATGCAGTTCCTAAGAGAATATAGAAGGGTAGAGTAGAGGACTGGCCGGTATAGAATACAGTCCAAAAAGGGGGGGTCTCTCCCACTTTAGGAACTGGGGCCCTCACGCTCCCAGCTGGCTATCATGCTTCATCATAGGGCATGCTCCTCGTCAGACTGGCGCTGCAATGCCTGGCGGTCACCCTATGATGGCCTCTTTTTCGGTGATCTTTTATTCCCAAAGCCATAAGGTGCGGTGCGAGTAAGGGGCCTTGTAGTGTAGATGAGTATCAGGGGTGTAGGTGCAAGGTGAGGGGATTAAAATAGGACCCAGTGGTACTCAAAATCAATTTTAATCAGTAAATCCACTTGTCCCAATTAAAAACGAAGATGGCACACTACTGATATAATGTTCAGCAGTGGCTATAGTCTAAAGATCAACATGTTTCTTGCCTAAGTAATCACAAGATCAATTGGAAATTCTTCAGGACCAAAAAACATAAAAAACTATCTACACAGTGGTTGGTTTCCTAATTAGTATCCAGGGTAAACCAAACACACAACCGTGTTTCGACCACCATGCTGATATGACTTCATCTTTTTTACAAACCAGGATGTTAAGAAATCCTTAACGATCCCTCTAGCAGCAATCAATGCAGCTGGTGAGTCACCCCAACTGGTTGAGTTACGTGAGTTCTCCTATGTACCAAGGTGGTTGTTTAAGCCACCCGCCTGCCTCAGCCCTTAGATGTGCCACCTGCCTGCCACTTATCTCTTCCTTTTCACTGCTCCAATCACCTTTGAACTTTCACTAACAGCTTGAATACATTTTCTTGCATGCTGTCTTTGCAGAGGACTTTTAATGATGTATACCATTATGTTTTTCCAGGTTGGTTCAAAAACAATGTACCTCACTGTTAGGTTGGTTGTGTGTTTAGTTTACCCTGGATACTAATTAGGAAACCAACCACTGTGTAGACAGTTATTTTATTTTTTTTGGTCCTAGAGAATTGCCATTTAATCTTGTGACTACTTAGGCAAGAAACATGTTGACCTGTAGACTATAGCCACCGTTGAACATTATATCAGTAGTGTGCCATCTTTGTTTTTAATTGGGACAAGTGGACTCACTGATTAAAATTGATTTTGAGTACCACTGGGTCCTATTTTAATCCCCCTCACCTTGCACCTAAACCCCTGATACTCATCTACACTACAAGGCTTCTTACTCGCACCGCACCTTAAGGCTTTGGGAATAAAAGATCTCCAACAAAGAGCCCCTCATAGGGTGCCCATCAGGCACTGCAGTGCCGGCCTGACAAGGAGCATGCCCTATGATGAGGCATGACACCCAGCCGGGTGTGTGAGGGCCCCAGTTCCTAAAGTGCGAGAGACCCCCCTCCCCTTTTTGACTGTATTCTATACCAACCAGTCCTCTACTCTACCCTTCTATATTCTCTTCGGAACTGCATACCTTTGTTGAAATACATATACCCTAGGGGCATGTATGCTTGACCTATAAGCACCCCTAGTCCCCCCATATGGTTGATATGTCTTTCTATAGATGCCATACACCAACTTTTTCTTTATTTTTTATTCATTTTATGGATCCGATGATCCGCTACGAATTCGATAAAGGGAGCCTAGGTGAGTACTCTCTGGTTACTAGTTCCTGTGACGAAATCGCGGTGGATCCGCACATCCGATAAAACGTTAAAAAAATAGAAATATCATATATAGGACTTCCAAATTTTAATATTGGCATAAGAGAAAACATTTTCATACATTAATATTTGGAAGCCTATTTGTGTTTCAAAACATACTAATTTAGTTTACGAGTTCAACAAATCCACGGATTCATCGCAATACCACTGCGGATCCACTGCGATGCCAGGAACACACCCAAACCTCAAGTTCTCATTGGATACAGTACGTCTTCACCCATGCACATTGCAAACTACACCCTAAATCAGTTATTTGGATTTCACTTCTCTCTGGAGTTGGTGTGTGAGTTCCTGAATGGGTGTGTCAGTGGGTGTGTAAGTGACTGTTTGGGTGAGTGAGTAGCTGTCTGAGTGTCTATGGGTGTATGAGCGGCTGTATGGTACTGTAAATTGGTGTCTGATTGTGTAAGTGGGAGCATGTTTTTTTAATTGTAGTCCAGAACACACTCACAATGTAATCTAATGAAACAACACTGGAAAAACTAATTTGCAAACCAAATTACTCTAATAGATGGTGCCATTCATCTGTATAAAAAAGGAAAAAAACAAATATGAAATAGTATTATAATTTATAAAATTATGAATTAAACTTAAAATTTTTAGCAATGCATACCTTTATAATAGCAATAAATCATTACACATTACACATGTCCCATCTCTAATGCTATGTTATAATAAAAATCAACATTTCATTTTCCCTTTTTTACTGTTCTCAGATTTTATACTTTCACAACATAAATGATATACTGTATAAAGAATCATCCTTGAACATTGGGAAAAACAATCATATAGACTGTATAACTCCCCCCACAACTGCACAATATATCACTGCAAATAAGTAACGTAGCGCATTGCACACGCTACAATTTTTTAATGATCATTTTATCTACACTTGCAGCAATACTCCAAGGAAACATATTCTGAAAATTAGAACTTTATCATTAGAAGTGCTATAGTAGCACCACTAGATATATAAGGCACACCAGCATAGACAAAGCCTTATAAATACATCACCTTTGGAGGGCCACATGATTTAATACATCCTGATAATGCATCACAAAAACTAGACTATTCCACTCCTGAAACTGTCATCCTCTTTAGAACTTTGGTTACAAAAACGAAAGATAGGAATTTGGTAACTTCCAAGGTAATCTTTACCTGAATTTAAGGTTCCTATCATTACATTCTGTCCATCCACTTCTACTTTTTAGATAAACAGTGTAATGACCAGATTTAATACTAACTCCTTCATGAAAAATGATAGCAATAGTAGTGTATGTTTTACAAGAAAGCGATATTTGTTCTGATTTGAAGTTTGTAATCTCGGTAACTAATTTACTGCTATCTGCTCTGCATAGTTGTAGCATTAAAATGACATGCTTGCCAGTTCTTGCTACACTTAAAGTTGACAGAACATCTGTTTGACAATTTGACATACATTATTTTGTGTAGCTAATCTCTCAAAAGTCACACCTTTGGAAAGTTGTAACGTTAAATAAATAAAACTCTCCATTTCTGTTTGTATAGTTGATGTGTATGAGCAATCTTCATATTCATGGTGCCACGAGTAACTAAGTCCAAATAACTCATTAACAGGTATCTCCTACTACTGAAGATATAAAACTGTTCACACTTACTTTTGAAGTAACAGGTCTTGGAAATCCAAAACTACATTTTGGGTAAATGTTTTCTTTTGCTCTGTATTTCTTCCAACAATACTTTCCACATCCATGTGATTGGAAACTCAGGCCTTGCTGCTTTAAGCTTTTTCCTCAGTGTCTTTTGGAATGCAACATGTAATATAATGTTCTACTAAATAAAGTACAGACTCTTCTGCGTCTATTCCAAATTTAGCCGCATCTTTTACCCACAACAACATGTGAATACGAGCAGCACTTCTTGCTTGGTGCTCACTTTGCCAAAAGAAATCAGTAATTTCTCCAAGAGGTGGATTCGTTTGCTGCAGATGAAAGATGGCATAGCTTGAAATCTGTGGTTAAAGTACCTGCAAACATTTGCAGGATTCAAAGAGCAAAGTTCTCTCTGTGACTTTAATTCGATACCTTTAATGTTTGAGTTTGTTTGTCTCAAAACTCATATAAATCATCCCATGCATACTCTGCACAACTCAGTGTTACAAACTAAGATAGTGCACCTAAATTTCTCAATATGCACTTGAGCTCACCATGATGATGATGATACCAGTACCTATTTGTCCCACGTTGGCATGCCATCAAATTTGTCTAATTGTACTCAAGCTTCTCATCTTTTCAATGAATTTTTTCAATAAATTCGCATGGAGATATATTTTGTACAATAAATCCTGTCTTAAGAATATGGTTAACAGCATATGACAGTCCAGGCAAATCACTTTCAAACAACAGATGGAATATGTATGGAATACTTTGTCGAAATCTAGGGTCCTCTGAATATAATCTTGTTGACCTATATTCTGCTGCAGGCATTTGCACAGGGCAGTCATCATACCATCCGCCTACTTCAGTTGGAAATAGTTGAGGAAAATATCGAGCCTCTAAACATTTCTCCTAGACTCTCATTGAACTTAATTTGGCTTGTTTCATCTGATAAAGTTCAATGGCATCCCCCATAACCTCTTTTGAATGTAGTGGATGCATACTGTGGTGCTCATATATTTCTTCAGATCTACTTCTATCCACTTTTTAAACTGTCCACTTGAAGGCAGCGTTTCTTTCGGCAACATCAACATCCTTATAGTGCACATTATTATCTTTAAGATACAGTGTAGCTTTTTTTACCTTATTTACATCCACTAGTTCCTGTCTGACTTTTTTGCTTGTTTTCGGCACACCATTCACTAGAATAACGAATGATTCATCCAAATCTCTCTCTACACCCACAGTTCCAACATTGGGTTTAACATCTAAAGGTAAATACACAACTCTACCTTTAAGCCCTTTCTGAAGCTCAGTGAGTGGAAGTTTTCCAGTCTTTGGTTCCATACGAACTACTGCTTGAAAAGGGTATATAGATTGTATGAGTATTTCTTCATAAACATTCAGATGTCGAAGTTCCTCTGGAATTTCATCCACCTCTAACTTATTGTGTATTGCTCTGGCAGGCATTTTGTTGTCCTCTAATTTGTCATAGTAATATTTGCACATGATGTAGCGTGTCAACAAATCAAAATATTCCTCCACAAATCAATACACTGCAAATTCTAGCCACTTTCTCTGTTCTCCTCTTCAGTTTTTAAACACACATCAACATTTCAAATTTGGCCTTTGTAGTGGGTGCGGTGACAACAAATACTTTACAAAGTAAAGTATGTGGGTGTGTAAGTGGCTGTACTGTGTGTGAGTAGGTGCATGAGTGTTTGTGTGAGTGTGTAAGTGGTTCTGTTAGTATGCGAGTAGGTGTGTGACTAGCTGTGTGGATTTGTAAGTGATGGTATAAGTGGCTGTATGGGTGTGTGAGTGGGTGTTTGAGTAGTTGTGTGGGTGTGTAACCAGGTGTGTGAGTTTGTGGTAGGTGTGTGAGTGGGTGTGTTAGAACTTGTGTGAGTTTCTGACTGGGTGTGTGAGTGGCTGTATGGGTGTCTTAGTGGGTGTGTGAGTAATTTCTTGGGTCTCTCAGTGGGTGTGTGAGTTGTTGTATGGGTGTGTGAGTGGGTGCCTGAGTGGTTGTGTGTGTATGTACGTGTGTGTTAGTATGTGGTGGGTTGGGGAGTGGGTATTTGTTAGTTGCTGTGTGGGTCAGTGAGTAGGTGTGTGATTGGCTGTATAAGTGTCTATGTGGGTATGTTAGTGGGTATGGGGGTGCCTGTGTGGGTCTGTGAGTGGATTAATGACTGCTTCTGTGGGTCTGTAAGTGGATGTGTGAGTGGCTGTATGAGTGTAAAATGTTGTGTGAGTGGTTTCTGGGTCTGTGACTGGGTGCATGAGTGACTGTATGGGTGTCTGAGTGGGCTTGTGAGTGGTTTTCTCAATCTCTAACTGCATGTGTGAGTGGCTGTGTAGATGTGCTAGTAGGTGTATGAGTGTGTGGTGGGTTTGTGAGTGGGGGTATAAGGGGCCGATTACGATGGTGGGCGGATCACCCCCGCCGGGCCGGCAGTGGTCACCGCCGGCCTGGCGGGGGCGATCCGCCCGGCATCCCGACAGGAAAGACCCCCCGCCATATCATGATGGCTGGGGGGTCCGCGGCGGACGGAAAGACCGTCCGCCGCTTTTCCTCTGGTCGACTCGTCGACCGGCGGAAAACGTGCTGAATATGCTGGCGGTGTCTGGAAGACACCGCCATCCATATTACGATGCAGTCTGCGAGCAGCCTTTCCATGGCTGCATTGCCACCATGGAAAGGCTGGCGGTTCATGCTGTTGGGGGCCCGTTGCGGGCCCCAGGGTGTTGGGGGTGGGGGTGCACATGGGGGTACCTATGGTACCCCCTGCATTTGCATGTACAATGTGGCAGGCACCGCGCGGGGCCTGTCACGTTGTGCATGTAAATGCACAACATGTATTTTTACATTGCGGCGGGTGCTGCTTGCAGCACCGCCCGCTGCAATGTAAAAATACGGGATGCATCCGCCAGTGTGGCGGGCGCATCCTAATTTGTATAGCGGGACCGCCGCACCTATGGCGGGCGGTCCCTTTTGCCAATGCGATGGCGGGTGGACTTTGTCCGCCCGCCATCGTAATTGACCCCTAAGTAACTGCAGGGGTCTGTGATTGGGTGTATGAGTGGCTGTATGGGTGTGTAAGTGGGTGTGTGAGTTGTGTGGGTATGTAAGTGGGTATGGGAGTGTGTGATGAGTCTGTGAGTGAGTGTGTAAGTGGCTGTGTGGATCTGTGAATGAGTGTGTCAGGGGCTGAGTGGGTATGTGAGTGGGTGTATGAATAGTTGTGTGGGTATGTAAGTAGGTGAGTGAATATATGGTGGGTCTGTGACTGCATGTGTAACTTGCTGTGTGGGTCTGTGAATGGGTATTTAAGTGTTTTTTTGGGTCTGTGAGTGTATGTTTGAGTGGCTGTACAGGCGTGCGAGTGGGTGTGTGAGTGGTTGTGTATGTAGCTGTGTGAGTGACTGTGTGGGTCTTTGAGTGGGTGTGTGAATCGTTCTCTGAGTCTCTGAATTGACGTATCAGTGAGTGTATGGGTGTGTGAGCAGGTGTGTTAGTGACTGTATGGATGTGTGACTGGGTGTGTGAGTGTCTATTGGTGTGTGAGTAGTTTTATCGGTCTCTTAGTGGGTGTGTGAGTGGCTGCATGGGTGTGTGAGTGGCTGTGTAAGTGGTTGTGTGAGTATGTAAGTGGGCATGTGAGTACATGATGGGTGGGTGTGTAAGGTCTGTGAGAATCATGTGAGTGGCTGTATCAGTGTATAAATGGGTGTGTCAGTGGCTTTGCTGTACTCACATGCCCGCTTACATACTCACACAACCACTCACATAGCCACTCACACACCCATACACCCACTCCTAGACCCACAAAACCACTCATAGACCCACACGGTAAACAGTCTAAATATCGAGTTTTCAATTTCGACCTACAATAATATCGAATTTGAAATATCGTAGGGACACAATATTGACGACCAGAATATCGACGACCAGAATATCGACCTAAAGGTAAGAAATATCGTTTTTGTTAATATCGAAGCAAAAATATCGATGTTACTAATATCGATATTTATATTAGTGTTATGTATTTTATTATGTATTTTATATGTTTGTGTTTATATTTTTTGTTAATTATTGTACTAGTTTTAGAATATATGTATAATTTTTTTTAGAAGTTAGTAATTTTTTTTAAGTACATTATGCGTTTTAGTTCTGTAGCAGGTTGTGGGTTTATAGGGGAATAGGGTGGGAAGTAATTTAATTGTAATTAAGTAATTATTTATTTTTATTTATTGGTATTGATAAATAATTTTATGTTAATTAATTATTAATTGGTAATTAATTTTTATTAATTGGTAATTAATTTTTATTAATTCATTATTTGGTAATTATATTAAGTGTATTAATTTATTATTGAAAAGTGTTGTGAGTTTATAGGGCATTAGGGTGGGAAGTAATTTAATTGTAATTACGTGATTATTTATTTTATTGTTTAGTATTGATAATTAATTTATTGTTAATTAATTATTAATTGGTAATAACTTTTAATAATATATATTTTTATGTTTTGGAAATTAATTTGTTCATTAATTAATAATTGGTAATTAATTGTCATTAATTATTATTTATTAGTATTTATCAATAATTTATTGTTAATTAATTATTAATTGCTATTTTTTTATAATTATTGTTTTTGGTACTGAAAATTAATTATTTTTTATTTTATTACTATTTGGTAATTAATTGTTAATAATTATTATTTAATTGTATTTATCATCTATCTAATTGTTCATTAATTATTAATTGGTAATTATTTTTAAGTACTTATTTATTGGTATTGTTAATTAATTTATTGTTATTTAATAATTAAATTATAATTTATTTAAAAAAAATATTTTAATTATTAGTAAGTTATTTTTACCCCTACGCTATCCAACACTTTCCCTACTGTTGCACTCTCTGGAGTTGGAATAGTAATTTTAACCTCTACACTATCCAACACTTTCCCTACTGTTGCACTCTCTGGAGTTGAAATAGTAATTTTAATCCCTACGCTATCCAACACTTTCTCTACTGTTGCACTCTCTGGAATTGGAATAGTAATTTTAACCTCTACGCTATCCAACACTTTCCCTCCTGTTGCACTCTCTGGAGTTGGAATAGTAATTTTGACCCCTACACTATCCAACACTTTCCCTACTGTTGCACTCTCTGGAGTTGGAATAGTAATTTTAGCCCCTACGCTATCCAACACTTTCCCTATTTTTGCACTCTCTGGAGTGGGAATAGTAAATGTTACCCCTACGCTATCCAATATTTACTGTTTTAGTTAAAGTAGTGTATAAAAATTTAACAATTTTTTTTAATTTGTTATATATATTTTATTTATATTATTGTTGTAGGTGTATGTATGTATTTATAAGTTATTACAATAATTGATTGTAAATATTATTAAGTAAGTATATATATTTTATATGTATATGTTTATTTATTTTTTTACATTATATGTATTACTTATAATTTTAAACATATTTTTAACTATGTTTATTTTAAATATATGTATCATTTACTTTATTTTACATTATTTTTTAACCCCTTCCATGCTCATGACGAGCTGAACTCGTCATGGCACACAGTGGTCGTGTGCTCATGACGAGTCCAGCTCGTCATGACACCCAGCACGGGAAATCGATCTGGTGCGGGCACCAGAGGGATTCCCTTTTCTCCCCTAAAGCCTCGGGAGCTGGGGAAGAGCTTCCCCAGCTCCCGAGGCCCCCCCCTGGTTTCCCTGAAATGACGATCGGCGCGCACGTCGCGCTGATGTCATTTCAGTTTCAGTTTCTACGTGCTCAGGGGGCTATCTCAGCCCCTGAGCACGTAGAAACTCAGGAGAGTATCGTTGGAAAGGGAGAATCTCCCTTTCCAATGGTACCCTCCCTAGTGGATCCCTGCTTGGGGATCACCCCAGGAGGGCTATCCCCAAGCAGGGATCCACCCACTAGGCACCAGGGAGGAGGAAGCGGCCCCTTGGGCAAGGGCCTTTGCTCCCCCCATAACATTTTTGTGATGATTAGTCTTTCTGCCCCCCTGGGGGTAGATGGGGGCAGTAGCCCCCAATCTGCCCCCGGGGTAGAAAGCCCACTAGACACCAGGGATTTCTTATGGGATGTTTATTAGGGGTGGGGGCTGCCCAAAACGGGCATGCCGATGCCCCCACCCCCACGGCCACAAAATTAGTCTTTCTGCCCCCCCTGGGGGGCAGATGAGGCAGTAGCCCCCAATCTGCCCACCCGGGGGCCAGAAAGCCCACTAAATACCAGGGATTTTTTTTAAAATTATAGTTAGGGGTGGGGGCTGCCCAATATGGGCATGCCAATGCCCCAACCCCTCCCGCCGCAAAGGTACAGTCTTTCTGCCCCTCCTGGGGGGCAGAAAGCCCACTAGATACCAGGGATTTTTTTAAATTATAATTTGGGGTAGGGGCTGCCCAATATGGGCATGCCAATGCCCCCACCCCGACGCAAAGGTACAGTCTTTCTGCCCCTCATGGGGGGCAGATGGGGCAGTAGCCCCCAATCTGCCCCCAGAGGCAGAAAGCCCACTAGACACCAGGGTTTTTCCCCTCTATAAATTTAGGGGTGGGGGTTGCCCAAGATGGGCATGCCAATGCCCCCACCCCTCCCCCCACGAAATTCCAGTCTTTCTGCCCTTCCGGGGGGGCAGATGGTGGCAGTGGCCACCAATCTGCCCCCCCCGCAAGGGTTCAGAAACACCCTAGATGCCAGGGATTATTTTTTTTATAGGCCCGGGGGCTGCTGCCCAAAATGGGCATGCAAATGCCCCCACCCTACCCCCAAAGAAAAAAAGACTTTCTGCCCCCAGGAGGCAGATGGGAGCAATAGCCCCTGATCTACCCCCCGGGAGGGGCAGAAAGCCCACTAAGCGCCAGGGATTTGTTTTTATATAGGTAGGGGTGGGGGCTGCCCAGAATGGGCATGTCAATGCCCCCACCCCAAAAAAAATGCTACAGTCTTTCTGCCCCCCTGGGAGGCAGATGGGGCAATAGCACCTTATCTGCCCCCCCGGGGGGGCAGAAAGCCCACTAGCCACCAGGGATTTGTTTTTACAAAGTTCGGGGGGGGGCTGTCAAGAATGGACATGCCAATGCCCCCACCCACCCCAAAAAAGATGTCACTGTCTTTCTGCCCCTCCCAGGAGGCAGATGGGGGCAGTAGCCCCTGATCTGACCAGTTCGTTTTGTGATAGGCAATTTTGATGTCGCCTCAATACGTTGTGGGCCCTTGCCTGTCGCGGGTACTTGGGCCTCCCACCCAAGTGAGGCACCATTTTTATCGGGAGACCTGGGGGATCGCTGGGTGGTAGGAAATTTGTGTCAGCCCCGTGATGCCACAACTTTACCACACAAAAATGTGTGAAAAAAGGGATTTTTTCAGCAAAATGTCAGGTTTGCAGGGGATTCTGGGTAAGAAAACGTTAGGGGATACACGCAAGCCATACCTCCCTGGAATCCCCCGGGTGTCTACTTTTCAGAAATGTGTGGGTTTGGTAGGTTTCCCTAGGTGGCCGCCGAGCCCCAGGGCAAAACGTCATGGGACCCCCTTGCAAAACCAGGTCGTTTTGTGATAGGCCATTTTGAGGTCGCCTCAATACGTTGTGGGCCCTTGCCTGTCGCGGGTACTTGGGCCTCCCACCCGAGTGAGGCACCATTTTTATCGGGAGACCTGGGGGAACGCTGGGTGGTAGGAAATTTGTGTCAGCCCCGTGATGCCACAACTTTACCACACAAAAATGAGTGAAAAAGGGATTTTTTCAGCAAAATGTCAGGTTTGCAGGGGATTCTGGGTAAGAAAACGTTGGGGGATCCACGCAAGCCATACCTCCCTGGAATCCCCGGGTGTCTACTTTTCAGAAATGTGTGGGTTTGGTAGGTTTCCCTAGGTGGCCGCCGAGCCCCGGGCCAAAACGTCATGGGACCCCCCCTTGCAAAACCAGGTCGTTTTGTGATAGGCCATTTTGAGGTCACCTCAATACGTTGTGGGCCCTTGCCTGTCGTGGGTACTTGGGCCTCCCACCCGAGTGAGGCACCATTTTTATCGGGAGACCTGGGGGAACACTGGGTGGTAGGAAATTTGTGTCAGCCCCGTGATGCCACAACTTTACCCCACAAAAATGTGTGAAAAAAGGGATTTTTTTCAGCAAAATGTCAGGTTTGCAGGGGATTCTGGGTAAGAAAACGTTGGGGGATCCACGCAAGCCATACCTCCCTGGAATCCCCCGTGTGTCTACTTTTCATAAATGTGTGGGTTTGGTAGGTTTCCCTAGGTGGCCGCCAAGCCCCAGGCCAAAACGTCATGGGACCCCCCTCGCAAAACCAAGTCATTTTGTGATAGGCCATTTTGAGGTCGCATCAATACGTTGTGGGCCCTTGCCTGTCGCGGGTACTTGGGCTTCCCACCCGAGTGAGGCACCATTTTTTTCGGAAGACCTTGGGGAACGCGGGGTGGGTGGAATTTTGTGGATCCACACAGATTCCAGAACTTTCCACCACAGAAAAGTGAGGAAAATGTGTTTTTTTTGCCAATTGTTTTGTTTTGCAAGGGATTCTGGGTAACAGAACCTGGTGAGAGCCAGTCAAGTCACCCCAACCTGAATTCCCCTGGGTGTCTAGTGTTCAAAAATGTATAGGTTTGCTAGGTTTACCTAAGTGCCGGCAGAGCTCGGGTTCAAAAACTACAGCTAGGCACTTTGCAAAAAAAGGGTCATTTTTCACTGTGAAAATGTGGTGCGTCCACGTTGCGCTTTGCGCTGCTTCCTGTCGCGGGCACTAGGCCTACCCACACAAGTGAAGTACCATTGTTTTCGGAAGACCTTGGGGAACGCGGGGTGGGTGGAATTTTGTGGATCCACACAGATTCCAGAACTTTTCACCACAGAAAAGTGAGAAAAATGTGTTTCTTTTCCCAATTTTTTAGGTTTGCAAGGGATTCTGGGTAACAGAACCTGGTGAGAGCCAGTCAAGTCACCCCATCCTGGATTCCCCTGGGTATCTACTTTTCAAAAATGTATAGGTTTGCTAGGTTTCCTAAGTGCCGGCAGAGCTAGGGTTCAAAAACTACAGCTAGGCACTTTGCAAAAAAAGGGTCATTTTTCACTGTGAAAATGTGGTGCGTCCACGTTGCGTTTTGCGCTGCTTCCTGTCTCGGGCACTAGGCCTACCCACAGAAGTGAGGTACCATTGTTTTCGGAAGACCTTGGGGAACGCGGGGTGGGTGGAATTTTGTGGATCCACGCAGATTCCAGAACTTTCCACCACAGAAAAGTGAGGAAAATTTGTTTTTTTTGCCAATTTTTTAGGTTTGCAAGGGATTCTGGGTACAGAACCTGGTGAGAGCCAGTCAAGTCACCCCAACCTGAATTCCCCTGGGTGTCTAGTGTTCAAAAATGTATAGGTTTGCTAGGTTTCCCTAAGTGCCCGCAGAGCTAGGGTTCAAAAACTACAGCTAGGCACTTTGCAAAAAAAGGGTCATTTTTCACTGTGAAAATGTGGTGCGTCCACGTTGCGTTTTGCGCTGCTTCCTGTCGCGGGCACTAGGCCTACCCACACAAGTGAGGTACCATTTTTTTCGGAAGACCTTGGGGAACGCGGGGTGGGTGGAATTTTGTGGATCCACGCAGATTCCAGAACTTTCCACCACAGAAAAGTGAGGAAAATGTGTTTGTTTTGCCAATTTTTTAGGTTTGCAAGGGATTCTGGGTACAGAACCTGGTGAGAGCCAGTCAAGTCACCCCAACCTGAATTCCCCTGGGTGTCTAGTTTTAAAAAATGTATAGGTTTGCTAGGTTTCCCTAAGTGCCCGCAGAGCTAGGGTTCAAAAACTACAGCTAGGCACTTTGCAAAAAAGGGTCATTTTTCACTGTGAAAATGTGGTGCGTCCACGTTGCGTTTTGCGCTGCTTCCTGTCGCGGGCACTAGGCCTACCCACACAAGTGAGGTACCATTTTTTTCGGAAGACCTTGGGGAATGCGGGGTGGGTGGAATTTTGTGGATCCACGCAGATTCCAGAACTTTCCACCACAGAAAAGTGAGGAAAATGTGTTTTTTTTGCCAATTTTTTAGGTTTGCAAGGGATTCTGGGTACAGAACCTGGTGAGAGCCAGTCAAGTCACCCCAACCTGAATTCCCCTGGGTGTCTAGTTTTCAAAAATGTATAGGTTTGCTAGGTTTCCCTAAGTGCCCGCAGAGCTAGGGTTCAAAAACTACAGCTAGGCACTTTGCAAAAAAGGGTAATTTTTCATTGTAAAAATGTGGTACGTCCACGTTGCATTTTGAGCCATTTCCTGTTGTGGGCACAAGGCCTACCCACACAAGTGAGGTACCATTTTTATCGGGAGACTTAGGGTAACACAGAATTGTAGAGCAACTGTTATTACCTATTGACTTTCGATGCATTTCTGCCTTCCAAATGAAAGACAATGTGTAAAAATAAGTCATTTTGAAAAATGACCTATAATTCTCATGCTAGTATGGGTACTCCCAATTTCGGAAATGTGCAAATATCTACTGTTTCTAAAATCTACATTTTGTTCCCATTTCAGAAATACATAGGTGTCTTTCATAACAATTTTTCCATGTCTACATTTTCCCAAAATAATTGCTTTATACCCGGTACATAATAAAAAACCATTGCAAGATGCTGCTCAGTTATTGGCTCTGGGTTCGTCGGGTTCTTGGTGAACCTACAAGTCCTATATATCCCCACAACCAGAAAGGTTCAGCGGATATAAAGGTATATTGCTTTCAAATAGCTGTCATAATTAGAAGAACTTACAGGTGAAAACGTTGACACAAATGACTGTTTTTTTCAACTAATTTTCAATTTTTCCTTTATTTAACTGTTAGTTTTTATAAGGAAAACTTTAAGGATCTACACAAATGACCCCTTGATGAATTCAGAATTTTGTCTACTTTTCATAAATGTATGGCTTTCCAGGATTCATTATTGGTTTCATACTCATTTCTACCATTAACTGGAAGGAGGTTGAAAGCACAAAAAATAGCAAAAATAGGCTATGTCCCAGAAAAATGCCAAAACTGTGTAAAAAAATTTGGTTTTCTGACAAAAGTCTGCTTGTTCCTGAAAGCTGGGAAGATGGTGATTTCAGCACCACAACCCCTTTTTGATGCCATTTGCAGGGAAAAACAAGACGCTTTCATCTGTAGCCCTTTTTCGCATTTTTCCCAAAAAACAAAATTTTGCTGTATTTTGGCTAATTTCTGGGTCCCCTCCAAGGTAATCCACAAACCATGGGTACCTTTACAATCCCCATGATGTTAGAAAAAAGGACGCAAATTTGGCGTGGATACCTTATGTGGTCAAAAAGTTACAGGGGCCTAAGCGCGCACTACCCCAAATAGCCAAAAAAAGGATTAGAAAAGGGGGGGGAAAGGCCTAGCAGCGAAGGGGTTAACATTTAAAAAAACGATATTTTTAACAACAATATTTTTGACAACGATATTTTGTTTTCGATATTTTTGTACTTACCATAATGTAGATAGGACTTCGATATTCTTGACATCAATATTTCGGCTCCGATATTTTTGACGTCGATATTTTTGACGTCGATATTCTGTCAGTGATTTGACCCACACAGCCACTCACACACTTGCACACCTACTTATATACCCACACACCCACTCACAAACCCACTCACACATCCATACAGCCACTCACAAATCCACTCACAGACCCACTTATACCCCCCAAAAAAGCTCAAACACCCATACAGTCACACATAGACCTACAAAACCACTCACACCTACTTGCAGACCCACACAGTCACTCAAATACCCACTCAGACCCACACAGCCACTCTCACAACCACTCACACAACCATACAGATACAAGCATACCCATACAGACACTCACATACCCACTCACCGACCCACAGATACACTCAAACACCCACTCACAGATCCACACAACCATTTACACAACTACTCACAAATCCATACACCCACTAACACACCCATATAGTCATTCACACACCTACTCACAGACCCACAAAACCACTCACACACCTACTCACAGACCCACACAGCCACTCACATACTAATTGTACACCCATTCACACACACCAACACACCAATCACTCACAGACCCTCAACACCACTCACATATTAACTCACAGACCCACACAGCCCCTCACATACCTATTCACACACCCACACAACCACTCACAATCCCACTCACACATCCATGCACCCACTCACACACCCATATAGTCACTCACAGACCCACTCACAGACCCACAAAACCACTTACACACCCATTCACAGACTCACCTAGCCACTCACACACTGACATAACCACTCACACACCCACTTGCACACCCATGCAGCCCCTCATGCACCTACTCACAGACCCACAAAGCCACTCACACACCCTCTCACAGACCCAAACACACCCACTCATACACTCAAACCACTCACACCCCCACTCACACATTCATATACCCATCACACACCCATAGAGTCACTCACATACCAACTGACAGTACCACAAAACGAATCATATACACTTACTCACACACTCACACACCCAAATATATACCCACACAACTACTCACACAGCCACTCACACATCCACTCACACACCCAGGTAATTAAATATTACTTTATATTTTAAAAAACCTAGAAATTTATGAAAAAACAAAGGTTACAAGGACTTTATAGTTTGGAAATAGAATTTAAAAAAACCTTAGAAATTATCTGAAAAAAACAAAGGTTACATGGACATTATAGTTAGGCTCAGATTTTACAAACAAACCCATAGAAATTCAGCAGTCATACCTGAGCTAACTATAACTTACCCCCGCAATGTGACATCAATCATAATTGATGACATCTCAAATGAGATCACTGATGATAACGCTGATGACATCATCCAGTGATTGTGAGTGTTTTCTAAAAGTTTATGAGTGTTTTAATAATTTTTTTATTTATTTGACTTGTAAAGCGCCCAAATCACCCCCAAAGGGGTATCTCCACGCTACGGAGGTGCTACAGTTAGGAAGAGGAAAGGTTTTAAAAAAAGCTCAGTTTTAAGGAGCTTTCGGAATAGTAGATAGTCTGGGCATTTCCAGAGGTGGATGGGGAGTTGGTTCCAATAGGAGGGGGCTAAGTAGTGGAATGCTTTCCCACCTATGCAGGATTTCTTAACATGAGGCACTAGTAGTAGCGACTTAGAGCCTGAACGGAGTGTTCTAGATGGCTGATAATGGGTGGGTTTATCTGCTAAGTAGCTAGGGCCATTGCCGTTTAATGCCTTGTGCACAATGCAGCAGATCTTAAATCTGATCCGCTTGCGGATAGGTAGCCAGTGTAGTCCTTGTAGTAGAGGAAGAGAGGCAGTCCTGGCAGGAGAGTTGGAGACAAGGCGAGCAGCAGTGTTTTGAACCACCTGAAGTCTATTAAGGGAAGACTCGTTAGCTGAAATCAGGAGAGCATTACAATAGTCTAGGTGGATTATTACTAATGCTTGGAGAAGTGATTCACGTACAGTCAGAAGGAGAAAAGGGAAAACCCTCCATAGAAGGCTAAGCGTATGGAAGTATGAACCTACGGTGGTAGTGACTTGCTCTTTCATTGTGAGTTTTCAGTCCAGATGTACGCCTATGTTTTTCACCACGGCTTTAGGGACTGGGGTGACACCCAGTTTGGGGGGCCACCATTCTGGGGACCAGAGCAGAGGGGCTTCTCCAAATATTATCTCCGTTTTCCCCGCATTTAACTGCAGGAAGTTGTTCCTCATCCAAGCAGTAACGACTGTCATGTCTTCTGAGAAGGTCGATTGGGTATTGGGAGAGTTTGTATTAAAGACATTAAAAGCTGGGTGTCATCAGCTTATGAGATTGGAGTAAAGCCCAGTTCCCTGAGTAAGCCCGCTAAAGGAGCCACATAAATGTTGAACAGTGTGGGACTAAGACAAGATCCCTGTGGTACTCCTTTGGTCAACTCCAAAGTTTGTGATCGGAAGGAGCCGAGGTTGATAGTTTGGATGCGGTGAGTTAGAAAACATGATAACCACTGAAAGGCTTGTCCGTGGATTCCAATATCTCTCAGTCTGTTAAGTATGGTGGAATGGGATATCGTGTCAAACGCCGCTGACAAATCCAGCAGCACTAATAGTGCTGCTTGTCCGTTGTCCAGGGAGTGTCTTAAGTTGTCAGTAACGGCAATCAATGCTGACTCCGTACTGAACTTAGGTCGAAATCCAGACTGAGAGGAGTCAAGGCATCCCGTTGCTTCAATATACTCAGAAAGATGTTTATTGATGTGTTTTTCCAGGAGTTTACCCAGAAGGGGTAGCAAAGAAATTGGGCAATAGTTTGTCAGATCTTCGGCCGGGGCATTAGGTTTGTTCCGGATGGGAATTATTTGAGCGGCCTTCCAGATGGGAAATATTTGAGTGGCCTTCTATTCGGGTGGTAAGTGGCCCTTGCTCAAGGAAAGATTGAGAATTGAGCAGATAGCAGGTGACAACTGTTTATAAAGTAGTGAAGAAACTTTAGCAGGTAGAATATCCTGAGGAGAGCCTGATTTAACAGTTTTCAGCGGGTCTCCACAGTATCTGTTGTGAGTATTAAACATACATATTAAGGTACTACAAAAGTTAAATTAGTATACTTTGTGTACTACTAATGAGTGATACTATTTATAACATATATTATGTGAGTGGCTGTGTGACTGTGTATTTGTGCGTGAGTGGCTGTATGAGTGTTTGAGTGTGTGTGTGTGCGCGTTGTATGGGTGAATTAGTGGGTGTGTGACTAGCTGTATGGGTGAATAAGTGGGTATGTGAGTAGCTGTATGGGTGAGTGAGAGGCTGTATTGTGAGTAAGTGGGTGTGTTGTTATGTTCCATATAGGCACCCCAATATAGGCTCAGGTAGTCACCTAACCTTTCACATATATTCTCCCCTACCATTACACTACAGAACGGTTTTTAGTACTGACCTTTTACCTAGTTACGGTAATGCCCAAAGACGACATGGGGTTTTCTCTGAAAAGCTTAAGCCTAATTTATTATCCATGAGGATTCTTGGAATCACAGCAGGACAGCAGGCCTACCATCTCCTGCATAATAACTATGTATAAGGGTCATTCCTTCTGTCATCCTAGTCGGACAAGACACTGCAAAGTATATCCCCAGGGGGTACCACTTTGGGAATATATACACCCTATCTTGCTGAGGTAGTCCGAGGAGAAAAGGACTTCCATGCTGACACACTGACGCGAGACGCTGAGGCTCCTGCATGCAGACGCTCCAGCTCGCAGTGGTCTGACATCCCTTGCGGGGTGTCCATCTCAAGACCAAGACGGGGTCCCACAGTCTCTCACTTCAGGTAATGGGGTTGACTTTATCCTAGAGGGATTCTTGGCTTTACAACCACATACATGCTAGGTACACTTAGGTACATCTAGTTAGGGTCGCATCGTAGGAGTACGCATGCTACTGTCATGTATTTTATATACTTGCCTGTATTCATTGTTTTAGCACGATGGTAGGAATCTGCCATCCTTTTACTCTGTTAGTGCTTATAATCATTAATTTCTGTTACTGTCTAATGGTTGTTTCAGCACACCTATTTTACACTACAATGATGCTGGTTCGATAAATGCTTATTGAAAAATGTCCCCGCCATTTATTTTGTGTATCTCTCTCTGTGACAAAGTGAGCACGAGTGAATGAGCGAAAAGTGTTGCACTGTTTCCACGATCCTGAGGGATCAGGGTTGTCATGTGCGATAGTTGCCAGGAACTTTTCTCTCCTTGGTAAGAGGGGTTTCTAGTGGCATTGAGAGCTAGCTGGTATACAGGCTAACTTACCCGGTAGGGGTGTCTAGAATCAGTTTGACACCAATCCTTTAGTGTATGTTGTCTAAACGCACAGATCCTATATAGGTTTATAGGAACTACACGACAGTGTGAGTGGCTGTATCAGTGAGGGAGTGCCTGTATCAGTAGGTGAGTGGGTGTGTGATTGACTGTATAGGTGACTGGGTGGCTGTGTGAGTGGCTGTATGGGTGAGTGAATGGCTATTCGAATGTGTTTTAGGTTTACTGAGTGTGTGTGTGTGAGTGGCTGTATTGGAGAGTGAGGTTCTATGTGAGTGGCTGTATGGGTGAGTAGACATGTGAGTGCTTGTATGGATGTGTGAATAGGTATGTAAGTGGTTGTGTGGGTGTGTGAGAGGCTCTGTTGAGAGGCTGTATGGGTGAGTGATTGGGTGTGTGAGTGTCTGTATATGTGAATAAGTCAGTGTGAGGAGTAGCTGTATGGGTGAGAGAGTGGTTGTGTGAGTGACTGTGAGTGAGTGAGTGGTTGTAGGAGTAGGTGTATGGGTAAGTCAGTGGCTGCTGTGAGTGGCTGCATGGGTGATTGAGTGGGTGTGTGTGTGGCTCTATGGATGAGTGAGTCGGTGTGTTAATGGAAGTATTGGTGTATGAGAGATTGTGTGGGAGTGGGAGTGGTTCTGTGGATGATCTCATCAGTGATGTCATTTGAGATGTCATCGGTGATGTTACTGACCATGTCATAAGTGATGTGATATGTGAAGTCATAAGCAATACATTGTGGGGGTGTAAGTTATAGTTAGCTCAGGTAACTAATACTACTGAGTTTTTATGGTTGTGTGCGTGTATAATCTAAGCCTAACTATAATGTCCCTGTAACCTTTGTTTTTTTCATTGAATTTCCAAACTTTTTTCTAATTCTATTTCCTTACTATAACGTCCTTGTAACCTTTGTTTTTCAGTGAATTTCAAAGGTTTTTCAAATTCTATTTTCAAAGTATTATGTTCCTGTAATGTTTAGTTTTTTTAGTTAATTTCTAGTTTTTTTTTATTGCTAAGTATATTACAATTTATTTTGCTTATTAATTTAGTAAAAAAATAAATTGTTTAAACTGTAGACTTTGTTTTAAAAAATATACCATATGTAGGTTTTAAAAGGTAAAAAACAGATATCTAATTAATGTAAAATATATAATGGTTCTGTACATGTAATTGAACAAGTTTTATTTAAAAAAAAAATTTTTTGGTACCGGCAGTACTTCAGCGGGTCAAAAAACATAGAGGGGACCACAAGTACTCAATGGTTATTGATTCCAATCATATGAAAAAGTATTTAAAATATGTATATCCTTCTACTATCATTAATGACATCAGTGTGAACATATTTCTACATGTATATCTATATATCTATCTATCTTTCTCTCTCTCTCTCTCTCTCTTCTCTCTCTCTCTCTCTGTGTCTCTCTCTCTCTCTATATATATATATATATATATATATATATATATATATATATATATATATATCAAAACAATACCCTTTCAGGCATAGAGTGACACATAAATTATGCAAAAAGAAGCAGAGAACTCTGGGTAGTTCTCAAGTTTAGGTGGAAAGCAGCTCCTGTATAGAGCACTCTCAACACCAGCGACACTCTAGATCTGCTCACCTCAAATGTCTGCTTTTCTATCAGTCATTAACCATAGGATTAGCACAGTGCCATCCACACCGAGATAGAAAGGGACAAAGTCTTTTGCCATTTCTACAGCAAAGTCTTTAAGCATAGGACTAGCACAGTGAAGTCCATGCCGAGCTGTAAAATAACAAAAGCCATTTATCACTCCAGGCACAGTATTACAGCTTTGAATTGGTAAAATACCAACCAAGCCAACCTGAAATGAGTAAAAGCAACCCTCGACACAGTGTTTTGCTCTCATTAGAGCTCTTCAGAGAGGTTTAGCTTTGTCCAGACACAAGATAGCACTCAGTATAAGTCAAAACAATACCCTTTCAGGCATAGAGTGACGCATAAATTATGCAAAAAAAGAAGCAGAGGACTCTGGGTAGTTCTCAAGTTTAGGTGGAAGCAGCTACTGTATAGAGCACTCTCAACATCAGCGACATTCTAGATCTGCTCACCTCAAATGTCTGCTTTTCTATCAAAGTCTTTAAGCATAGCATTGGCACAGTGCCATCCACGCCGAGATAGAAAGGGGCAAAGTCTTTTGCCATTTCTACAGCAAAGTCTTTAAGCATAGGACTAGCACAGTGCTGTCTATGCCAAGCTGTAAAATAACAAAAGCCATTTATCACTCCAGGCACAGTATTACAGCTTTGAATTGGTAAAATACCAACCAAGCCATCCTGAAATGAGTAAAAGCAACCCCCAACACAGTGTTTCGCTCTCATTAGAGCTCTTTAGAGAGGTTTAGCTTTGTCCAGACACAAATCTAATCTAAACCCGCTAATCTACGGACTGGAATGTGAATTCACTCGATGACACACCCAAACCTTGCTTTTTGATTGGACACATTAGGGCCCCACCCATGTTCATGTAAAACACCACCCAAAAATAGTCATTTACCCAGTCAACTGGGTAGAAAGAGGATTCAGAAGCATTGGTGCTCTGTTTTTTGTTCACTTTTGTGAATAATTTGATAGAATGTCTGTAGCTTCATCTTCTGTCCAGGATGAACGTCCAGAATCTATTGACTGATTTTGGGTAGCAAGGGCAATTTTAGGGTTTAGGGTGGGTTTGGGTTTTTGGGTGGCAAGGGTAATTTTAGGGTAAGATGCCCATCAAAATGCACAGTCTGGGAGGGTTGGACTCAGGGCCTGACCTTGTGCTGCCTCTGCCTAAGCTTCCTGCTCCTGCCCCCTCCTTCTTGTCATCCATTGTCCAAGTCCATGCCCCTGCTCCCTCATTACAGCCCTGTGTGGCCATTGTCTGTTACTGTCCTTCCTGCCTGCCCTAAACAGTTAGCTTGCAGTCCCATCCACCTCCTCCCTACCCTCTGTTGTCCGAGTCCATGCACCAGCCCCCTCCCTCCTGCCCTGCATGGTCCGATGTGCTGCCACAGCCCTCTGTTTAGCTTCGTCACGCTCTGTTTGCCCACACGTCCTGCCCTCCATTGCCCAATGCTGTGCCCCATCATTGCTCTCCTGCTTAGCCTCTGTGCTTAGCTTGCTTCACCATCCCTCCTTCCCCCTGCTCTCCGATGTCTGTGTGCATGCCCCTGTTCCCTCCTTACTGCACCCAATGTTCAATGGATCTGCAACTGCCCCTCCTATCTACTCTGAGTGTTCTGTTGAGCTGCTACTGCTCCTCCCACCTGCCTACCATTTTCAAATGGCTACCGTCGGTCCCTGCCACCTCCACCCTGCCTGTCTGAGTTCCATGCCCTGTTCCCCTCCCTCCTGTCCTCCATGGTTCATTTTGCTGCCACTCCCTGCTACGCTCCATGCTCTGTTGGGCTTCAAGTGCTCCTCCTGCCTGCCCAGCGTCGTCTGTTGTGATGCCACGTCCCCTGCCCTCTCTTCTCTGTGTCCAGCCTCTACCCCTCCCTTCTGTCCTCCATGGACCTTTGTGCATGCCGCTGCCCCCTCCCTCTTGCCCACCATTATCATTGTGCTGCCATTAACCCTCCAACTTGCCATGCATAGTCTTCTGTGCAGCCACAGCCCCACCCACCTGCCCCTCCTGCTTTGTCTGGCCCGTTGTCATGCCCCTGCCCCCTTCCTCTTGACCTTCATGGTACGTTATGCTGCAACTGTCCCTCCTGCCTGTCTGGTATGGTAAGCTTGCTTCCCTTGCCTCTTTCCCCTCTGCTCTCTCTCTGTTGTCCATGTGCATGGCCCTGTCTCCTCCCTATTGCTTTCCATGGTCTGTTGTGCTGCACTGCCATCCCGCCTACCCTGTGTGGTGTATTTTGCTGCTGCAACCCCTGATGCCTGCTGTGAAGGTCAGTTTGGTGCCCCTGCCCATCTCCCTCTTGCCCTCTGTCATCCGAGCCCATGTCTCTACCCCATTCCTTTGGCCCTCTGTGATCCAATGTACCATATGTGCCAACATTTTGAACTTGGTAAGAGGGAGATTTTAAAAAACAAACGTGGGGAATAGATTTTCCCGATTGACTTACATTGAAAAAGAGGAGATTTTAGGCATGAGACAGAAAGAAAAAAAACCTCAAAAACATCTAGTTTCCTGCCTGAATCGGATCTGTTGACATGTATGGGTGTACTGCCACTGCCTCTTCCTTCTGCCCTCAAGGATCTATCCTAGATGGTTGGCTCGTTGACCCTGCCCCCTTTTCCTCTGCCCTTGATGGTCCATGGTGCTGCCACTGCCCCTCCCTCCTGCCCACCGTGGTCAGCTTGTTGCCTCTGCACCCTCCTCCCTGCCCTCAATTATCTGAGTCTGTGCCCCTGACCTCTGCCTTCCCACAGTATTCTAATGAACAACTAGATTGCTAACATTCCATATTTATTGCAAAAGCGTGGCACTCCTGAGGTCATCTTAATGTAATCAAAACTGTAATTATATGTTCTTCTTTTTGTGACCCTCAAAACCTGCCATTCACTACAATGCATTTCAATGGGGTGCTATCACATATATTGGTCCCAAGATGGCTGCCAGCACTTCCTAGTTGAATTGCTGACAGACAATCAGGTCCCACCATGAGATCTGTGATTAGGCTCCGCCCAGATATACAAATTTGGATTTCTGTTAATATCTCGAAAGCTATTGAAAGGATTTAACTCCAAATAACAAAAGGCATGCTTTCTGGACCAAGAGCTACCTTTCTGCCAAATTTGGTGTAATTCTGTCCCGCTGTTTGGGCTGTAGTCATGTCTAAAATCTCCATGGGAATTAACATGTCAAATGCACTTTTTTTGACCCCCCTTTTTCTTGGCCACTGCTTGATGGATCACCCCAAAACTTTCCATGCACAACTAGAATCACTGGCACACTTTTTTGGGGAACATTTCGTAAAGATTCGTCAAACGGCGCCAAAGATATAGGGAAGTCAAGAAACGCTTATCCTATGAAAACAGGGTCCTAACTATAACTATCTACTGGCGTCTTCCAGTAGGAAATATATATATATTTACCAGATAACTGAATGCACTCTTGGCGTTGTAATCTTATTTCTTATTAACCAAACCCAGTGCTCAAAGTAAAATATTAAAATGGCCTGTAAAGGGGCCTGTAGAGCTGAGGAACCAATAATCTGCAGTAATCTGACAACCCTACAAACTGCAGATATCGCAGTCACAGTAAATGGACTCTGTCTTTAAAAGAAGAGCTCTGTTTTAATCTTTGGAATTTGTTGGACGTTCCTTCCTAAATTGAGGCTCCAATTCATGACCAAACACACCTGCACTTTGACAGTCCAGCAAATACCCCCTCAACAAATTATTATTATTTAGCATTTGTAGAGCGCGTAGCTACTCAAGGGCATCCCAGCGCTAGCGGCTAAACAAAGGAAGTGGTTAGTTAGTACAGAGGTGAATATTAGATTATAGGAAAGAGTGTTGAAAGAGCCAGGTCTTGAGAAGTTTTCGGAAGGGGAAATGTCGGGATTCCAAGCAGAGGTCTAAGGGCATTGTGTTCCAGAGTCTGGCAACATTGTAGGAAAAAGACCTTCCTCCGCTTCTTGCCCTTCTGATTTTGGGGATGACTGCGAGTTTGAGGTTGGCCAAGCGAAGGCATTTCCTAGGGCAGTAGAGGGTAATGAGAGAGCTGGTAATAGCTGGACCCTTTCCCCACATGGTCTTATGGGCTATACACAGCGCCTTAAACTTTACTCTTTCCAGGACAGGTAGCCAGTGTAGGGTCTTCAGAGCTGGTTTGGCTGACTGTTTTTTGGAATTCCCAGCAACAGTCTGGCAGTGCAGTTTTGTGCAATTTTGAGCTTCCTTATTGTTGCTTTGGGTGCTCCTAGGTAGAGGGAGTTTCCATAATCCAGGCGCGAAAGGATTAGGGTCTGTATCAGGGTCCTCCTTGCATTCATTGGGATGAGGGGGAGAACCATTCGGAGAAGTCTAATGGTGCCAAAGCAGGCCCCTGTTACTCTTACTGCTTGGTCTTCGAACTTAAGAGAGGTATCCAACCAAACGCCCAGGCTTTCAATCCTGGTCTTAGGGGTTGGAGCAGGACCCAGGCAAGTGGGCCATATCTGTTTGAGATCCATGTTGGAGGTGTTACCCACAAACATTAGTTCTGTTTTTCCTCCATTTAACTTGAGGCAGGATTGCTCCATCCAGGAGGCCACTTTCCCCATACAGGCAAAGAAAGACCAATGACTATCATGTATGTATTAACTCTGAGAAGTAGTGCATGCATTGTAAATAGCATAGCATGGAAACATGAATCTTAAGCTCATGCACTGATATGTGTTTCTGTGCCTCTGGGTCACCAACCTTTTCTTAGAAGGCATCCACGAGGGTGAGCACAGAATGAATTAACCCAGGTGGGAGTCTTCACAGCTTCCCTGGGGGTCAGGGTGTGAAGAACCCCTACACCTAAACTAACAATACAAAACCTGTTACACTTTCAGTCTCTCTCATGGAGCACCCCATCTTACCTTTGTAGGATGCCTAAGGCCACCATTGGGAGGTTCGTTTTATGTCTTCATGTCACTGTGGGTGTGTAAAAACCCACTAGGATTTCTTAGCACCCGTGGTGTCCTCAGTGTGCCACGTCCTGGTTGGTACACAGTTAGCATGTCCCTCCAAGGCCCTTTTATCCATACATCTGTGTATGTAATGTGGCACAGGCAAATGGGAAAAGGCATGCATTATTTTCATGGCGCCCCCAAGAAAATGAGGGATCATCATTGTTTCATAGCTCAGTCACTTGATTTATAACTAGGTAGTAAGGGTTACAGAAGTGTTCAGTGAAGTGACAAATTCCACAGTGTTATGGTAGTATTTAATGGGTAGAAGTGCCCAATCCACTCCTTAGTACTTTAGATAAAATGGGCTAGGAAAAAAACTGCATAGCTCTGCTTATGCTCATGGGTGTCTTTTAGGGGTGGCAATTTGTAACCCTTTATTGCATTATTCAATCCGTTTGCAACTCTGTAACATAACCAATGTGACTTGTGACTTTAGGCCCTGCTGGTATTAGTAGCTATTTTCGTGTCAATTATCAATGACAATGGCCACAGCATCGACTTTCAATGAAGATTTATTTTAAAACTGCACATGATTGTGGTCCTAGGTTGTGTTGACCAGCGTCCTGGGGCAAGAGTTAAAGAGTCATGTGATTTCAATTCTGCAACCTTTAAGATTTTGGTGAAATGACTCCACGGCTTATACTCACAATTTTTCTATTTCTTCTTCTTTTATTACTTCTGTACACTGTTTATTCAAAAACAATGTTGATGTTCTTGCATAACTGTTGGGACTTTCAAAGTAACTACCACGGAGTTGGTTTGAGTAACTTACTCATGCAAATAAAGGAAATCAAATCTTGCATGTGTGGGAAATATAATTGGCAGGTTTTAGGAAATCAGAGTGTTAGGCTAGGAGAGAGATGGGTCACATGCTTGATGTGGCCTGTCACTGTGCTCCTACAAAGTTGAAACATTCTAACCCACATGGGCAGCCTAACTGTGCTTGTTATGGGTATTTGTTTAAATAACCTGTCTTAGTCCAAGTAAAAGATTGAGATTATATTGAAAGGAAAAACACCACCTCACAGCATCTCATTTCCAGTCATAGGTCCACCGGTCCTATATAAACTTTTTAATGAGGAGAACTTTTGAACATTCCATTTGAGAGATAACGTAACCTTTAACTAAGGTATGAGAAGAGGAAAGGCAGAGAGGGAAAATGAGAAGGAAGTACAGATTTGGAAGAAGGAACTTTTTTACATTCAATTTTTAAAGATGTTTACTTGTTTTAGCTTCAAATGTTTTTATTCTAAGGAAACCATATTCTTAGCTACGACCCACATGGGCCAATAAGGGTCACCACCACTTAATCCTAATCAAATGTATAAATGGAGAAAAAAGGCAAAAAACCCACTTAACACCTTTCAATGAGACACTTCCCACTAACAGAAAAATGTACCATCTCATAGTCTCACCTTGTGTGCTACAATAAGCCACCCTCACTAGTTTATGGAGAAAACACCTGGGAATTAAGGGGTAGTCAAGTCCAAGAAACCTGCAGGACAGTTCACTAAAGTATGTCCACGTTTCAAACACTTTTTAATTCCTAAGATCTAACCCCTGTATAGACTCTAACCTAATAGGAAGTGGCAAGGTTGTGCCCAGCCTCTCCTAGTTCAGACTGATTAATTCATCAAACCAACTTGGTCCTGCCTCATCCCCTCTTCATTGTGCCTAAAGCTTTCTCCTGCCTCCACCTGTGAGAATACAAATTCTTTGCAATTACATTTCACCTTCAAATTTGTGGAGTGCCACAACGAAGCTTCAATGTCAACACACAGCATGGCCCTTATTTATGAAGGGGTTGCGCCACCGTTGCGTCACTTTTTTGCGCCCTATTTACAAAGTGACGCATCTAGGCAGACGAGTCACTTTGTAAAGGCCTGCGCTACATTATACCTGTGTCAGGTATAATGTATGCAGGGTGGGCGATCCCCTTTAAAAAAGCCATGTAGAAGTGGCACAGTAAAATTTATGAGATTTCACTGCGCCACTTCTATGACTTGACTGCGTCAAAATCCTTACGCCTGCTTCAAACAGGCGTAAGGATCGACGCAGGTCTTTTCACATGGGACTCGCCCATGGGTTATGACACATTGCTAGAGTTGCGTCAGTTTTCCGACACACTTCAGAAGTGCATCATTTTTGCAACACCAGATACGTCAGAATTCCTGACGTATCTGGAATTCTTGCGCCATGGAGCGCCGTATTATAAATATGGTGCTTCCATGGTGTCGTAAGGATGGTGCTATGAAAAGTGATGCATCGCTGTTTTTGTCCAGCAATGTGTCACTTTTCATAAATGAGGCCCCATGTCTTTCATTCGCCTCAGCAGAACTCTCCTGCAATTAAAGAATGAATGCTCCCCATTGAAAGGAAATGCCCTGTCTGTTGATGGCGTCTTTCAAATGCAAACATCTTGTGGCATCACTGCTTACAACGACGACAGTCCCCATTGAGTTCATGTCTCTGTTCACTCCCTTTGGTTGGGAAGCACCTATTTTTCTGTAAACCTGATCTCCCTATAGAGAGAGATTCATCATCACAAGGCTTTTTATTGTGCCAATCCCAACATAAGACCATTAGCTGCATCTTCAAGGAAATTGATCTGTGATTTCAGTGAAATCATTTCTGAAATCACATTATTAAAAAATCCTGATGCACTTTTTGCTTCTTTTTCATTCCAGCCACAGACGATGAAAGAGTCCAGATTTTTTATTTGTTCCATGTAGTCCCTTCTCGATTTAAGCGACGTTTTTGTCCAAGGAGCAATTACATCCTCAATAGATGTAGCGTTCTTCTCAATGTTTTTCTTGCAAAGCAGCCAATATTCAGGATAGTTCATTCCCATCACTCTCGTCAATACTTACCTTCAGAGGTCCCCATCATCATCGTTGCGGGTTGCTGACTTCCGCAAAAAGAAATCCTTCTTCTCTCTTTTTCCTTTCATTTTATCTACCTTTGGACCGGTTAATTTCCCTGAGGCCAGACTATCAATTGAAGCATTTCTTGCAATCAACAAACTTGTGGTTCTGTTACAGTGCTGTTCCGCTCTGAAAGCCATCAGACAGTTGATAAAGCTATTTTCAGATTTAAATCTGATGTGCATATTAACATGAACCGATTGCAACTAAATGAAGATGTATAGAGCAATGTTTTTCTGACTAAGCTAGGCCTCAACTCCATTTTGTATTAATATGCCTGCTGCCTCATAATATTCATTGTATGTTTATATTTATCATTGACACATCAGGCAGCAAAAAGTGCAGTTTTTAAGTGACATATTCTGCACCTCAGGCAGCAAAAAGTGCAGTTTTTTAATGACATATTCTTCTCGAAGAACTCTGGAGAAAGCCTTTAGATACTTTTCAAGCCATATCTCACTCCAGGGCGCTTACATTGGATGTATGGCACTACCTCGAGCTGCCCTAGATGTGGAACCCATGACATGTCATATATGTTTTGGAGCTGCCCAGTGGTGGTGACGGTGTGGCGGGACATCACGGATACGCTGACAGATCTCATGGGGCGGGCGGGCCTCATGGACATCATTTGGACGTAGTCAGGAGTTGCAGCTGTGATCTCTAGCTTGCTCCCTGCTACTCCTGACACTTCCTTTGCGACCCCGGGTCTCAGAGGAGACAAAATGACGTCCATGGCGGGACTGTGCTTCCATGGAAAGTGCCATTTTGGGACTTTTCAAACACAAAACGTCCGTGAGTGTCATCAACCACTTCCTAGACTTTACTCTGCTGCTGGTTCGGAGATCCATCGTAATGCACTGAAAGGCCAGCAGTCTACCAGGATTGAAATTTTGGCACGCAGCCACTCTCAAATGGGAAAAGGCTGAATCTGTGGCCCTCCAACAAGAGGAAGCCCGAGCTCTTCGCAGGGTTCCCATTGCAATGTCTGGGACACTCTGCTAAACAAATTGCAAGCACTCACTAAGGAGCCCCAGGCTGAATAACCCCTTAGACGGCTGGACAATTATTGTGTTCATTTGATATTCTGTATATAATCCTCAGTCTACCTATCCTATACATTGATTGAGATGTATGACGGAACCCAGCATGTATTTACCACTCATGCATTTACAATGCAGTCTCAACCCTGACTGCGACATTACCACGCGTTCCTTTACCATGCAATTTGTTACAACTTGCCTTCGGGGGGCACTGGACTTTGGAATAGTATAACCTACTATTCCAACTCCAGTCTACGCAACAGTAGGGAGAGTGTTGGACTTGAAATCCAACACCAGTGCTACAACGCGTCCCCTAAAGCAAGTCGTTGTAACAACTTGCGTGGTAAAGGAATGACTGGTAACGTTGCAGTTGGGGTAGTGACTACGTTGTAAAGGAAGATTGTGGTAATGACTGTGTGGTAAAGGATGTTTCCCCATTGATTGATTCACGTGGTAAGTCCCGACTCAATGTATGCATGCCATTCTATCTCCATACTGTTGATATCATTAAGGACTCGGGATCCGCCCCTGCGGCCAGCACACATGGTCATCATTTCAGTATTTGCATCCCAGCTGCGATTGTTATGACCTGACAGTTTTTGTTGTTCTTTTACTTGTGCAGTGTTTAGAACCAATACGTCCTGTTGTGTAATATTTTCTGCCATAGTATGTACAGACCCTCTTCAGAAACAGCTGGCCCTTTCTTATTATCTGAATATGCCTGTATATGTTATGTCTTTGTACGGCTATATGAAAATTAATAAAAATTGGTTTAAAAAAATAGATACTTTTCAAGCCACTTCCTGCTTACATACTGTAGTCTATTCACTTATGATTATTTCCATTGTTTATGTAACCAGATTTGTTCTGACACATCCAATGGCTTTAGGCCATTAGGGGCATAATCATTCATTTTGGGGATAATACTAGGGTAGTGGTATTATATGCTATTTTACAATGCTGAATTTTGATCGCTACATTTGTTCATCTCATGCTGGCTGTGTGATTTCCATTGCTTTCTATGGTGAAAATTACTATAAAAGGCTCTAAATATGGTGGTGAGCCACATCTTCTTGGGTCTCTACTAGTGATGCTGCCAGTTTCTCTGTTAATTTGCTGCACATTTTGGACTTGGCCTATTTTTCAGATTTTGCCGAATGTTCTTCTGATTCTGTTTTAAATCCTAAAATCCTTCATGACGAATGATTCTGCGCTTTATGGTTGATTCATTGAGACGGCTATATTTTTGTCTTCCTCTATTACACTTTAATATTTTAATAAACCTTCATGGTTTCCAATTTACTGATCTTGAACCCCTTCTTGAGTCAGTCTTTATTATTATTATTATTACTATTAATGTATTGAGACATATTGCCTCATCTATTCTTGAGGACAACACCGTTCGACCCCACAATGGCTGCTTCAATCATATAAATTATCTAAGAGTTAGGGCCCACACAGTCATTGATTGGTCCACCACTTAAAGCCTCTCAGGCTCTTCACCCTTGCTTTCTCCACAGGCCTCCTCACAATCTCCTTCCTCCCCGCCACAGACAACATAACATTGAGAATGTAGATCAGGAGTTTGCGCTCAGCCTCCCCTTACTCAGCTCTTCCCATACTATCCCGCTCTCAGGTAATTGGACTGGCTATGTACTCCACACAAATCCTCTCCCCTGGCCCAGCTGGAGCTCTCCTCCCCAAGGACAAATGTAAGGAAGGTGCCACCTTGCAAATGGATTGCTTGGAAGAGTCAATCTCTGCGATCTCCATGGCTGTCAGTTCTAAAGATCTTTGCACTTCGTCCACCAGAGCAGCACTGTCTCTTACATCTCTGGGCTAGGCTGGAATGTCACCCAAATGCCGCCATCCGGAAGCACAACTGGCCATGCCCCCTCATTTTTTTCTTTTTTTGCAATGTTATGTATATAGACATCAGCAAGGTCATAGGTTTTTTGATCCTTTATTTCTTTTTGTCTCCTTTTTTTTCTTTTAGTAACTACTGAAGGTGTTGGGTGTTGTGCTGTTATTAGTATTGCCTGCTTTTTTAATTCCTTGTAGTGCTTGTGAGTCACTATGTATGATGTGTGGCTCACTACAAGACATGGCAGGGGTATATTTGAGCCTGTTTGGGCTGAAACACTACTGGAGTAGATGTGAGTGAAATACACCAAATTCACTATTATACTTGTGTGTTTTTATATTGCATGCCCCTCCCTTTCCCTCTTCTTGATTGTCCCTTTCCTCCCACCTTGCAATAGATATTTGCCATTTTCCATTCACTCCCTCTTGCCCCTCCAACATAGAAACCTCAAAAATAGATCTATGTGTATGTAGTTCTACACACTTATGGCGGTGAACTCTACATATGGGAGTCTAATAAAGGCATAGGCGTGGATCTATGCCCTGTCCCTTACCTTTATGAATTGCATTTATGAGTAACTGAAATAGTGTTATAGGGGTATTACTACATATACTCGTAAAGGCCTTTGTAAACTGCCCCCCGGGGGTCCACTTAGGAATGGGGAATACCTGGGAATCAAATTTATTCCATCTGATTCCACAAGTTATCCCTCATTCCTTGATGGATTTTGACCTCGATATCTCAGGCTGTGTTGGACAAACAGAATGACCAGTGGAAATTGGGCAAGCCTACAGTGCACTGTATCATTTGTAATACTCAGTAACTTTTGATTCCTTCCATCCTTCTTTGGCTTCATCCTTTCTCAGTCCCCTCCCTTCCTTCAATTCTCTTTTGGTTTCTACCTTTCTCCTTTCCTTCCTCCTGTGTTTTCTTCCTGTATCTGTCAGATGGCCTCTTCATTTCTACCTTCCCTCCTCTTTTGGGTTCTTCCTTTCTCCTGTCCACTTTCTCCATTCCTTCCACCATAGGTTTCTTCCTGTCCCACTCATTGTATTTCTCCCTGCCTTCCTATTTCTCCTCCTTCCTTCTTTAGTTACTTCCTTTCTCCCTTCCTTCCTTCCATTCTCCTCTTCTTCCTCTATTGTTTGCTTTCTTCTCCTTTCCTTCCTGCTTTGGTTTCTCCCTTCTCCCTCCTACCTCTCTACTTTGATTCTTCCTTGTTATTCTTCCTCAAGCTCCATAACTGCCTCCTCCTTCCTTTCTTCCCTTTCTTTCCTTCTTTTTTTCCCTTTCTCTTTCTTTCCTACCAACTTCATAATTAATGTTGTATTAATTACTTTTACAGTCCCAAGTGCATGCTGTATACATGTGTCAAATGTATCTTTTGGTACAAATCTTACTGTCATTCTTTTTTGTTCTTTCCTTTGCTTGTTAGCTATTTTTTCCACTTTCTCTTATTTCTTCCTTTCTTCTTTCTTTTGCTGTTCTGTCATTCCTTTCTTCTTTTTTCCTGCTTTTCATTCTTTCACTAGGCACTTCAGAATTTCCTCTCTTATTTGCCGTTAGTCTGTTCCGTTAGCAAATGTTATAGGTTTTAAAAAATGTAAGTATACAAAATATAGGCATGTAAAAGATTTTTGGTAATAATGTATATAATGTTTTCTTTATGCGGCTTATGATATGTTCACGTAAATAAAAACTTAACAAAGGTATTTTTTGCCAGCTGCCGTGCATGCGTGCAGACATACTTGTATATACTTGCATTTCTGAAAAGCACGATAGAGATGTAGCTGTTCTAACCATATTATTGAGAATTAAACTTCTTTAAATGTGTGAAGTGAGCTGCTCATCGCTCGATTTGACAGTGGACCCCCATTCTTCGACAAGAACATCACTTGCTGTTCAGTAGAAGAGGTGTTTGTGTTTCTAAGATATGTGCAAAATAAATACGGGTTATTATTAAAATTAAATTTAAAAAGATGGAAGAAATTTAAGTGCATACGAAAGGTGTTTTAGTGCTTATATCTTAAGTATATGATCCTGGAGGTCTCCTATCACACTAGATTTTTTTCTGTTGCTTTTTTAATAAAACCCATTAGCCATCAGAGCTGTCTGCAGATACACCACCGTCAGTTCTGCGGTATTAAATATTTTACAGGGAACAGAGACTGACACATCCCTTAGGCCAGTTGCTTCATCTTCGCAAACGCCGAGATTTTAATAGATCTCGCGCACTCGCACACATGCATTCACCTTCCGTTCTCTCACTTTTTTTTCCCTTTTGGTAATTTTTAAATTAAAAAGAGAAAAGGTGAAATGAAAACAAGGAGGCCCAACTATTTCCCCTAGAGTGCAATCACAAAGTGTCGGAGGGATTCCACCTCCGCTTAATGAGAAAACAGAAATAAAAGCCGGCTGTGATTTGAAGGTCAGCAGACTTAAGACGGCACACGGGAGTTTTAATGCACTGACAGAGCTTTGGGGAAGGTGGCCCTGAGTAACAGCATTCTTTGCTTCTGCTGTCAGCGAACTTAGTCAATATTCACCTACGAATAACATAAAGTTTTCATAATTGGTTGAGAACAGGAAAAGAGAATTGGGGGTGAGGGGGAGGGGCGCACTGGTTACTTTTTCTGTGGTCATATTTCTCGCCTTACAGTGCACCCTTTGAATATTTTAGGCCGGAATCAATAAATGTAGGCCTCCTCCTGAAATGCACATCTACTCCTTCATGTCCCACTATAATTCTTAGAGAAAAACAAAAAATGCAGGGGCATATTATCAAGGGCTCTATCGCCGCTTTAGCGGGACTCTTTCCCGCTAAAGCGGCGATAATTCTAACGCCCTATTAGCAAGCTGTCGCTAACTGCTGTTAGCGACAGCTTCTAGGCGATAGCGACCGGGTTGGGTGCCGCTTTGCATGCCAGCGATATTTATCGCTAATGGCATGCAAAGTAGGCGTTCCCAACCTAAAAGCGACTGGAAACAGTCGCTAAGCTCGCTATCGCCTATTAGCGAGGCAGGGAGGTGATTAACGAACCAGCGCTAAACACGTTTAGCGCTGGTTTGTTAACGCCTGGTCCAGACCTGACTTAGCCATGTAATCCAATGGGAGGTGGATTACATGGCTAAATCCCCCTCGCCCTATCACCTAGCTAACACTGGTCACAGTGTGAAAATCGCTTGTTTTCAAGCGATATTCACACTGTTCTCCAGGGTTTCTATCGCTTAGGAGATAAGCGTTGCTGATAGCACGCTATCTCCGCGATAGAAACCTGCGATAGCCGGCGATAATTATCCAAGCGCTAACTGCGCTTAGCGATAATTATCGCCGGTTATTGCTAATAGGCCCCGACGTTACTTCTATTTTGTATACGTACATGTATGTTCTGTTGATATGTTTTGCACGTTTTTTCAGCTTTTACGTTGGGAGTGTTTTAATGTGGAGGAGGTGCCCAAATCAGCCTTGGGACAATCCAGACTGAACTGCTAGCCCACGTTTTCTTGTACGAACGAACACGAGCAACCCCAGGCCGATGTTGGGCTCGTACGCCATCATTATCATCCTCAGGCAGTGGCATAACACAGGCCCCCGCAGCCCCCGTGTTGCAGAGGGGCCCAAGCTCCAGGGGGCCGCCTTAGCACAATACTCTGGCTGAAGAGCTCGTGATTGAGTCCGCAGGGGGCCCCTCCACATACCTTGCAGGGGGCCCCCTCAAGTTTTGTTACGCCTGTGGGAGAAACATTTCGCATTAACCCACTCTTAATATAGCCATGAACTTCGCAACCAACCTTGCCTTAAATTTTTAATCACTCTCCAATTCACCTCTTATGACATTCCTCCTTCAATTCTCTTTACTGTCATTTTCTACTACAGTCCCTATATCTCCAATAAGTTCCCACTAACATAGTATAGTTTGGCAGCGGACCAGCTAATGTGGCAATAAAGAAATTTTGAGATCTCAGATGTGCCCTTTTTTCTGGATTTAACATGAGATTTACAAGTTCCAGAGTTGTGTGAACTGCAGCCTAAGAGAAAAAAACAATTTATAGATGTCTGAATTTCTTTTTATACATTACATAAGGCAAACTGCATGTCACAAATGCACATGTAAGTATAATATATGGAACTAGGGCACGGTTGAAAGCAATAGATACTGAATTCGAAACAGCACTTTAAGATGCTCTACATTTCCCACCAGAGTTTTTAAAACTATTTAGATCAGATTTCCCACTCCTGATAAGTCAGTAAAAATATCCGAATGGTATTCGATGAGTAGTTTTGTTAGGATTCACAGGACACAGTGAAACAAACTATACCCATCTCTGAACCTAAAGCAGACTCTACCTCTAGGGGCTGCTATTCTGAGTGCAACCGAGCTCCTCACAACTGTTATCTTAGGCCAGGACTGTGCCTTGTATGCCTATGTTAGCATATCCCAATACCAAGTAAAATAGTTTCAGAGGATTCATAGCACTGCAGGCTGCCTGCAGAGAAGAACATGCGTGAAAGGCTGTGGGTGTGTTTCACAAACATTTTGACATGAGCAGGTGTGTGTTAATCCTGTAAAACGTCTGTCTTGCTCCTGAATTCCATGACTATGCTGCTACTACTCTGGGATTAGTCCTGACTTATTCCTGGAACTCTTGGGTCAGCCAGGAGTACAACAAATGTAAGTTGCAGCAAAATCATTGCGACTCAGGCATCATATGTTTCCATCTGCGTGCTTGCTTAGCTGATTGCCTGTGGGAAAGAGAGTTGAGGTTAAGGCTCTATGCTGAGTGTAACTGCCTACCATGAGCAAGGCCCATCTTTTCTGATAAAAAAAATTGTACCAGATATTGCCCAGCTACTCAGTTCAGCGTCTTAGGATCTTTTTGTTATCCACTAAACTGGTGGCCCATACAGAGGGACACGCTTATTTTTGAGAATGCTGTGATTCTTTAGTCTAAGGGATCTGCGCTCAATTTCAGAAATGCCTGAAAACCTGCCTGGTCCCATACTATAGTGTATATTTAACAAAACTACTGTAGAGGGACTCAAGCGATTCGGGGCTGAAGGTGGCAACCAATTGAATGTGGGAATATTCTTGCTTGTTCTTTATCCATTCTCTGGTTAAAATGACGAATGGCATACAGAAAACCTTCCAACCTAGAAAGACACAACCCATTTATCGTCTCAGCAGTAGGGACGTTGGTACAGCTACATTATTATTGAAGCATTGCCTGGCCTGTTTAAGAAAGATGTCTAACTATGGACTCCTTTCCTCTTGCAGACTCTTTGGTAAACTATCAGAGCGTGGCAGACATAGGGAACAGAGAAGATTTTTTTCAATATTGTAGGAGAATGTCGAAGTGTACTCCTTCTAACACCCTGAGAAACCTGGGACTTAGAAACCTTTTGGCTTCAAAGACCTCAGGTGGACTGGGACAAACCTGCTAATACAATCCAAAGAATGTGTGTTGATGCTGGACCAAAGATTTAGGTTGCTCCTGCTCAGAACTTTTCCGCTGCAGCAAATCCATCTCAGTAGGAAATCACGAAGAGGTTATCCAGCCTCATTGAGTCCTGCTTGGCTGCAGGTTTCAGCCTTGCCTTACTCTAGGAATCCAAGCTCAAAAACAATGACCAAGACGACCTTCCTTGGGTGCGAATTTTGAATTTCTCTTGCTCGGAGCTTTCCTGCTAAAAGTCAGCGGCTTCACCAGGGCCTCATTCTATAGCGATCCAGTCTTGTGGAGTCCTTACCGACAACAGACGGCTGTCTTGCCCCGCTGAGGATTTTTTACTCCCATTTAAGAGACTAATTCAGAAGGTAAAACTTCCAACTGGGACGAAGCTGCTTTTTATACATGACACTTCAGTGACATTTTGAGTAGGACACATTATTTCAATTTCATCACAGATTGAGGCAGAAGCCCTTTAGGGGTGCCCCCTCTCCAGTTGGTAATCACATATTGCAAGGTAATTGGTAAGACTAAGCATTATATGTAATTTGACTCTCATATTGTTTGGGGAATTATACCATTTGACCCTGAAAGTGTTGGAATGATTTCAAAGACTTAAGATAATTAAACTGAAACACTGAAGGGTTGATTTATCGGAGAGTAGTTAAAGAGTGCATAATGACTCAAATAACAGAGATTATCCATGAAGTGGCACTGAGGAAGTTCTCTGGCCAGAAGTGCAAGCTGCATCAATAGGTTAGTGATTGTTTACCTATTGGATAACGTGAAATGTTATCTTGGTGATTCTATTTATAGGAATTGGGTATTCGTTGATGGGCCTGCTTTGCTGGATACAACATTTTGCAGAGATCAATAAAGAGAACTCCTAGAAGCCTTTTTTTGGTAATTGCATTTTGTGTCATACATATTGCTGATAATGACTGCGTGAGGATATTCACTAATGACATTCCACCTCTGTGTTCCAGATATCCTTCCCCACAGTACTCATCCTAATTCTTTCCCCCTCATCTGACCACATTAATCCTCTTTTGGATATCTTACAGGTTTGTTGCTCACAGAAGATGCGCTTAGGATGTACTGTTCCTGAGGACTAAGGTATCTGATGTGGACATTGTTGTGTAGCCATAGTTTAGACACAGGTAACATCATGCCTTTGAAGTCAGAAACATGCAGAATGTGAGACAAAGTACAAGAGTACATCAAAGCACTGACATGCTGGAAGTAGCGTTGATTGAACTTGCATAGAACCCTTGGGTTAGTCCAGCAGTGGTTGTGTCGAAGCAGGGATTAAAAGGCTTCCACTTTTAATTGATGACAGAGACTGCAATGTGGTCACTGAAACTGACATGTACTCCCTTACTAAGACTTGCAAGTTTTATAGCTGCTCATTTTCTGAACACCTCTGCTTAAACCATGATTTCTGGCAGAGTGACTTTCTGGTTACAAATAGTAGACTGCGTCCTCCACCCCTAAAGGGTTATTGCAGGTAATGCCATTTTTGTTTGAAGAACTGATCAGTCACTTTCCAGAGGCTGGTAAATCATGCCATGCATCTTGTGAATGCATTCTGTATTGCCTTGTTGGCCGACAGCTCCTTCCAGTGACAACTTGAGGAATCCCTTGGGTCACCTTCAGATGGTGTTGTTGGCACTGCAAAGAGGGAAGCTCATCGGGATGGCAACCACATGGCAGATCAGGCAGAGCTCGTGGTTTACCTTAGCAACCAAGAGGGTGGAGGAAAATGGAGCCTCCCAAGCCCAAGATTAAGGTAAACATTGGAAGGTACTTATCAAGACCCAGCAATTGTGAGATTTTGGGGTGGAGTGGTTTTTAAGTCGGGTTCTAGGATACTATCCCCTTAATACATTGAATGCACAGCAAGTGCCCTATAACCCGAAAGGAATCCAACAGTTTTGGAAATGGAACTTGCATGTGGATTAGTACTTTTGGGATTTTAAGACCCCCACCGACTATTAGTGGCATGCTTCATCATTGGGTCTCATCCTGGTCCCTATACATCAGGATGGGCTAAATCTTGTAGGATGGAGCACTTTCAACATTATCCTAGTGGTGTTTCCTAAAATTAAAAATACCTAAGGGGCACCACAGTTTCCCTTCATTTTGGGTCCGGTTATGGCTAAAAATAGTGTATATAGATATTTAGGGATATTATTGTCCAATAATCCCTATATTAGCGCACATGTTTCATCTTGTTTACTGCCCACTGTGGGCCCTAGGCTTTCAACGGGACTGATAAGAAAACCCTAATCTTTGTCTATGATCAGTCCTAACCCTACCCGTCTGGTAATTATAGTGGGAAAGATAAGTAGTATACACACTCAAATCAAGAATTTAGAATGTTCCAACTTATCTTTTTCAAACACAAGGCATATCTGATGCAAGAAGGAAATGGTTTTAAACTGGTAATATTGTGAATCATCAACATGCAAAAGAGGCACTGGCATTATGGTCAGATGATATGCTCACTTAAGTGGCGAACGTTTTCATTACTATCTGCTCCTGAGAGGGTGCAAGTTTTTAATAGGTCCACATCATATGTAAAAAGTCTGCCCTGGTGCCAATCATCGCATAGGCCACTGAATTCGAGCCATCAAATAGTAGGCCTCGATAATGGGCATCCCTCCCTAGTGCCGCGCCCGAGGGGCCACTGCTGTGACACCGTGTGACCCGTGCACATCCTAGCTATTGGTTGGATATAGAGCAGTATGATTCATCGAAGGACTAAACCCAAGTATCACACATAAATAAGGCCGTAGAATAGTATTAAATGCTTTTTTGATAATGTGGAAAAACAACAGGGTTCACAGCTGCCTATGGCACCTGATCCATAACATTGAATCTTATGCCTTAAATTAAGGAAGGCATTACTGCCTGGTATAAACCTGCATTGTACCAAGGCAGGCAGTAAGTACTGTATTCTGGACTGTATTCTGTTCGTCAACAACTTGCATAGGATTTTCCCATCCGTGTTAATTAACGACAATGGCCGATCGAATCAGTAGGGTCTCGTCCCTGCTTATGTAGTACTACGATTACCACTTCTCGTACAGAAGGGGGTGAAATGCAGTTTTCAAACACTTCCATATACATCTCTAATAATCGTGGGGCCAATTAGGTTTTATATGCCATATAAAACTCTGAGTGTAGTCTGTCAGCTCCTGATGCCTTACCCATTGGAAGTTGCTCAATCACCGCTATAATTTCATCAAGAGTAATAGGGGCCTCTAGTAATGCCACCAGATTTATGGTAAGACGTGGAAGTGTGAATTGGACAATGACTGTGATATGTCAGCATCAATCTCCTCTTGTGGAAGATATAAAGAGATTGATAGATGTGAGCAAATGCAGCGTTAATATCAGATTCATTGCGACTCTGCTTGGTCGTATGGTCCCTTACTGCACAAATCAGAATTCTAGCCATCTCAGATGTCAATAGCCAGGGTAATAATCGCCCCACGCTGTCTCCCTCACTGTGTTGTCCAGCAATATATTCTTGCCAATATACATGATGCAGACAAGCCAATTGCTCATACTAATGCCTCTTGACATCACATAACTTGGGGGAGGAGAGTGGGGTCTGCGGCGACTGATCTACCGCAGTGCCCCAGTTCAGTTTCCAATGTTTGACTTTGATCACTGAGCTTCTTTTTAACCCCATATGTGGTCTGAATGCAGTGACCCTAGATCACCTCCTTGAAAGCATGCCACTCATTCCCGGAAAGTCGCATGGAGCTAGCGTTGTCAGCGAAATATCGGTCAATGTATTCCGCTATCATCATACGGAATGGTGTATCTCGAAGGGCCTCCATGGGAAGCCACCAAGTAGGCACTTGAGTGCGAGTCTTCATCCACTCCAAAGACAGCAGAAGAGAACTATGATCAGATGCCACTCATCCCAAGTACTCTGTCAGATTGATCAACAGAGCAGTCTCCTCATCCCCCAGAAAAAAGTTCAGTCTCGTGTGCACTGCATGCACTGGGGAATAGTAGAACTCTTAGGTAAGGGGTAAGATACCCCTCTATATTTCGAAAAACAGGCACTGATGCAGCAATTCTGAAAAATTGTTGGGAAGAGAACTAGTTAGGATCCGATCTAGTGGGATGTGACCTGTCCTTTACACAGTCATGCCCCATTATAAGTCGCCTCTCCAAAGTCCTGCCGACTGCATATCGCAAGCAGAACGGACCCAATCTCTTTAAAAACATTGCTTGATGAACATTAGGTGCCTATTCACAGGCAAGCACCAAGGCTCTGCCATCTAACATGCCCTCCTATATCATATAGTGTCCCTCTGGATCTATACAGGAATCATGCAACACATATGGGACCACTGGCACCAACAGATCAGGGTGCCCCTAGAGAACTCTGCATATATTGTCCCATTCAGCTGACCAAACCATTTTTTCTTTAACTTAGTGAGCTCAATTCCAGTTATATGGGTCTCTAGGAAGCATGCAATCTGGATGTTACGTATTTTTCACTGGTGGTCCAGCACCCACAATCTTATTAGCAGTATGTCCAGTTATTGAGAGTGCGGCATATAATCATCAATGATTTATACTGAGGGCATTTTCCAAGAGTATGATACATGATGTAAATCACTGCATCTGACGACAGTATCTCAGTTCAAATTTTCTTTAAAAAATGCCATTGTGTAGTGATTATAGTAGCCTACTATAATCACTACACAATGGCGTTTTTTAAATGAAGAAAATGAATAAAGAAAATTTGAACTGAGATACTGTTGTCAGATGCAGTGATTTATGTCATGTATCATACTCTTGGAAATGCCCTCAGTATAACTCATTGAAGATTATATGCCGGACTCTCAATAATTGGACATACTGCTAATAAGATTGTGGGTCCTGGACTACCAGGGAAAATTTTTGTTTTGAAAGTTGTTTTCAATTTGGAGTAGAGAGGGGTTGAACTCCTGGTGCAATGCACCACATATAGAGTAATAATTTGCCCTACTCATTTGGTTGTTAGGTGTGGTAGTGTACTGCCTCCTTCCCATTGTATATAGATGTGGATGTTACGTATCATCAGAAATTAGAAGACCCGATAGCTTTTAGCTGGAGTCCCAGGCCCCTCACATTCCAAGTAATACACTGTGAATTATGTAGCACTATGAGGATGAGGCAATGATCACCCTCTCCACCAGGAGGTGTTGTAGTCAACCCACATCTAAGGTGTTGTGTCCCAGGGGCATAGCCTGTTTTGGAGAGAAAAGTCTGCGCACCTTACTGGCCCAAAGGAGTACTTCCCCCCTCTTACCCACACCTTGAAAGACCCCTGAATCCCCAACAATGCCCCTTTCCAGCCATGATTTGTGAACTATGTAGGCCACCCAAATGAAAACAAACCCAAACACACAAATTGCATATGAAAACGCAAAAGGTACCTATCTGGACAAACTTATAACTATGTGCTTGAGGGAGGACATGCAGATCACCCATGGAGCTATCTGGGCTTGCACCATTTTGGTGGACAGGATAGTGGGGGCTGAGGAGGAAGTAAAGAACAGGGAGCCACCTCCCTTCCTCAGTTAATATAAGAGAAGTGCTCAGGAGTCAACCCCCATTTTACAAGGTTCCAAGAGTCATGAGATCAAGTTATAGTATAAGAATAAAGAGTTCACAAGTAAGAGGGAGGACAGTAAGCAATTAGCAGCAAAGCACAACAAGGAAGCATGCACTCATAAGTAAACTCAGTAAATCATACATTATCAAAAGATATCATCAGCTGATCTTGGGGTGAGCGCTGGACCAGGCGTCGTGCCAGCCTCGCCCAGTTTTATGTTCTCACCCTCCTCACTGAGATGCTTTGCATGGTCTTTGCCAACTGGGTCGTTAGGAGACCATCAATGAAGCAACTGTTCAATAAGCTGGGCCTGCTCCGCTGTTACCTGCTCTTTTGTAGGTCTACAACCAGGTCGCCGCCGCCGATCATCTACATCTGCCCCTGATGGGTCCCCGTCATCAGTGCAGACTCCAGTATTCGCCAGCCATTGCCACATGTCTTCCAGAGGGTCAAAGAAGTGTATAATAGCATTGCGTACCACACTGAGACAAGCTGGAAACGGAATAGGAGAGACCCAGTTGGTGCAATTTCTATTTACCAGAGAGGAAGGAGCTCTGATTTCTCTAAGCCTCGGCCGTATAATCACAGAAAATGTGTGTCATACCACCATTGACAGTTTATGTGCCATGCTTGCGAGCACATTCCAAAATGCAGTTCCTGTCTCTATAGTTGAGGAGACATGCCACTAATTCCCTTGGCAACGCCCCAGTAGTCTGCCAGGAACCTTCTGTGCTTATTGAACTGTGAACAGATTTATGGAATGGCCATTGTGCACTTCTGAATCTAGCCATTCTTTGCAATAAAGTTCTGGGCATAAGCCATCCGTGTATTTCAGAAGCCCCACAATCTGAATGTTATTAAACTGCAAGCAGCTTTTTGCTTCTTCTGCATGTCCTTGCAGATGTCGATTGAAACTGTGTCGATCATCGATTCCAGCGCCCCCTTGGTTTCCAGGATTGCCTGCAAGATCTCCATGAATTTGGCCAAGTGGACATCTAACTTAGTATCCAGTGCATTAAAGACCTGTGTGTTTCTGGCCCAAGTGGGAGGCATCCCTCCATTAGTCGTTTCATCCTGTTCTGACTTCTGCATTTTGGGCTTGACCATCATAAAAGCATGGCACACCCAGCAGCAGTGCCAGACCAAGTCTGCACCATCTTAGAGGACTCAAGTTCCACCTGTATCAGGCTTCTAGTGCGGTTTAATTGGGATGGGCACAAGGTGCAGGCATAGGTGGTCACATATGTGGTATTTCAGGAGACGACATACACATATAAGCAGTGAGTTGCACCAGGCAGTGGAATGCCCAAGCATCAAAGCCCCAGAGTAGAGCTAGGTTCATTAGAAGGCCCAATCCCATCAACAATGTCTTTCCCAGGCCTCCAAATGCGTCCCCGTTCTAGGTGCCCCATCGCAGCAATGATCAGGCATTAACAGAGCCCGCAGAGGGCAACAAAGGTAGCATGCACTAGTCACAGTGGCTCCACCCTGTCCAGTTTCTTACGTTAAGGAGGAAAAGAACAGAGAAAGTAACAGGAGTCTCAGTCAGGGTATGCACAATCATCACCTCTTTACTTTATGAGCAAATAAAGCAATAACATGTTATCATAATAGAAAAGTAAAACAAACACACAGATTAGTGATTAGTGACTAGCCCCATGTCTTCATGGGAAGCTAAGACATCCAAGAGCACACATTTGTTAAACAAAAAGTCCATAAATCAGCAATTAAATTGTCATATCAGTAAAGACATCAAAGAATTCACTATGACGTATAATTACAAGTTGCACATCATTTCACATCTGCAGTCTAACAATAAGACTATTTGATGCCCACCACCTAAACCTAATTGGAACACTGACTAAACAATGCATCCATGGCCGTGATAGACTACCCATTTAAGCAATGGAAAACCATGAAAAACACATGATAGCTAATGACCAAATGGAGCTGACCCTTACCCCACTCCCTCCATGTATTTCTTATTGTACTTTGTTGAAGAATTGATTACATGAGGTCTTCCAGACAGCTAGAGCAAGCACAGTTAAAAGAAGGTATGGCGTAGAAACACTTGCAAATCTCCCTGCCTAATCTTTTTACAGAATCCCCTGAGACTAAGGATGCAGGTACATAGAGAAGTTACTCTTTTATTGTACCTTTATGCAACTCCTGGCAATCTTAACTATGTTAGTGGAGCAGCATAATTTTGGCTCCACCCTTTCATGCTTAATTTGGCCACATATATGTGTACGTATGGCCTTCTGTACTCGTGTAATGTAACCTTATTAACATAATGTAGTGCACTTGAACAGTTACAGAAAGTGCATCTACTGTGTAATCTCGCCATTTATATGAGTATGAATATTAACGTTTCCTTTACAGTAATAAAGAGTTGCTATCCTCATGTATATCTGCATTCATGTGGTTTGAATAACATTTTATTTCTTATATGTTCACATATTTATTTAAATAATACTCTCCATGTATTTTATACCTGAAAATGTATCCATTTGAATAGTGCTTGACACCTTTATTGTAACAGTATATGCATCTGTAAACATGCATTTAAATATGTACTGAAATGCTTGCCATACTAAAGTTGGCAAAAGGCCTTAAGCTTTTGGATTTTGCAATGTTTAATTTTAACGTGAATGCTTGCTTTGGATGCAAAGTTTTACTTTCCTCTCCAGGTGCGGTTGCTTTAGTTCATGAATAAAGAAAGGCACATTGTGTGAAAGAGATAGTGAGGCTCAAAAGGAGGCAAGAGGATCAAAACTTTAAATCTACTCACAGGACTTTGGGCCAGATGTACGACCCTTTTTTGCGGCCGCAAACGGGAGAACCTCCCGTTGCGGCCGCAAAAAAGGGTAATAGCATGTACAAATGCTATTTTGCGAGTCTCTGACTCGCAAAATAGCATTTGCGACTCTCGCTGTTAGGAAGGGGCGTCCCTTCCTAATAGCGAGTCAACATGCTATGTACTAGTGTTTTGAGACCGCATTTGCGGCCGCAAAACACTGCAGTTTACCACCTACTTCAAGTAGGTGGTAAACCACTGCAAAGGGAAGGGGTCCCCAGGGGACCCCTTCCCCTTGTAAGTATGTTGGAAAATATTTTTAAGAGCAGGCAGTGGTCCCAGAGACCATTGCCTGCGCTTAAAAAAATGAAACTGAAAAGTTTCATTTTTCTTTTTAAATGCATCCCGTTTTCCTTTAAGGAAAACGGGCTGCATTTAAAAAAAAAAAGCTGCTTTATTAAAGCAGTCCCAGACATGGTGATCTGCTGAGCCCAGCAGGCCACCATCCCTGGGAGGGCTGTCATTCCCAATGGGCTCGCAAATTGCGAGAGGCTCATTAATTTTAATGAGCCTCGCAATTTGCGACCCCATTAGGAATTGCAAACAGTGTGAAATACACTGTTGTACATCGGAAATTGCGACTCGCAAAAGTGTCGCAATTTGCGATGCGTAATTTTCTTGGACGTACATCTGGCCCTTTATTTCTTATTCTTTGTATAGCAGCTACCGAATTCCTGATTTGCTTTCTGTTATTGAGGATCAATCTTATACGTTGCTTCGGATATCCTTTAGTGATTCTGTATTTTTATACTATGTTACTATGACTGATTTATATCAGCTTGGATTTGAATACTTAATATTTCCATATCTAATCCCAGCAATTTACTCTGAGCTTTACTGTGACCAAATGGGTTACACTGTAATTGTTAAATTGTAGTTGATCCTAACTTCTTTTATTCCTCTGGCACCTAGAACCTTCAATTGCAGGGGGCCAGGAAGAAGGAGTCCACGTTCTATGCGTTCTCATTAGCATTGCAAGTCGTATCCCTGTATAACCAGTGTTATACTACACAGCAACATTGACAAAAAAACCTTTTCTTGTTGAAATTATTTTGTTGCAGGTTCCTTCATAACAGAGGTTGAATTAATTTATGGGTGATATGGGTGTCACCGTTGAGTAAAAACACCTGACACCCATTTTGAGAAAGCATGACATGTTGACATTCATCATTATAAAAACAAAACTCATTAAATGTTAAAAGTCTAAAATCTTTCCAACATTTACATTTTCAGCTGCGTTTTTATCAAACTCTGACTGTAAAAAATGACTTGCCCCATATGGTTCATGTAAATAAGTGTCCCATGACCTAATGTCGCCTCCCAGTCCTGATCTCATCCAGTGAAGGGCATACCTTGCTTGATGCCTCCATGCGGCACTAGTAGAGGGACAAAAAGCGTTATGTTTCAGTCCCCTCTACTGTCACCCTATGGGTGATGTGGCCAGTTGCATTTGAGTAACCCATTATTGAAACAGCTAACCTTTTGTTAATAAAGTTATCCCCTGCCAAACACCAGTCAATTAACAATAATACACTTTCCATCAACTTAATTGCAATTCACATGAGGAGTGCACCAAAGTAGCCATATCTTTGCAAGCTGTGGAACACACTATGTTTAAAATAAAGAAACGAATGAAGAAATAAATAGGATGACCGACCAGCATTAATCTCAACACCCCAGAGGGCCAGTAAAGACTCGCTTTTAAGAGAATATTCATACAAACTCTTCTGTAGCTGCCTTATGTCCAGAGGTTCCTTTCAAACAATTAATTAAAGCTTACATTGTATAACTGAAGCTGAAGTTAAATAATTTTTTCAAAAATGAAAACTGACAACCACCTGGATGCAATTAAGATACTTTGAAACTAAGTTTCCCTTTAATGGATGAGTTTCTTTCAAGCGCCTGTTTTTCAGTTGCACTCTGATAGAAGTGCTACGTGTTCAATAGTAAAAAATGAAATATTTGTTTATGTGATGTATAGAATTATGGGACATTCCAAAAGCCTTCTCGGAATGATAGCTTTTTTAGTGAACCACTGCCAACAGAACGCAGGTGTTAGACAACAATATGAAATTGGATATTATTAATTATCTTTTAAGTGAGATAATGTAAGAAAGTGTGTGGGTTTCATAGGGTTATGCTTGATTGCATATTATAGTAAATGACTTTCTCGTTTACATCCGTAAATGGCTACAGGAATTCACAAAAAGAATCCTGGCAGAAGTAAATTGTTTTACTACTGTGGATTTCTGTGCCACAAGTGCGGAGAAATTTGCAGTAGTAAATCCCACACAAGGGGTGGGAAATGGGTGGAACAAGTTGGAGTTAGCCTTGTAAGTTTGAGAACAGTCACACGCTTGCAGGCTTGTGGGCATTCAGAAACTGAAACCCGACTTTTTTGGACTCAGGAAACTATTGAAGGCTTATTCGAGTAACTTCCTTTCCTGGGTGGTTAAGGGAAATGGATCACACCCAGACTAGGTGGGGATGCAGAGGAAATAACATTAAATGCATTTGCACATTGCTACCCTTACTACTGTGTGGAATTGTACACTGTGTACAAATCTGCACAGACAGTCGGCAACTTTAAAAAACGTTACATGACAAGCCCAATAGCAATCCTGGACTCCTGTGAATCGGGCTCACTATTGCATCTGCTGTGCATCTAATGGCTTTGTCTGCAAATCTGTGGAATCTGCTTCTATATTTAAGCATCAAACACCCCCACTTCACTATTTTAGGTGATTTTAACAAGCATGTGGATGACACCTCCTGTATCAAAGCAGGACTGCTCCTCGATACCATGATGGGCCTCAATTTGACCCAGCGGGTTAGTGGCCCCACTCATCTGGCTGGCCACACGCTGGACCTATTGTTCACCAACCATCCCAATCTGACCACTTCACTACCCCTCCCTCTCACTTGGTCAGACCATTTTCTTATCCCATTTAGTCTGGCTACAACCCCTCGCTCAGACATTCCAGTTAAGGCCAGGGATTTTGGCAGGAAGTGGTGCAAAATTACCTGTTCATCGCTGGCCCCTGCACTTTCCCACGGTTTGTGGCAGTCAGAAGGGGATTTAGACTCTGATGTTTCTAAGTTTAATGGCTGGCTCTCCTCAGCCATAAACGCGATTGCCCCTATGCAACCGATAAATTCTTCCAGATTAAAACCCTCAGCTCCTTGGTTCTCCTCCGCCTTGCGTGCTGAGAAGAGCCTCTGTAAAAAACTTGAGAGGAACTGGAGACAATCCTATGATCCTGAGGCAAAAGCTATTTATAGAGCTGCCATTAAGAAATTCCATAAATTGAAACGTACCATAATGAAAAGAGTATTACATTGAGAAAGTCAGCTCCGCTGATAATTCCTCCAAAACACTGTTTAAAATAGTGAAAGAGTTTTCTAAACCATCTGCATTATCTAGCTCGATCCCCCCTAGCCAAGGACTCTGTGATGGTTTATCTAACTTTTTTCACGAAAAAATCCTAGACATTTTTTCTACATTCAACCAGTCCGTGGATACCCCAGTTCTTGACTCCAGGGTAACCAAGGAGGAGGCTTTCACTTCCTTCAATGCTATCTCTATTGATACCTTTTCTCAAAAAATGTTGACATGCAAATCAGGCTCCCCTCTGGACCCCTGTCCGGCACAATTATTCAGTGCACTCGCCCCTCTTATCATCTCTCCGCTGAACTTGCTTTGGAACACCTCCTTACAAACTGGTCATTTCCCCTTGTCTTGGAAACAGGGCACCCCTTTGGCTTGGATTAGATCTTTTTTAAGTGATCATACCCAACAGGTCTACCTTCAACCTTTTATCTCGGAAAAGAAACCACTTAGTTGTGGTGTTCCCACAGGGCTCTGCCCTGAGCCCACTGTTTTTTAATGTCTACGTATCACCGCTGGCCTCGGTGGCAGAATCCTGTGGGGTCAGAGTGATCTCATATGCTGATGACACACAATTATTGTTTTCATTTAGAGATCACTCTGACGCCAGTTTTTCGAACTTCAGACGCTGCCTCAGCAACATCTCTACCTGGATGTCACTCAACACTCTCAGGCTTAACTCAGATAAAACCGAGGTGTTGTTTTTTAATCAAAAAAATCCCCCTCTACCCCTTCTTTGGTGGCCACCTGACTTGAACCCCCCCCCAGTACCGGTGGTTTCTGCCAGGAATCTGGGATTCCTATTTGATAATGAGTTATCTTGCAAGGCTCAAATAAATAAGGTCACATCTGCATGTTTCGGTAAACTCCGTATGATCCGGAAAATTCTCCCTTTTCTTCCTTTGGATGCTCGCCGAACCATTATTCACGCCCTTATAACATCACACCTGGATTACGCAAACAGCCTGTATGCCGGAGCACCAGCCCATCTGGTCAAACGTCTGCAGATTGTGCAGAATGCGGCGGCAAGAATGATCTGTAACATCCCATATCGTCACTCAATCTCTCCTCACTTAAAAAAGTTACACTGGCTGCCTGTGACTAGCCGCATTCAGTTTAAATCTCTGGTCCTGGCATATAGAGCAATGCAGGGTCATGGGCCGGCCTATCTTAGAGCCAGACTGAAGCATGCTCAGTCCAACCGATCTCTCAGATCAAATCATCTTTTCCTCATACGTACTCCACGATTTCGCAGTTCTAGAATGGGGGGCAGAGCATTCGCAGTTATTACTGCTCGATCCTGGAACAACTTGCCACTGTCCCTCCGTATGACAGAATCGGAATGCTTATTTCGACGCAATTTAAAAACCTGGCTGTTTACCAACCCCTAGTCGCACAGAGACACTCACACCTGCTTACTGTTTGCAGCGCCGGGACACCCCCGTTGGGGGTAGCTGCGCGCTATATAAGTTTCTTAATAAATAAATTAATTAATTAATAAGCATATAATTTGCCTTATTGTGCTAAATTGCCAAATTTCAGTCCAGGACACAAGACCTGGATTCTAATTGTGGCTCCCTTGAAAAGGGTCTGATTTTGTAATGTGGTAACAGAAACTCTTAATTGTCAATAATTTCTCAGTTCGAGAATTCTATTCCAGTGTAGACTCTTCTGGTGCAATCCCTCCCACCAAACTGTACTTAAGACACAGGCCCAGTGGAACGTCCCTCGACAGAGGATTTACGACTCTGTCCACAAATGAGGAGTTTCTATCATCTAACTCAAAGCCAAGGCCTTTGAGTTTGTATGTCCTACATTACTCTATAAAGACATCGGCATGATTCTCAATGATTGTGGCGTGTTTCAGCAAGGGTGACTTAATATTGTAGTACTCCTTGCCTGGCTTCCTCCTAAAATTTAGATACTCAGCAAAATCATTGTGAATGGGCTCAAAGCTGTCCAAACTTTAAAAACTAGGTACTGGCTTGGGCTCTTTGGCTCTGTCGCTCTTTGAAATTAAAGTTATTGGCAATTGAGTGTATTCAATATTTAAAGAACTTCGGATTGAAAAATGGCATGCAAATTCAGTTGATATCAGTTCTTACCCCTTTGTTTTTCAAGAGATCACTGTAATGTAGTGGTTTTAGAAATAACTGCAGGGCACACACTGTTTTTTACAGCAGTCTAACATGAAAAGAAGTTTCCCAATAACAATCAAGGCTTACTTTCAGTATCAATTAAGGCTTTAATTTAAGATCTCGCTGTCTAATGCCAGTAATCAGCTCTTTAGCCAAAATCCCTTCTACAATCAATACAACTCAAGAACTAAGAAAACTCAATCATTTGATAGAAAAGAAACTCAAGCATTACTAAATATTGAAAGCTGCATTCTAAATTGTTTAACTAAATTAAGGCAAAAGGAATGCCCGAAAAACCCACGAAGGATGGTATTTAAGCCAGCCCTTAAAAACGAACTACCAAAGCAAACATGCTGTGTATATGATCTTAATGGGATAGACCCGCACAGATATTAGGAGCATGTGAAGTAGAACATCAGGAGTGTTAGTGAAAGAGAGGAGCCATTATGGAAGTGGTGAGTCTCTTGGTGAAAGTTTTGACAAAAGGAATGGTAGGACCCTGGCCTACTGGATCATGGTAGAAAAGTACTATAAATGCAGAGAGCCTCAATAAAGGCTACCCACGTACCCTGCAACTCTGAATAATGTATCAGAGCTTAGACTTATCCGTTCAATGAGAAAAAGCAACATGCCAGATAATAATTTAGAATGCCCTTTTGAGACCCAAGAGAATAAAGACAAGGGGCATATTAGCAAGAACCTCTTTAAAATTATCGCCGTTTTAGCGGCAGGAAACTGCTGCTAAAACGGCGATAATGGGCTTGCTAATATGCGTTATGGAATTCCAATAGAAGCCCAGGTTAGATGTCCTGCACATCTAACCTGGGCTTCTATTGGAATTCTATAACGCATATTACCAAGCCCATTATCGCCGTTTTAGCGGCAGTTTCCTGCCGCTAAAACGGCGATAATTTTAACGAGGTTCTTGCTAATATGCCCCAAGGTCTTTATCTAAGAGTTAATGCTGACTTTTGAAGGTGGAGACTGTCGTGTTCTTCGATTCAGGAAACACGCAGGAGTCAGGTCAGGTTCTTGGTATTCTTTATTATTTTCTTTGCTCTGGATGTTGCTGCGCTGCCCACATGTGCCCTCTTCCTCTTGCCCTCCTTGTCCAGAAATGCCCTCCCCACTCCCCTGACCGGAAGTGGTGTCCGGTTCCTGTCCCCTCCCCACCAGTTGGGTACAGGGTCCTAGTGCCCCTTTACCCAGGTCACGACAGAGACTCTGAAGTTTTCCCGAAACCGTCATATGCTGAATTAATGGACACCATGAGCTGTCACAAAGAATAGATCAAACCACCCCATAGTTGACTTGCAGAAGGTATTCACTAAATTAGCTCTCCCTGGGGAAGTCAACTAACTATTGGTTCTACCCAGAGAACAGTGGCGCAGGCCTTGGCAAAAACAATGATCCTTGATTTGGTAACTAGCAACCTAGGCCACATACATACAAAACGTATATTCTTCCCTAGTCACTGCTTCAACTTACCAAGTCACTTGAATCCTAAATAGAACATTTTGTACACAAGAGGTTACCATTGCAACTGGTAGCTGGCAGACTGCTATTTCTCCTGTTTAAATTTCAAACAGCGGAAGTAGTAAAAGCTGAAAAGTTGCTAGATGCAAAACTGAAATGTTACTGTGAAAGATGGCCGGATACAGTCTTTAATTATAGATAAGTACAATTTTGGGCTTATGAAGTCTCCTAAAATTGGACTCCAAGAACCATGGGAAGTCATACACAATAAGATTTACGTTAGCTCAAGAAGAAGATTGCAACAACCATTACCAATGAAAGTGTTCTGAAGGACTTGAGAAGAATTCAGATTGCTGACAGGAGCTCAATTGACAACTGCGTTACTACAGGTTGTGGAGAAAGCAGGCTGCTGAGCTTTCTGAGGTGCAAGGTGCAGCTTAGAAAGATCATTTCATAAATTAAATTTGTTTAGTGATGTTTCATGAGGTTCTATTTTTCACCAATATTGATTATGGTGAAATGGAATTATCATCTTCCTTCCTATGTCCCTTTTGCGCAACCATTGTACTACCCCATTTGCCCTGGCTAAATGGGATGTGCTCCACTTCCTAACCCTGATGCTATTTCCCTTGCATGAACAATATGGACTATTTTCAGCATTCCACTTTCCATAGGTAACTGTGTAAGTATTTCTCCCTTTTAATCGCCATATGAGGGGATATGCATGTTATTTTTGTTTTTGATCTGCAAAAGATTTTATGTTTCATGATTTTACTCAAATTATGTTAAATTGTATTATTTTTATTTTAGTCATATGTCATAGTTTCCTTTTCATATTTGTTGATGCCTTAGTATCAACACATGAAATTTCGAGGATTGCACAGCTGAGGACACATTTTCCCCTTATTATGGGTGGCTTCTTAATTCCGATGGGGCTGGTAACAACCAACATCTGTTTGAAAACCAAGGGAGAATGAACAAATTATCAGGAGATCGGACCCAGAATCACTGATTGCCCAGCAAATTAGCATTTCTAAGGAGACTGTTATAGTCTTCCTGTTATCGCCAGTAACTCAGTACCCCTGGTATGGGTATCTTAGGGGGACCAAAGTTACTGGCAGGATTACAGAGCCGCTCAGAATAAGCGTAAAGCAATGCTCCTATATTAAACAATGACGTCCTTCTGAAGACAATGCCTTCAACAATCCATACAATCTGGGAACGAATATCAAATTGTGAAAAATACCACTGCTCTACTAAGACTTGACTGTGAATTTTCTCTTTGGATATGCTGAAAAACATACCTTTCTTAAAGATCAACTTCTGTATACTACGAACTGGAAACAATATGGCATTAATTTGGATATGTGTTCTTTATAAAAAATTAGATCTGGGAAGTGTGCTTAAACCCTCATTCCTCAGTAACCCCCATCTTTATTCCTTAAAGATAAAGGGGCATATTATCAAGGGCTTTATCGCCGATTTAGCGGCACTTTTTGCCGCTAAATCGGCGATATTTTTAACGCCCTATTAGCAAGCTGTCGCTAACAGGCGTTAGCGACAGCTTTCAGGCGTTAGAGGCCGGGAATTACATTGCCTTGCATGTCAGCGATATTTATCGCTAATGACATGCAAGGTAGGCGTTCCCACTAAAAGCGACTGTAAACAGTCGCTAACACCACTAACCCCTATTATCAAGGCAGGCGAAGCGATACAATAAATCGCGCTAAGCGCGTTTATCGCTAGATTTTAACACCTGCTATTGACTATGACTTACCTGTTTAAGGTATAGGAGGTGGATTCTAATGCTGAATCCACATTAGCGTTAATGCGAGAATATCGCTGGTTTTCCAGCGATATTCTCGCATTATGCCGCTATCGCTGGAATAATCATCGCCATAGCGCTAATTGTTGCTAATACAGCGTTAGCGTGGCGATATATTCCAGCGATAGCTGGCGATAAAATATTTCGCGCTAAGCGCGCTCTGCGATATTTATCGCATTTTGTTGCTAATATGGCCCCTTGTTTTCGTCGCTAATTCCACTACCTTTGCTGAGCATCAAAAAACATCTAGTCATATATGTGGAAATTACCAGGGAGGCACATATCTTACAGTTCTCCTGCTCTATTTACAGTCATGGAAGCTCTCTTGGAACCTCCAAGGGCTTCCTCGTGGGAAATCTCTGACCTGATGGTCCATCTTTCACAGGGTCGTCAGCTCACAGTGACATTCGTTATACCCTATTTAGGGCCAATTCTTTCTCTTCTGGGACATAGTTCACTTCTTTGCTGACGCAATGCTAGGCCAGCTCTTCAGTTCAGTGTCTTCAAACTGCCTCCCTCAGTTTGGCGCAATGTTGCAGTCTGCCCCAGGTCTCCACTATACTTGCCTGCCGAGACCCTAGAGAATCGAACCATTGCTACATGTGGGGACATCACACAGGAAATCAGAGGGCAGTGGAGCAGAGATTCATTCATATTATCTCGAGGTTGCGTGAAAACAAGTAGTAAAGATTCAGCCAAAACAAAACCACAGCAGCACAGGAGGGCTACTGCTGCTACAAACAATGTGAAGAATGATGTAAAAAAGAATGACCCGGTACCCGCACTGAAGGGAAAGCAGTACTAACCCACACCCTCATTTCTACCCCACTGCTGGCAGCAGAGAAAATTTCATACATTCAGCCTCCTTTCTACACCGTACCATAGAGATAAGACTGTAGGTCGTCACCTATATGGTTGCTATCCCCATAATAAATGTCTCTGGTGGGGAGCTAAAGTATTTATTTCTTTTTTTTCTTACTTGATTTATTTATTTATTCATTTATTCATTTAATGTAGCACATGGACCCTGAAACATATAGATGCACTTTACATTGTAACAGTAACTTTAACACAAGATCTTACACATAAACTAAAGATGAACAAATGAGAGGGTAGTGGGCAAAAGAGTGGTAGTACATTGAATGATTGATGGGGGAGGATTAGGGAGTGGCAATGACAACACAGGGAATAAAGTAAGGAGGCAAGGGAAGTGCGGCATGGAAGGAGATGAAGAGGGGGCAAGAGGAGGGAGGGATGGAAGAGAAAGCGGGGAGCCATGGGTATGGGGGAGGCAGGTGGGAAGATGGTGGGGTAATCGAAGGAGGAAATTATGGCTGAGGGATGGTCCTAGGAATGCGTAAAGGCACGAAAGTAGGGAAGGGCATGGGAAGAAAGAAAGGAATGGAAGGTTGGGAAGGACTAAGGAGTCAGAAGGGAAAGAGGGAGGGAGGAGGCAGTTGTGAGGGGGAGTAGTGAAAGGAAAAGAAAGGTTAGAGAGGAATAGAGACAGGAAAGAGAGAAAGAGGGTTACAATGAGTGAAAAAGAGAAAAGGGAGATAGAAGCAGCAGGGGAAAACCGAGATGCAGCAGGGAAAAGTGAGCATGAATGAAGCTAGATGTGGAGGAGAATGGAAGGGTATACAGGAATAAAGATTGGCAGAAATGTTATGGAATAAGGTAAGGCAGAGAATGAGGAAAGGATGCATGAACGAATGCCCATTTTATGCGACAAGTTTCCACTGATTATATAAGGTATACAACCAACATGCTAAGGATGGTTGTGTGTTAGAATACTGTTATCAAAAATATTGCCTGACAGAAATCGTGGACCCCCCAGCTCCTCCACAAGTCCCAGCACTGCAGTTCGGGGACCCAATTTGATTGGACGTCCCAGTACGAGATCACCCGTTCCACCCCAATCCAGAAGGATCCCAGCACCGGGCAGTCCCACGCCATATGAAAAAAGTCTGCAGCGGAGAGTGTGCAGCGTAAACATGCAGCATGGACAGCAGAAGACATCCACTGCGTGCAATACGGGGTCAAATAGGTCACATGCTGGTAGTCCACCTGTACCCTATGCATGGTGTTGTGGTAGAGGAGATGGACAATTCTGCAGAACATCACTCCCAAACCTGCCCGGAGGAGAACCTCCTCCAGGAAGTCCAAGCAGACCATGTCAAAGGCCTTACGAAAGTCCACAAGGAGAAGAGCCAAGGCACCATCCAGGACCTGTGCCTGGGAGAGAGCCGTCTGCACTTGACCGATGCAGTGACGCGTGGCATGAACCCAAATTGATCTGGGTGAATGAGATACAAAAGGGTGCGGGTCAGCCGAGCCGCCAGAACTTTAGCAAAGATCTTAATGTCTGCATTGATAAGCGAGATCGGGTGGTAGGAGGAGCACTGGTACGGAGGCAGGCCCTCCTTGGGGACAACAACAATGGTGGCACAGTCTAGGTCTGGGGAGAACGATCCTCACTGTATTGCCTCAGCGTAGAAGTTCAGCATGTGCGGCGTTAAGATGGTACGAAACTTCTTATAGTATTCAATGGGGTAGTCATCTGGACCCGAGGTCTTCCCGGCTTGGAGCCCAGATATGGCTTGGTCGACCTCTTTCTCCATCAGAGGCTGGTCTAATTCATGGGCCAAGGAAGATAGAATAGAGGGCAGTGGTATGTCCTCAAGAATAGGTTTCTCCATCTCAGAAGGAGGCGCTGGGCATCGCATGTAAAGGTCTAGGTAGAATGCTGCAAATGCCTGAGCGATTGCTGACAACTCCTTCTAGAGAACGCCAACAGAGTCTATAATGGCAGGCACCACCCAGTGGAGACATTGTGACTCGCCAGTCAGAACAACAATTTACCTGATTTATCACTAGATTCATAGACTCTCTGGGTTGAGACCCTCAAGCATTGCTTTGCCTCCTCAAGAGACCCCTTCTGCAGCTCAGCCTGAGCCAGCACCAGGAGACGCTGTCTCTCCTCCACGCACGATTGTTGGGAGCGGTGCTCCAAAGTAAGGAATTGAGTTTCGAGGTCAGTCACCCATTCTTGTTGCAGAGACTCTTGCTGCCTCACATAGCCCTTCAACAGACCCCTCATGGATGGTTTGCTCGATGCCCACAACATTGCCATCGATGGCACAGAACCTTCATTAGCCTGAAAGAAGGCCTGTAGCTTCTCCTTTACAAAAGAGGCACATTCAGGAGCCTTCAAATGCTATGCACTAAATCTGCAGATAGGACGAAGTGTCTTTGGGTGGGCGCCCCACTTCGCCAGTAGGGGAGCGTGGTCAGATATACCACGATGGAGGATGTGGATAGAACGCAACGAGAGGAGGTGTGTTGCTGGTAGCACAACAAATCAATCTGAGATTCTGTACTGTGAGCTGCAGATTGGTGTGTGTATGCCCGCTGCTATGGGTGCCAAGAACGTCATGCATCACATAGGCCCATGGAGTCAGCCCAGGTCAGCAGACATGCTGAGTGAGTCCGACAGCCAGGGCAGCTGAGGTGTCTTTTTCGGAGTCCGAGACTGCATAAAGTCAACTCCCAGTTAGGTAGTCCCTGGGGAAAGAGCCATCAAGAAGGATTGGAGGGCCTTGAGGGTGGGTTGCAGCAACTGTGGAGGGACGTAACACAAGATGAAGCTGTGCTGTCTAGCTGTCATACAGCACTCTACCCCCATATACCTCCCCTTGGGAGCCTCATGTATCTTGGTTACTGTAAATGGAAGGGATTTGTGCAATAGGAAGCCTACTCCCCTGGAACCTCTGGCAAAGCCCGAGGGAAAAACCCAGTCATAGCCGAATCGGCCTAGAAAGGGGCAGTGGTGTCTAATAGGTCGGTCTCCTGCAACAGGACTATATTTGGGTTGTATCGCTTGATGTAGCGCAAAATAGCAGATCTCTTGATGCGGTCCAACAGACCATTAGTATTCCAAGAGAGTCTCATGATCATGGGCTTGTGAGGTGCACCAGTGATAGGACATGCGGGGACTCTCCGAGGACCTGAATTGTCTCTGCACTAAAACCCTGAGCACAGCTACAGAAACCTACATTATGACAGTGATGGGCATGCTGAGTGAAAACCTGAAAAGTAAGAACCAGGTTAGAACATAAGAAAAATCCCATCAGGACCAACATATTTCGCCCCCCCCCAACTCTACCCAACCCATACTTCTTCCCAGGAAGCATCTGTCACTCAAAACCAAGGCATAATTATAACAAGAAATTCAGAGAAAACACAAGAAGGAAGTTCACGGGGAACTCAATTTCGGTGTACACACCCATAGGACGGATATTCTGTCTGACAGAGCTCAGAGATTGGACTGGGTAGGATGGTCCTAGCGATTATAATGCACACTTGAGGCTCAATACATTTCCAAGAGCCTCTGTATGGAACACATAGGAGTCTAACCCACTCCTCCTTCCCACAGACATGGCCCAGACCGCACCTCACAGCAGCACTTCAAATTCCCTGAATCGGCCATACGTCCTTGTGGGCCCTCGCTCTCTTCTTCGGACACTTCATATAGATCATGACGATGAGTCCGGATCATGATCTAGAGAGCTAAATAGCTGCAGAGTATCCTTAGGGGCCTTGCCCGGTTCCACTGCTGCTTGAACTCCCCCCTCGGGCAGAGAACTCGGCAAGGTGCCCATCTCCTGCTGACCAGTCCTCAGTCTCCGATGTCGGGAGCTCCTCTTCCTGGACTTCTGCAAGGGGAGCAACGCGCGGGTGGTCCCGTGCTTCCATGTCTCTGCCTGCCCCCTTCTCTGGAGTCGCAACGATTGGTGCTCCGTGGCCCTGTCCCAGGCCTGCTCCGGGGTATCAAAGTAGGCGGAGGACTGAAAGATAACCTTGAAGGGTGCAGTGAATTGAAGCTTATAACGGAGGTTGAGGGCACGGAGCTTCTGTTTCACCTCCTCGAATGAACATCGTCGCCGCTGCACCACCCTGGTGTAATCCGTAAAGATCATTACCTTAGTATTCAGGTGTCGGAGATCAGAATGGCTTCAGGCTTTGCGAAAGTTTGCATCGTGATCCCAGAAGATAAGTATTCGTAGTATTACCGGATGAGGTCGAGCTCCTGTCGGGGGCTTTTGGGTAAGGGACCTATGTGCTCTCTCAATACCAAACATGTTAGAGATTTTGTCTGGTGGGACCCAGGATCAAAATCAGATCTCTAGGGTTTCCGCTAGGGTTGAACTCTCTAAGGTCTTGGGAAGTCCAACTAGGCGCAAGTTATTACGCCTTGAGCAATTTTCGGTGTCTTCTGCCCTTGCGTCCAGGGTGGAAACCAATGTCATTTACTTGGATACTTGATGTTTGAGTGTGGTGACTTCATCTTCAGTCGTGGAGATCCATGCCTTAGTTTCATTCACTCTATCCACAACTTTGCATAAGTCCTGCCGCAACAGCGACAACTCCATTCGGAGGCCATCCACCTTGGTCTCCACTGCCTCCCGCGAATCCTGGATCGCCTTAAGGATCGTGCTCAGGTCTGCCATAGACTGGGGTGAACCTAAGGGCAGAGGGGCCCCCGCAGACTCGCTATTGTCCAATGGGGGAACAGTGCACTGGTCCATTTTAGTTTTGGCCCATGTGGGTAGAGGAGGCTTACTGAGTGCCTTCTTTAGCTGGTTTCCAATGCGTAGCTGCAGGAGGCCAGCACAGTAGGGTCAGGCCTGCTTTCCACACAGCAGCATGAGCCTCCTGCCCGCAGGGACTCCCCCAACCCTGGAGCAAGCTCCACAGCGGAGGGCAGGTCCGGAGACAGGAACTGCACCCACCGACCCACTTGCCCGAAGGCAGCACGTGCAGTCAGCAGTCTCCGATGTGAAGTCCAAGAGGTGGGGGCCTACTCCAATCAGGGTACAGTTTGAGCCGCACACGTACAGATACCCCCAGTGATCACGGCCCCATAGTGAAAGGCGAGTCCAGTTATCAGAAGTGCTCCACCAAGGGGTACAGTAAATCAGGTTATTGAGGCATAGAGGTGTCCTCCCCCAGGGCTGTGCAGCATACAGCAATGAGCGGTGTGAGTGAACCGCAGAGCATACCCCGCCACCAACAGAGGAGAGCAGGTGGAGGGACGGGGAAGGCCCCTCCTGGGGGACTACGGACCCCAATGGAGCGTGATGACCCCAATGTCCCACACCACGCACCGAGAGAGTCCACCCGCCAGCCTGTTTCAAGCAGGGGACAGCGCAGCAGAGCAGAAGGTCAGTATCAGGGGGTTTCTCTGGTGTCCTATGTGTACCTCACAGGGCTCCTGAGGGATCCGTAACTGGCCAAGTGTTGAGGGCTAATTTTATTACATGCACCATAAGGTCCGAGGCCTCTAGAATTCAAAGGGGCAGACACCTGGAACGTTATCGGCAGGCCCACGGGCCGGCACTCTACGGCGAGTGTCATCGCTTATGGGGGACAAGACCTTCACCGCCGCCCCTTCCCCCGACTGGTTGAACAAGAGGGACAAGGCCCCCAACGCGTCCCCTCGGCACAGAACCCGCCTTATCTGCACCGAGGGAGGTAGGCCCCAATTTCCTCTCTCACCGTCCACCGCAGGAGCAGCCAATACCAGAGTTGAGCCCCCGTAAGGGACTATGCGGGCGCCCTCAGCAGGCCGGGCCTCCTCTGGCTCATCGACGGTTCGCCAGTTGCCTCAGGAGCCTCTGTGAGGGCAGCAGAGGTACCCCCTGTGTCTGGGGACTAGGTAGAGATATCGCACCCAGTGCTGTCAGGCAGGATGAGGATGTTTAGATGTGGGGTGGTGGGAGCCTTACTAAAGCTCACCCGCCATCTTGGCCTCCTTGGCCACTCCCAGTCCTACATATTGTTTACAGAAATGTTGTCCCAATGGGCATAAATTCTCGAATATTAACTCCAATGAGATGAAATTTTTGAAAACAAAATTTAGGACAGAATTTTTCAGTCCTACGAGATTTTGGTAATTACACTCTTGTACCATATTGCTAAGGGCATTTACTCTTATGAATAGCATGGGGAGCAAAGTTGCTAGAAGAGGGGCTGTGTTGGTAATAGTTTCATATTCAGGGTGTAGACTGCATACACAGCACCTGTAAGTCACATGGAGCTGGGAGCTGCATTGTGAAAGGGCTATTACTCCCCATGCCACTGATCTGCCTAGAGCAATATTTAACATGCTTATATAAGCCACTGCAATGCCCCTCCGCCCACTACAATCCTGCGCCCTAGGGCACCTGAGGAAGAGGTTTGTTGCCCTACAGCAGATGGCTCTGGGACTTGGAACTGCTAGCCCCAAGTCAGCACAATGCCACAGAAAACAGGATGGCTAGCAACCCTATGCTATTGTGCTTGGCTTAACCTATGCCCCAGAATGTTACCACAAAGGAGAATATAGCAAACAAACACTCTATGACACTTTAAACATGCCTATGTCAAAGTGAAATACTCTCCTAAACAGAATTTGCAAATATATGCCGCAATATCGTGGGAGGTCTGTCTAGAGAGGAAGAATATTTAGCACTTAGAATACAAGACTTTTTTTCTGCTCGGGGTCATTAGAATAATTTGGCGTAATGGCAGATGTTGTCTCAGTCAGTCAATCACTCAATAAATGCATTTAGACTAATAAGTCCATTAAGCATAATCAAATTGCAAGTTAGTTACAATATTACACTTTATTATATCATATATAACAACGTAATTAAAATTATAGTAATTGAGAACAGGATATAACCGTAAAATTCTAAAACCAGGAGTTTAAAACAATATTTTTCATCAATGTTTTCAATTATAAGGCTAACAAGTTCGAAGTCTTTCCTGAGGCAACTGAAAATAAATAGTCAGATATCTCAGAAAAAGAGAGCATGCCAGATCTAAGCAATATTGGCTTTCAAAGTCTCTTCGTCTTGGATAGCGACCAGGCCATAACAACTATATGTAGGTAATATCATCAGCGCTTTTCTGACAGAATTTACAGATTAGAGATGTAGAAACATGTTTAGTTTCTGTATATTAATCTATAGCTCCAAACAGATCAAAAATACATTTCTGTGTTAAGTACGGCCAGGTAAACACCATAAATACTTGGGAATTTCGAACAAATCGTTAATTCTGAACGGGTGTTCCAATGATAATTTACCACTGACAAAATCATTAGCTTAAATAAAGGAGAACTCAGCTGCTTTTTGACATAAACCCTTCTTTGAGCGCATGTAAGGGTTACCCTTGATTTCTCTTTCCTGGTCAAATTCCAAAACATACTTAGCAAATAGACTGAAACATTTACTTCAAATAAATGTCTTTGAAACATTCTAGCACACCAGATTGTGAACTTTGCTATATTGAGGAGGCTGAAAATGTGAGGCTAAGAATTTTGGGGCATATTAGCAAGACAGGCGATAAAATTATCGCCGTTTTAGCGGCAGGAAACTGCCGCTAAAACGGCGATAATGGGCTTGCTAATATGCGTTATAGAATTCCAATAGAAGCCCAGGTTAGATGTCCTGTCTTGCTAATATGCCCCTTTGTTTTCGGCGATAAGCAATATTGATCTTAACTCTAGCTGTAAAACTTCTATTCCAGGCCCTAGGGAAAGAGAGAAAATGGACTCCTATAGCTCACTCTTTACATGAATTAAAATATTGGGTTTTTCAAAATTAGCCCAGGAACCTGATAATTAACTAATGGGACAACCTGCACTAAATATACTTTCAAAATTGGGTCAAATGAACCCCCTGAACCCCATATTCGATTAAAGGAACAAAGGGCCATATTAGCAACAAAATGCGATAAATATCACAGAGCGCGCTTAGCGCGAAATATTTTATCGCCAGCTATCGCTGGAATATATCGCCACGCTAACGCTGTATTAGCAACAATTAGCGCTATGGCGATGATTATTCCAGCGTTAGCGGCATAATGCGAGAATATCGCTGGAAAACCAGCGATATTCTCAGCGATATTCTCGCATTAACGCTAAGGTGGATTCAGCATTAGAATCCACCTCCTATACCTTAAACAGGTAAGTCATAGTCAATAGCAGGTGTTAAAATCTAGCGATAAACGCGCTTAGCGCGATTTATTGTATCGCTTCGCCTGCCTTGATAATAGGGGTTAGTGGTGTTAGCGACTGTTTACAGTCGCTTTTAGTGGGGAACGCCTACCTTGCATGTCATTAGCGATAAATATCGCTGACATGCAAGGCGATGTAATTCCCGGCCTCTAACGCCTGAAAGCTGTCGCTAATGCCTGTTAGCGACAGCTTGCTAATAGGGCGTTAAAAATATCGCCGATTTAGCGGCAAAAAGTGCCGCTAAATCGGCGATAAAGCCCTTGATAATATGCCCCAAAGTCCTTTAATAACTTTCATTATTTCACTAAATACTTAGGGCCTAATTACGACTTTTGGAGGTGCAGGGACAGAGGCATGCCACTGCCGCCCCCCGCACCGCCAAGAGTCGCTGCAGCACGTCCGCCAAATTACAATTTAAAAGTGGTCTGGCAGGCAGGTGGTGTCGCGGTGCTTCAGCGGTGCTGTTCAAAGGCTTGTTGTGAGTCCTAAACAGCACCGCCGTGGGACCGCCAGCGCACGTTCCTGCACAGGAAGAAATGCACCATGTCTTGCATTTCTTCCTGTGCAGGAACTGGGGGTGCAAAACTACAGGGGGGTTCAACATGTGCTTCCCTGCATGCACCCCCATCCACAGGGTCTTTCTTTCCCCACCACCAGCAGTTTCATGGAGGGAGAACCTCCATGACACCGCTGGCAGTGAAGAAAGTAGTTATATGCTTGGCGGTGCCTCAGGGTGCCACCAAGCATATTGCGTCCCTCAGACCGCCACGGGACCACCAGGGAATGGCAGTTCCCTGGCGGCTGCGGTGGTACAATGGTGGTCCGACCACTGAAGTCCTAATTGGGCAATCCGACCGCCGGTGCGGCAGTGGCTGGACTGCCACCACGAGTCTGGTGGTCCTCAGACTGCCAGACTCGTAATCAGGCCCTAACTAGTCATGATCTTCAAATGACATGATATCAAAAAATGTAACACTTATGCATTTATTTGATGAAAATGTCTTCAAGAACTCCTTATTTAGTATCAACTAAAAAGTGAATTTCTTCCTCTCTATCTGCACTATTTGGGTTTTTAAACTATTTCCAACTGAATTCTTTAGTCTGCAATAGGTATTAAATGCATCTAGTTGTCCTTGCAATTGCATCGATGTGCGATCCATAACTACTAAGCCATTAGCATATAGGAGTAGAATATAATCACTTCCGTTTATCCTAGGGGGTATACAGAAAAACAAACAGGGATGCTAGAACACATACCTGCTTCAATACATTGTTGGTGCAGATTTTGTTAGATCTCTCGCCCTGCATCCCTACATGAATGTGGATACATTTTTCCAATTATAGGTTCCTTTTCAGTACATTAAAGGCAGAGTTAAATGCACATATGCTTAAAATGAGTGTAAAAAAGTGGTGTAATCCAGAGTGCCCACCACAAAACCCAGCCTTCTCCACAGGAATCAAGTGCTCAACTGTAGCCCATTCCTATAGGCCACTTAGAATAACCTTAGCAAAAATATTAGAACAGACATGAAGTAGAAAAACAAACTGATATGATGTGATGAAGGGTCAGCTGGATTACCTGTTTTAAAACTGGGATTTGGCCAGGTGATTTACCAACTGGTGAGGATACAAGAAGAGTGGACAATTAAGTTAAAATCAGAAAAACATATGCAGCCTTTAACTTAATGTTCTCCTTATGTATAAGATGTGAACACCATCAAGCCTTTCGCCCTGCTCAGTTTCATAAATTTAGTGTTAATGATTTCTCTTTCTGTTATTACCACATCTTTTTTTTTTAGGTTAAGTATGTTGTATTGAAAGAGTAAACAAAGTAACAGGATGTTAATTAACATGCAAAAAATAGTGCATCAAGGACAAAGGTTACATCCGTGTTAACATTAAGAAATGAGCAAAAAGAAGTGTACCTGGGATAAAGTTTCAATAAAAGTGTAAGCAGAAGAAAGAAGGGAGGCAGAGAAAAGAGAGTCTTGAGATATTAATTTCGAAAGCAGAATTTCATAAAACTAAACATTGTGAGCACTAAAGGTAAGCATTACAAAAAACAAAACAACATGTAATTATAAATAAAATCGAGATACATTTCAGGGAGGTTTGGAAACCTCTTCAGCAACAATTTCAACTGATTTACTATGATAACCTGAGATATCAAGAAACAATGTTAAAGGTGACCATATCCATTCTCTTTTAAGAGCTACGGAAATCGGATGTATATAGGCTCTAGCCAATAGATGATTAAAGCAAGCAGTATACCGCCATGCCTTATATGAAACATGTATATTGTTTTTCCAATTTGAAGTTATCTGTGGAAAAGCTACATCGATTAAGGTATTTAATAAACGAGGTGGATGCGTAAGGTGGGACCACATTGGGGAGAGTCTTCCTAAAAATATATTATGTACAGTATATGGAATGTTAACTTTAAAAATCCTAGTAATTTATTTCCAAACTTGCAACCAAAAAGCATGGATAAGAGGACATAGGAATTACATATACAACAAATCACGATGAGGAGCATTGCAGGACCAGCAGGCGTCCTGTGTGGTGACTTTCGTAACATAGGAGTAATAAGTAATCTGTTGTGTATAAAAACATGAAATGAAAGAAATTACTCAAGATTATTCTGTCATAAAAAAATCTTAAGCGGGCCTGCACCTAACATCTTTTGTAGAGAGTGAAGATAATACGATCTTTCCTTCAAAGTGGTGATTTTGCATTTTGTGAAGTACTCTTACTTTGATCTAGTGTCTGTCTTCTTACAGGGAGCGCAACAGTCTTCAGCGTTTTCTGCACTTTGCCATGGGAAGGCACCCCTCCCATTTTTAGGTACTTCTTTTTAACTTTGGCTCTACTCTGGCTATTTTTACATGGGTTCTGCCTTCTCTCATAGCCCTTTTGGATGATCTGGAGGTAAGTTTTTTTTTCCTTTTTGGATGATGTGCATCTTGAATCATCTTCTCTTCTCGAGATCTTTGATTATCCCTGGAGGTATGAGGAGGGGGGGGGGGGATCAGTCGGTTTTGTACCAGATTACCATAATTAGAATACTAACTGACATAAATTTCAAGTCCTAAATATTGTTTTAAAAAATATCGCCGAGTGGATTTAATAATAGAAAAACTACACCTAATGGGATTAGGTTTTTCTAAACACTATTTAGGACACAGCATTTATGTCAGACAATGTTTCTGACTATTATATTCTGACATAAAACCATGCCTGCCACTGGCTTGGAGCATTGATTCCCTTTCAGCTTCTGCAGCTCTTGTACGTCTTCACTCCTATACATTTCCTCTCCAGGGTGTTGGCCAAGCTTCAGAAGGAATATGCAGAGGTGATTTTGGTGACTCTAATCTGGTCCTGCTGGCTTTGGTACCCTGTTCTTTAGTTGCTGTTCTTGCCCTCTATGGATTCCACCACTGATGTTGTCAACCATCCTGCCTTCTCCTGCTATCAGTTCCTGTCCTGCACCATTTTGACCTGGGGTCTGGTGGTTGTACAGTTTCAGCTCCACCACCAAGGAGTATAATAATTCCTATTTGTAAAGCGCAAACATATCACCCTTAAGGGTTTCAAGGCACTAGGGGCCGGCGGGGAGATTAAGTGAGTAATTACCCAGAGTGACATGATGCTGAGCTAAGCTGCCGCTGGCGCCGGGGTTCGAATCGTGACCCCCGCAATCCGGAGTCAGACGCTCTCAGTTGGTTACTTCTATCAAGCAGGAATGTTAAACAACATCCCTGAAGTCATATTTGAAGCACTAAGAAGAGTTGTCCTCATGTGCACACTGAATGGGCTGAATCCAGATCAGAGTGAACTCTTGAAAATCCTTGAATTTTTGAGGGTTGGTCCCCACTAGGTTTGTTGGTCTCGACACTCAAAGTCCAGTGGGCTGCTGTTCGTGCCTTTAGGTGGGCCAGTTAGATTTATCTGCCTGGCTGCCATTGGCATCTCTAGACTTGTGTAGTATGGTGAATCACAGATTCACATAAGTTTGTTTTCATGCCTTTGGTCCAGAGACCTTCAGTTCACTCCATTCAAGACTTCCAGAGATTTCTTGTGATCTGCTGTCTGCAAAGATCCTGCACTTGATTGCCAGAACCTCCGTTCAGAGAGTAGGTGAACTGGGCACTGTGTTGTGCCATGGCCTATATTTACATTTTAATTGAATGAGGTGGGCATTAGGTCGTGTCTTTGCTTCCAGAAAAATATCTCTTTTTAATGTTTTTTGCACATTGTTTGCCTGTCTCCTGAGGATTCCTTTCTACATTGATTGAAAGTCCATATGTCTTATTTGACCTACTTGACTTAAACAGTTGTGTTCTGGTAGTTGGATGCCTTGTTCATCACAATCAGTGCCTCTGGAAAAGGGATAAGGTTCGTGTGGTTCCCAGAGTCACTAGTTCAAGCCATTCCTGGAGCCTGTACCTTCCCAGGAGTGCCTTGTCGTGGTGAGGCTTGCTCCACTCTCATCGTAGCTACTTCCTGAGCTTAGAGTGTGGCTTTGACTGTTACACTGCCACTTGGGCTGCTCCTGAGACCTTTGTTTACTGTCATACATTGACGGTGGGAGGCCCGAGCTCTGATTCCTTTGGGGCTGTTCACCATTGTGTGTGTGTGTTTCCTTTATCAGCTTCACAGTGCTGGATTTGAGCATTGCTCCATGTTTCTTCTGGCCTGTTGTGTGGTGTTACTTCTTGGTACTTCCTCACCCTGATGCGGAAGGCAGGTGAGGTGGTAATGTCCCAATTGCTCTCAGACTGTCCTTTCTTGTCACAGTTCTGCCCTCCATAGACTATGCCTATCAGTTTTTCCTGTTTGGTATCTACAGTACATTATGTTGATGTGGAAATAATATGTACCTGAGGGAGAGAGTTGAATTGAAAAAAAAATAATGTTCGGGTAGGTGAATCAACAATCTCCTGTTTAAATACTCACCTGACTCTTTAGAACTGTGACGGAGAAGGACAGCCTCAGAGTAACAGCATTTTCCAGTATGTAAACAGTTACAGGACTTTACCTTGAGTAAGAGTACACATTTTACTTTGGGTGGCTAGACACGGCAAAATCTGTGTTGTGAAGCACTGAGTAAAAATAGAATGTATTCTAAAGATTTATTTAAAATGTATAATCTGGAAGCCCCAGTTATTCACATGTCAAGCTTATAAAGTCATGCGGTTGCATTGGCTAATTTCAGAACGTGCAAAACCTTGAAGATATGCACTGGGGAACCTGGACTGACTTTTGAAGGACAGTGATTTTCAATTTTAATTGCTGGAATATTATAGTTTTTATCCATGTGTTTCACACCTCATCAATCATACAGACTGGGTTTGCACAAATGAATTTGTTAATAATGGGATTGTAATGAGCCCATTTCTATTCAAGTTTCTTTTTCTGCAAGTCATATGATTCATGGGACAAGCACTGCAATCGCTGTCTCTGGACAGGTTCTACTTTACCTTTCTGGTGCATCATGAGTAGGACAGCGTCGCTGTGAAGTAGGCCCTTGGTAAATGTAAAATTGGGGTAAGTGGACAGAGTGAACAATGCTTAATTTGTAAAAGAATAAGTTCTGGTACCCGAAGTTTTGTTCAGAAACCTGAGGCTGGCGCTATCAAAGATTGAGGCGCTGAAAAACAAGCCTGCAGAGTTTTGATTCCAAATCATTTCTATTTAACCTGCAGCACACATACAAACAGGAAACGCCTCCAAGGATCGTTTTTTGGCAGGAAGGTGTCTCTCTCTGCCCAAAAACTGTTCTGACCATAATGCAGACATACTCGCACTATGGCTCAAGGGTGTCTACATTGGTGTGATGCATTCCAAAGTACATGGCGAATGGAGAGGGCAGAACTGAGCCATTTCTTTGTGACGAAATAGTTCAGTTCTGCTCTCTTCAGGTAATGCAATGCAGCACCGCGCAGCAACTTTGTTGGGAAATAGCAAATACAACGACCGCCAAACCACGCGTTGCCTTTGCAACGCGGGTGGAATAATGAATGAGTCTGACCCACGCATTACATTTACAATGCAAGTTGTTACAACGACAAGCGTTAGGTCAAGTGGCGTTGGACTTTAAAGTCCAACGCTTTCCCTACTGTTATGGTGACTGGAGTTGGAATAGTAAATTATCCAATAGTAAAGTCCAGCACCCCCCTAACGCAAGTTGTTGTAACGACTTGCATTGTAAATGGAATGCGTGGTTCAGACGCATTCGTTGTTCCGCTCACGTTGTTACAGAACCCGTGGAAAATGAATGCGTGGTTGTATCATACAACCAACTTTATTTGCTGCACTGAGCCACTTCTTTGTTAATATGACCCTTACTGACAGGTTTACCAAGAAAGTAGCAAATCTGCACCCATATAAGTACTCCTTGAATGGAGGCAAATTTACTATGTTTTAAAATTCATAAACATTGACAGTAGGAGACTTGGAAAGCAAACCAAACTCAGGCTTCCAGGCATGCTGCTGGAAATCAAACACCCAAAGGTGATGGGACGAACGCTTTCAAACAGTTTAACCACTGGCAATCCAGCAGGGTAGTGTTCCAAACCATTGTTTTTCGCCAGCTGTGCCACTCCAGACAGAGGGCCTGATTTAGGATTGAACAGATGGAGTAAAGGCAGACAGTGGTCGAGGACCTAACTGCCTTTACTTCGCCCACCAAATCTAGAGCTGTCCGCCAGATTGGAGGACATCTCTTGACATTGGCAGGAACCGCCGTCATGGCTGTTCCTGTAAATGTAGGAAAAGTTTAACAGATGGCTCAGACAAACATGACGGCTGGCAGTTAAATATTTCCAAAGTTTGTTATTTTTCAAAAAGAAACTCCGAAAGCGTGAGTTTGCTTTTGAAAAACATTTTAAAAAGTAATGACCCCAAATAAGTTTTCTCTCATGGTGTGGGGGTAATTTTTCTTACTGTCCCTCACCACCAGGATATCCTTTGCAGTGACGGTCAGTATAAATAAAAGCCATTTGATCATCCACTTTAAACAGGGTGGGTGGTTGGATGGCTAACTTCTGTTGACATCTATTCTGTCGCGCTGTCATAGGAAGTTTTAAACTGACAGAGTAAATTTTACTCTGCTGGCATAAAACCTGCGGTCTGCCCTACTAAAAATTGGGCAGATGGACCTTGAGTTTGGCAGACAGGATAGTCTGTCACAATTGCAACTGAGTACCTGTCCGCCAAACTCTAAATCAGCCCCAGAGGCCCACCAAATGCAAATCTGTACTGACCCTGCTTCTCATGAGAACAGCTCATCCTGAACCTTGGTTGCCTCACACATTCACCCCGTGTCCCCCTGCCTTTTAGTTGGGAAACTTGAGATTCACTCCCCTGGAATCTCACTGACTAAGCAACGCCCCTCCCTTCATGCTTGCGTTTAAAAAGGGCTGTATGTCACTGGTTAGTGAGAAATAGTTGCACAGTTACAGGCAGCTACTATGAACACATGTTGCCATTCTCTATTTGCACTGTTAAAAAAAAGGCAACACCAGTAACACAGGAGCAGACTTCATAAGGTCAAGGGCCACTAATTCTGCCATTGGTGCAGAAATTGGGATGAAGGTGTAGTCAGTTATAAGAGAAGGACAGGGGAACTGAGTAGCATCATGCAGTGTAAAATGAAGGCATATTTAAGCAAATAATCTAAGACTTCACAGTAGGTAGGTCAATAGAGTTCCTCACAATGAGGATATTAAAGTTGTTAAGGCTGTTTTGTTTAGAGTTATACTTGGAATATTTGAGTATTTTGTTTGGTTTTGTATTTTACCAGTACTTAATTTGTAAAACAATAAGTGCCAGGGCCCTTGTCAGGAGGCCACTGCAGATGGCACCACCCATTGCCCCCCACTAGTGCTGCCGATGACAGTACCATCACAACTAATGAAGGAAGTGGCCCGATTAGGGTCACCCGGGTCACTCATGACCACCTCTCGGCCTTCCGTACCAAATGAAGAGTCGGTTAGACAGTAGAGAATACAAACCAATAACAGTTTATTCAAAGTACACTCAGAGCGGAGCCCTGTCTGCCCAGTCGCTAGGAGTGCTGCAGAGGGACTGACATCAGTAAGCATAACGATACATTATGTACACTTCGAAACCAATGAAAGCACACCCACCATGGAATTTTCCAGAGAGATGCAGCTGGACAGTAAATTACGGAGTACGTTTCGATTCTGAGGCCGTTCACATATTATCTACTATTCAAGGTCACCCTGCCTGTACCAACCACTAGACAAGTGGGAGAAGGCCTACGTCTAAGGGAAAGGTATGTGCTAATAAGAACAGTGCATTCATTAGTGTAGCAAAACTCAGCTCTGAAGAAACATAACTTACAGAAGGTCGTTTCTAGGAAATGGCAAAGGATGGGTTTTGATCATGATACAAAATGGCGCCGCAAATTATAACTTACACAAAACAATGCCAAAGCATGAATTTTTATTCCAACAGACCCTCCTTTTAGCATGAGCTAAACATTTTTTGTATAATAGCAAAAAGACATGTAATTCAATGAATCATGAACAAAACTGTTTTAGGAGCACTCCATATCTTCAGCTTCGGGAAGGGAAGCAGTAAGGAGGGAAGAAGTCTCAAAAATACCCTAATCTATTTGCATGAGGTCTTCTACTTCCTTTTGAATCATAATTGTTGCATTAGTATCATGAATCAATATTCTCTTAGGAGCGAGAAGGGTGGTGCAATAAGAGCAACATAAGGGGAGACACTGAACCAGGACACAACAAGAAATCAAAATCACAATGAAATAAATCACCTTTTCAAGGATCCAACGCCAACCACCGAAAAGTGACCAACTCCAGTTCCCACTCTTCATTCCTTTAACATTTTCTAGAATGTCTAAAATGTGTTGGGTAATATTCTTTTCCATATTAGTGATCCCGACTACACACTGGTCTCCTACTACCGCGTACACACCACCGCTCTTAGCTAGAATGAAATCAACAGCATATTTAGTTTGCTCAGAATATATCTGCATACTTTCCAATTGGGTGGTGATGTCACGCAAAGCCGCTACTGTGGAGTTGGACAGTATCTGCAACTTACATCCAAAATATTCTCTAGCTTTTTCACCCCTGGCCATAGCAGTACCACCAAAGGTAATAATGGAGGAAAGAATATATCCAAAGGTGATACCATTACTATAATTATTGACTTCAAGGTCTGTCATCCCTTCACAAAATTCCTTCGTCAGTGTTCTTTTAACCCATCTGACCGTAGGCTTCGCATGTTTGCAAGGCACACCTAGAGGCAACACCATCCCAAGGGCCACATCATCTGTACCATTATGCATATTGGAATAAGTCCCAATAGATAAAAAGAAAAACCCTGGGTGTGCATAAATAGGCCTATCATAATCTACAGCAGCATACCTGGAATTCCATCCAACGGTAAGAGGATCCTTTGGATCTACCATAGAGTATGTGCCCTTACACAGAATTATCCCTGAGCAGTTAGCATACAGAATGAGGTCAGAAAAATTGACAATTGGGCAACATGCAGGGTAATAACCAGCCTCTCGAGGAACTGTCAATTCTTTGTAATGCCAACCCGCCAATGTCACATTCTGTTTCTCCATATAGAAATTATCACAATAAGTATTGTTGCTACATCCTGGATAACCTGTGCCTTGTGGCTTTCGATGATATAGACATGGGCCTGGATAACCAAATTCAAATACTGCTTGCACTTCTACAAAATCAGGGGGCCGAGTATAAGTGTAATTAACAAGTGACAATGGATATGCAGTCCATAAGCTAGTAACAGACTCAGTAGGGTAGCAAGCAGTACTTTCTCCCAAAAACTTTTTATGTGTGTCCAGAAACACATTACTAGGGGCTGTCCTCTTCGTGCGAACTTGAGAAACGACCTTATTGTTAGTACATGATGGTGCATCCTGATCACATTCCACAACCCAGGACACCCCACGCAAAATCAATAGCAGTAGAATCACAAAAATAGCACATAATATATTTATTTTGGTAGACCACAATATGCGTGTATGAATAAGGGGAATCACTGGCTGCTCTTCATCAGCAACCATTCTACCAAAGGGATGCACAGCAAATGGTAAAACAAGGGGGCAAAAAATGCCAGCAAGAAGAACATACAAGTTCCCAGTGTCCGTCAGAGCCTCACTGGTACAGGTTCCTATTGTTCATCAAAACGTTGGCACTCTTGAGCACCGGTGGTGGAGCTTGCTCTGTCCTAAGCTTGGGTTCCCACATCGACCAGGATAATGTACCCCCAAGGGGAAACTTACGATATATCCTGTCCAATGTTCAAACAGTGCACAAGTTCTCACATCACCCTAAACTAACTCCGTTGGTACTATAGCAAAGTACACCCTAACTTACACAGTCCATCCCTAACTAATCTGACTTCTACTTTGGTGCACTGTTTCTCAGCCAAGAGCGCAGATTGTACCTAGTGACTCCAGGCACAGAGGGATCCGTGCAAAGGGGCTCCTGGATTGCCTGTATTTCCGGAGAAACTGCTGCATTCAGCACTTCATCATTTTCCTCATCTGTTTTGGTCCAGGTCAGCCTGGCGTCACTGAAGGGGATAAATCGAGGCATCGTCTCACATTCGGAGTCCCCTACTCCATCTTTCGCCCACTGGTCATAGGGCAGAGGCAGAGGGACCCTGCGACAGTGAGTCACATGGATCCAGTTCTTACGGCCGGCGACCTTGACTGTAGTGCCTGTTGATAGGAGGACCTGCTCTGGTCCCTTCCACCACGGCTCCAAACTCTTTTTCCTCTGGAAGTTGCGTACGAGCACGAAATCCCCAGTCTGAACATCGTGTCCGGGTCCCTCTGGTGTAGCTGGCAGGGATTCCCGGACCAGTTGGTGAATAGAACGCAAACTTTCAGTTAACTGGCAAAGATAATCTATCAACAACGAATACTCAATGTCAGAAAACCGCAGAGGACGCGGGACGCCCCAGACATTTGCCGGGCGTCCAAACACGACCTCGTATGGTGACAATCCTGTCCTAGAATGTGCTTTTGTTCTTGTCGACAAAAGAGCTAATGGTAAAGCATCTGGCCACTGTAACCCTGTGGTCTCCTGAATCTTTGCCAGTTTCAGTTTGAGAGTACCGTTGTACTTCTCAACCAAACCTGCTGACTGTGGATGATTGGCAGCATGAAACTTCTGCTTGATACTCAAACAATCACAAATCAATTGAATTACTTCGGCATTAAAATGACTTCCGTTATCACTCCAAATCAAACGGGGCAAGCCGAAACGAGGAAAGAACTCCTTTAGGAGTAACTTTGCAGTCGTTACAGCCGTATTGTCTTTAGTGGGATAAGCCTCGACCCATTTACTGCATTTACTGACAGACAACCACCAACACATACTTCAAATTGTTGCATCTATCTAGCTCTATATAGTCCATCTGAAGGACCTCAAAAGGGAAAGTGGGTGGTGCAAAGTTACCAGGTGGTGTAGGGGTACCTTTTCCAGGATTGTGCATCATGCACACCATACAGTATTTAACTAAATGTGCAGCTGTTTTCGAAATGTTATCATTCTGCCATACAGGGTCTAACAACTTGCAAAAACCCTTAGCACTGATATGGGCCATCGTGACTACAGGAAGAACATATGCATCCGGCAACATCCATCTCTGCTTCCCTGACTTATCAATCCAACATCCCTCATCGTTCAATTGTGCTGTACTTTCTTGCCACATCGCTAATTCCTCTATTGTGGCCTCACTTTGTATTTCTTTCACATTCTCAAGTGTGTCCTCAAACATGGTAACTTCAGGCACCCACCTAGCGGGACCTGCTACGAACATTCTTTTCATTTTAGTCTGGGCTGTTTAATTAGCTATCTGATCGGCAAAAGCATTTCCCTTACCTACATCATCAATGACTTTCCGGTGGGAACTACACTTTACTATGGCCAATTTCTTAGGGAGTGTCAATATAAGGTGACCATGCTGAATCTTTGTGCCATGCGAAGTAAGAAACCCTCTCTCAGCCCAGAGTCGCCCAAAGTTATGTGCGACTCCAAAGGCGTACTGACTGTCAGTATAAATATTGACAACCAGTCCCTCACTCAATTCACAAGCTCGTATTAAGGCAACAAGCTCAGCAGCTTGGGCCGATTGATAAGGAACTTGTGATGTCTCAACTACTGTACGCAGTGTGGTGATAGCATACGCAGCAGTTGTAGTGCCATCTGGTAATTTAAAACAAGATCCATCGTCATATAGTTCCCTTTGTGGGTCAAATAAGGGAACATCAGTAAAGTCTACCCGTCCTTTCGTCTCTTCTTCCGTCCGGAAGATACAGTCATGTTAATCAATCTCATCACTCTCAGAAGGGAGGGGCAGTAACGTGGCTGTATTCAGAGTGGCACATCTTTTGATCGTAATATGTTTGGCAAACAATGTTAATTCATAGCCAGTCAGACGTGCACTGGTGAGGTGCTGTGTCTTTGTCTTGTTCAAAAGTGTATCCACAGCATGAGGTACCATAACTGTGAGGCCAGTATCAAGTATGAGACCAGCCGATTGTCTTATCGAGACGGCCACAGCCGCGAACGCTCTTAGACAGCTCGGGAGGGCTCGTGCGACAGGGTCAAGAACAGCAGAGAAATAAGCACATGGTCGTTGCTTATCTCCAAATTTTTATGTTAAAACAGAAAGCGCGCAACCAGCCATCTCATGGACATACAATACAAAAGATTTGTTATAATCGGGGCTGCCCAGTACTGGAGCTGAACAAAGCGCAGTTTTTAATTGCTCAAAAGACTGCTGACATTCAGGCATCCAGGGCAGGGGCTCATGCACGTCTTTAGTGGTTAGTGCAAGCAAGGGTTTGATTAGTAAGGAGTAGTTAGGTATCCACTGCCGACAGTAGGAAGTGATACCTATGAAAGCGCGCACATCTTTCTGAGTCCGTGGAATGGGCATTTTAACAATGGTACTGATGCGCTCAGAGATCAATCTCCTACCCTCCTTCGACAGTAGGTGACCTAAGTAGGTGACCTCCTGTCGACAATACTGAAATTTAGAAAGAGAAACTTTATGTCCATGTTGAGCTAAATGTAACAATAGCTTGACTGTACTGTCTTTACAACCTTGTTCAGTATCGGAAGCGATAAGAAGGTCAGCAACATATTGCACCAATACATTACCTGTGGGAAGTGACAAGGAATCCAACTGACCTTTTAATGCCTGGCTATAAATGCTCGGACTCTCTGTATAGCCCTGAGGAGCTGGACAGAACCTAAAGCTCCTACTAGCTAGGGTGAACCCAAACAGATATCTGCTATCTGGATGAATTGGAATACTGAAGAACGCGTTTTTCAAATCAATGACAGAAAAGACTTTAGCAGAAGAAGGAATCATTGTCAAAAGAATAGTAATGTCAGGGACCACTGGAAACTGGGGAACCACTATTTTATTAACTTTGCGCAAATCAATCACAAAACGATAGACATCTTCATGGTCATCAGGAGAACCTGAGGGCGTCCTTTTAAGAATTGGAAGAATAGGGCGATTACAAATATTTGCAGTTGTCTCCTCAACCACACCTTTCTTAATCAAATCCTGTATAATTTGTAATAAGGCTCGCTCTCCTGCCTGTGGTATTTTATACTGAGGGACATGGGGTAAAATAGCACCATCCTTAACCTGTATCGAGACTGGAGGTATCTGCAGTAGTCCTACGTCTGTATCACCTGTCGCCCACATGGTGGTTGCACATGTGCAAATTCAACAGGAAGAAGCGCATCTTTGGACAAACACTGTTTAGCACGTACTACATCTGGACCCATTGTCATATAGACACCTGCCGGAGAACAATAAATCGTAGCATGCAATTTCTTCAACAAATCCAGACCCATCAAATTTTCACCACAATTGGATGTCAGTAAAAATGGCGAATCCACAGTGACAGGACCAATAGTTAATGCAAGGGGTCTTGGAATGGGGCTTACAACCGGTATACCAGAAAAACCTACCGAAACATTATTAGGCCAGATAGAGCCGCCCCAGGGACCATATTTCGAGAAACAGAACTTTTCGTCGCACCTGTGTCCACCAAAAATTCCTTAGTCTAACCTTGCAGTTCCGCTGTTACATAAGGACCACATTGGTCTATAGGTATCGGAACTGGTTCCCCACTCTGTCTCTGGCTGTCCTAGCTATAAGACATCCCTGTCACTTCCTCCATATCATAATCATCATGATAATACGGTCCATCCCGAGGGTCATCAAAATAATTATTATCAGAACGACCCTGTGAGGCTACAGCGTTCTGAGCCCTATCAGTCCCACTGGCTCCACGACCTCGTCCTCTGGGGACCGCCACCTTCTGCAAAAGCACAGGGAACTCACCACGCCAATATCCCTCTTCCTTACAGTACGCACACTGATTCGGACCCAGAGGTGTTGTATTTGACTGCCTACTAGTGCGTAAAAGCTGTCGGGCAGGACCACCACGTCCTCTTCCATTCCCTCTAAAAGCCTGCTGCAACAACACCTTCATCTTTAAATCCTTATGCCTTTTTCTCTGTCCTCTTGTTTCCTCATTATCCCTATGCTCATAATACTGTGCCATATTCAAAATAACAGAGGGGGAAGAGGTGGACCAAGTACTTTCAGAGGCCTGCAAACGAGTCGCAATTTCAGGAAGCAGATTAGAAACAAATCTGTTAACAAACAACCGAACACCTCCCTCAACAGACAAATCCTGCCCACTATAATCCAAAAATGTACCTTCAAACCAATTGAAAAAATCAGTCACACTCTCATCTTTCTTTTGTCAACAAGCTGACAGTTTATCCCAGTCTACTTTTCTTGGCGGAATAAGGGAATGCATATAGGTAATAATGCAGCCTGGTAATGCCAAAATTTCCGCTCGGGCTTATCACCTGGCTTTATTTCCCTGTCCCATGCTTTAATTTGATCCCATGTACCTCCCAAATCCACAACATGAGCTTGCGTGTGCACCTGCCTCCAAATATCAACCGGAACCAGTAAACCAAAAAACATTTCAATATCAGCGAGAGTCATTACAATGGAAGAGGCAGCTTCAGTCAATTCTTTATAATATGCAGTAGGATTTTTCCTAGGATCAGGCAAATGAGTCTTAAGAGACAAAACTTCACTTCTTTTCCACGGAGTATACACCCATTGCTCCTGAAACCTGGCCGCCACTGCTGCTCGATTAACATTACCATGGTCATCTGTTAATTCCGGCAATACTGGATGATATCTGGGATGAACCTCTCTCATCGGAAACTGAGACACTGACCTGGGACTTTTCTCATCTAGTCTTCCCCTATACGCTATTATAGTCGTAACATTAGCAAAAACTTGTTCTGGCCCCAATTCACTAATATACACTCGATCTCTTATGTCATATAAAATTTGAGGTGCTTCCGCTTCAAAGCACTGTTGCCAAAGACCAATTAAAGTTGCACACATATGGTTAAGGGCATGCTGCAGTATGAAGGGCTCAAAATCTCTCATAGTCGCCCAGACATCCTCTACACTATAAATAGGATTACGGGCCCACTGGGCAGCCTCATTGGCTATTACCTATTTCTCATTATCTCCCACATCAGATCGCACTAACGGTCCCATACGTTCCTTAAATTTCGTCCAATCCCTATCTTCAAATCCACGTACCGGCGTCGCGCTACTTACTAATGTCGGAGGATGAAAAACCATAGCGGCAGAAGCAACAGAAGTAACAGGCACTATCATTGCTAATTGTTGTGTCACAGGAGAAAGAGCTGGCGAGAGGGACGCTGAAACAATCGGTGTGGCAGGGGTACTAACAGTTGCAGTTGCCATAGACGGCAAAGAAACAGAAGGAAGAGGAGGAGGAGGAGCCGAAGCCATAGCCGCTGAAATAACAACAGTAGATACAGAAACAGAGACAGTGGAAGCAACTGTAACAGGCGGCTGCGAGGGCACCGGAACAGTGGGATATATTCTTTGTAGAGCATATGGAGGCGGGGGTCGAGTATCTAACAATTCTTCCCCAAAAGTGTCATCTTCTTCCTGAACCACATACGATTTATCAATGTGTAATCGAAACCTCCTATCTTCACATTCAACACCCTTCTCCTGTTTTTCCCTGTCGTATGCTACAGCTTTCTGAGTCAATGTCAGCATTTTTCCTTTCCGAACCTCCTTTTCTGCCTTCAATCGCTTCTGTCTGGCTGCTTTCTGCCATGTTCTGAGGGAATCAAACATAGACTGCCTACTTCGTCTCTTAAAGTTCTTGTAAATACTCAATCTTTTGTTCATCGAAAGTGCCTGTCAACGGCCACTGCAACTCGGCATTGTCCCTCGTATATTTGTGCCATAATGTACTAAACATAATAGGGCCAAGACCATGCTTCACATACATATCAAAATTCGGAGTGCCTTCTGGAGGCGCCGGCTGAGCTTCTTCCAATCGAGCATCAGTAGAACAACAGCGACAGCACAAGGAAAACAACTTACTGAATCTAGGCATTTTTTCAAGAGAAAACAAGTGCACTATTTATGCCTAGCAAAACAATTGCAAATGCTCTTATCCAAAAGACGGCCCTTAGACCGTACCAAATACAAACTAAAACGGTACCATATCCACAAAGAACTCAAACAAACTCACCTGATGTATGAAGGTCAAATGAATTTATTCTCCACTGCCGACTCTTCAGATCAAACGGTCAGATCCAAGGGTTTCGCCATTCAGGACTCCAGTCGGGATGACCACTGGGCGAGGTACCGTCCGGCGGGACAGAAGGGACAGCTGCGAGTACCAGGAACTCTTTCGTGCAAGGATCCCTGATCCGTCCGTCTGACCCAACGATGGCCTCGACCTCCCCCCCGTCCGCGGAAGGGGATGGGTCACTCACCCGAAGGAATCCCTGTTCGGGCGCCAACTGAAGGAAGTGGCCCGATTAGGGTCACCCGGGTCACTCACGACCACCTCTCAGCCTTCCGTACCAAATGAAGAGTCGGTTAGACAGTAGAGAATACAAACCAATAACAGTTTATTCAAAGTACACTCAGAACGGAGCCCTGTCTGCCCAGTCGCTAGGAGTGCTGCAGAGGGACTGACATCAGTAAGCATAACGATACATTATGTACACTTCGAAACCAATGAAAGCACGCCCACCATGGAATTTTCCAGAGAGATGCACTGGACAGTAAATTACAAAGGAGTAAGTTTTGATTCTGAGGCAGCACACATTATCTACTATTCAAGGTCACCCTGCCTGTACCCACCAAAAGACAAGTGGGAGAAGGCCTTAGTCTAAGGGAAAGGTATGTGCTAATAAGAACAGTGCATTCATTAGTGTAGCAAAACTCAGCTCTGAAGAAACATAACTTACAGAAGGTCGTTTCTAGGAAATGGCAAAGGATGGGTTTCGATCATGATACAAAATGGCACCCATAAACAAAATGGCGCCATGAATGCTAACTTACGTAAAACAATGCGAAAGCATGAATTTTTATTCCAACACTAACCGTCACACTCATAGAAGTGTGATAATTCGGACTTTAAATATACATTAAAAATGATTAATAAATGCCGCATAAGCTATTCTTATAGCTTTGTGTGGCAGGTAGTACTGATTTTAATGTATATTTAAGTATTAACCAACTGTTGTTTTGCTTCTCACAAAATTAGACAAACAGCGCCACCATGTGGCAGCTGTTATAAAAGCCGGTGCTGACAATAAAGTGCCAGTGCTGAGCACCGGAAACTACCAGCTCAAATTAAGCACTGTATTTTACTAGGTAATTGCTGATTGAATGCCGTTTTTTGAGTTTGTCTGAAATGTGACTGACAACATTTTGTAATTTTTTTATGTCCACTCATTTTTCAACATAGGTTTTCCTTCTACTATGGTAACATTTTATTTTGTTGTACAGTATTGCTGTGCATTATTATGTTTGATTTTTTATGGTTTAAGGTTTGTTTCTGTAATTGTATATCATGCTTGATTGCTGACGTTCAGAAAGTATTTATTTGTCGAGTGTTTTGGAGGATTTTTTCATTTTGTTATTAGTAAAGTTGTTTTTGAGTAATTTCTTGAATTTGTAGTTTGAGTGTTTCCTTGTGGAAGAGCATTATTTTCAGTACTGATAGTTGGCAGCACCCTGTTATTGCAATCTTTTTTTCGGGTTTTATGAACTGAATCTTTTTTTATTAACAGACTGAGGGCAGACTTATGTGATTACTTTTGCTGGGGAGGCAGGCCTGTGTGGGAAGGGGCTTCACATTTGCAATCTGCAGGTGGGCTTCTCTGAGGAACGTTTTCTGGTGACACCACCTGTATATAAGGGGGCACATCCTTCTTATTACACAGATGTGCAGGGGCTGCAGTCTGAGCGACACCTGTGTTGCGAGGGTGGACAAACCTTTTACAGGGAAACTTGCTTCCAAAAAGTCTTGAGGGGAATTTGTGGGACTTGCATTCAGGTATGGGTTGCTTTTTTGTCATTCAGTGTTGCACTGCTATGCAGTGGAAATAGATGGGGTTTGTGGATTATGACTTGCTGTTCACGGTTTCTTGTTATGGAGGTGGAAAGGCAGTCCTGTTTTTCAGTTTTTGCCTGCAGATTCTTGGACCCATGCAGTGGGGCTGTGTAAGGCTATGTAGGTTTTGTCTGGAGAATACAAGGGCGTTCATTTGTTCTGACAGTTCTCTGTGTGGTGTACTGTGATATGGCGATAGTGAGACAGTTTCAGACTGTTTTTGGTTACGCATCAGCTGAAAGGGCCAGGCCCATAAGTTCTAGACCTGTTCTAGAGTCACAATCCGATGGTTCTTTTTCACAGCATGAACGTGTAAAAGGGAGAAAAGTCATTAATAAACAATCAATTAGCTAACAATTCCCTTAGGTACATAATAACTCACGGACAACAACTTAAGGTTAGTTAATTTATTACAAAGCCAAAAACAGCTGAACATAAAGACACATCAACACCAGAGTACAGACGTGCAGAGGAATCAGCATAAAGCCAAATCCGCGCATCCAGTTTAGACGGTGCAGCATAAGCAATACGATTAATTCAAGAAGTAAGATATAGAAAATCAGGAAACATGAGTCCAAATTACCCTGCATTGAGGGTTGGTGAGTGAAAAGCATTAAATCTGTCCCTACTCTAGCACTAAGGTGGCATCTCTAAATAAGCATTTTTTGAGGACGGATAAAAGGTGTCATTACTTGGAGTCTTCCGAAGAAGTCTCTCCACAATCAGTGTGTCATGTAGAGTAAAGCTACCAAAGACAGAGCTCATTCTAGGATGCTCTCTCTCCGAAGGCAAGGAAGAAGTGGCGCACTATCCCTAACTTCAACAACAAGTTATCCGTGGATGGCATTCCCAGGGTGCAGTGCAAGTCACGCCATCTGGCCTGGGTACAATCCTGAAGGTGATTTTCCACAGGACAACGGTGCATCTTCCTTGATACAATTTGTCCTTGGTTCCCAGGCCTTCTCCTGTGTGAAGCACAACAACCTTCCTTTATTGGCTCAAACCACACGATTGTAACTTCTTCTCTCCTGGCCTAACTAGTAAAACAAAGGCATTATTCTATCAGGTGAGTGCGCTTCTTTCACCTGCAACACAAAACGTAAGAAAGAACATATTCCACAGCACACATGAAATTTAAACTGTTACTTCCAAAGCTAGAGTATTCAGGGACTTGCATTTCAGGCCTTGGAAGTTCAGCTAACATAAGAAAGCATCATATAAGCTTTACGAATTCACATAATGTTAAGGCAATTTCAACTAATGCATTTACCTACGTTTGAAATGACATGACTAATAAGCACATTCAATACATAAACGGTGATCAGTTGCACAACACTGGTTCTTCATAATAATGATTTCTGCTAGTTACATTCATTTTCTACGTTGATTCTTCAGGTTACTTTTCAATGGCCTAAAATACATCACTTTTCATGTTAATATATTTCACAATTCTAACACTTCACATTATTACAAAATATGATTATATGCGGGTGCACTCTACGTGAGATTATGATGCACCCCAACAAATGAGATAAAATCTCCGCGCTATCACAGCTGATTGGAAAACCCTACAACAAGGCCACCTGAAGTGTTTTGCAGATTTGGGTAATAGCTAGTGAAATTGTCAGGCACGCTTGAAGAGGGGATCTGATGAGCCAAATAGTTTGAGGAGTTCAGGAATATTGTGGCCCATGTAAAATAAGTATGGAGTACACTGGTGTGAATTCCACAGCTCTGAACAGGAAGCAGCGGATTCCACTATGTGCTATGGCCTTATATGAAAGCGATGCACAATAATTCTTGTTTAGAAACTTTATTGTAAATTCTCGGCTCTCTCTATGCACCTACCTTCATTGCCACTAGTTTCCTGGTTAGTTACTGGAAATTCTCATCACTCCAAGTCACAATCCTTACATATATGGGTGGGTCCTCACTGAACTTACCAAATGATTCCATGTCTCCAGGGACACAAAGCTCGAGTCTGATTTTTTTTCTTTTACTAATCATTGTTTTCATCTGTTTCTGATTCCATGTCATCACAGGCACAGTAGTCCAGTCCTAGGATTTTTCATGAATGAATAATTCTTTTAAGGTGCTTAGTTAAATTGTCTCAAGTGAAGCTGTCCTAGAACAAACTCACAGAATGCTCAATGCAATAAAACAAAAATACAGAACAGGTGCAATCCGCATCCTTGATGACATGGAGTCCTCTGTTAACGTTAGTCCTCACTCCGAGACAGCTATTCCTATTTCTTATAACTGAGAAGAAGGCTATATTGATTTCTCCACCTCCTGTATAAGCCTTTCTTTCTAAGCTTGGATCTCTCTGCCCACATCTCATCACATTGTGTCCAGTAGAACTTGGAGTAATGAACATTTATCAGCACATACTCTGGACAGTAACACCTTCTCTGTCTTCTTCGTACCTCTCCTTATGTATATACAGATGTACAAAGCTAGCAACCCTATACCTGCTACCAAAGCACAACAGGATATAGGGTGCACTAACCTAAAACTGATCAGCAAATGAAGTGGTCTGGGACCCCTGAATATTCCAGCTGATAGTGTGAAACATAAGTGTGCAGAGAAGCTCATGGGGTATCCGTACAGATTTTGTGCCAGGAAACTCCCCTTGCCTCCGACCAGGAGAACTCCATGCCATTAGTGAGGCTCCCCTGGATCCGAACTGGGCAGTTAAACTGAAGCTCACATAAACCTGAAATATGGCCTATTGAACCCATCTAATCAAAGTACCAGTCATTCACCTTTTCTACCTAGGCAGCAGGCCCATAAGTTACTAAAATGAAATCCGTGGACAAGAAATCCATGAACCCAGCCACGTAAATAGGGCTCAGTGAACATCAAGATAATTGAAATTCTGTCCCACCTTCGAGGAAGGATCAGGAAAAAAATGTCATGAAACTAGGAGAAGAGCTGCTTGGGAATGAACCTAGGACTTAACCACAGGATAACCCAAACAAAGAAGAGCAAAGATAGAGTGCAATTATTTCCAAAGATCTGGCAGTTCATCCAACCAGTGGGTCAAAGTAGCAGCCACTAGAAAAATGACCTTCGCTGATAGACCAGGCAGAGGAGACAAATACAGACTCTTGTAAGGAGGCATTGAAAACCCTCTGGAAAGGAGCAGGACCCCAGGAAGGGTTATGGGAGTCAAACTATGCCTCTGGTTAAGCACACTACAAAATTACCTGTCTGCTGAGAGAACAAGTACACCCCTGAACCCTATGAGTCCCAGAAACGCCAAATAGCTACCATCTGCACCATGATGGAGAAGAAGACCAACCTTATGAACAAGCTGTCCTGCGAAATATGAAAAATATGAATTGCAGGTCCGAGGTTAAAGCCCTTTCTCCCGGACCTCAAAATATAACCAGTGTTCAGCATTAAAAAGAACTGTTGACAGATGACCAGGACACTGAATGAACAGAATTCCTTCCGTGGAACATCGCCATCTATGCAGCCTGACTCTTTCAATTACCAGTCCATTAGGTAAAGATGGAGTAGAGCCTGTGGAGGAAGGACAGGAGACAGAAGAGGTGAAGGTGGAGACAGTTGATGGAGAGGAGTACCCCCCACCAGCTAGTGAAGCCCCATGAAACACGGGCAACAAGATAAAACAAGCATAATGCAATCAGTCTCGAATTTGTGAAAGTTAGAGCTATTGGCATTGTAAATAGGCGTGGCCGGTACAGGTAAGAGCGGTGGGGTGGTAGGACAGGGCGGGGGGGGGGGGGAGTTGACATACAACGGGATAGGGAAAATAAAACAAATAAATAAATAAAACCACTTACCTTGCGCTCGCCGCATCGCTGACTTTGCAATGCAGCGAGCGCAAGGTAAGTGGTTTTGTTTATTTATTTATTTTATTTTCCCCATCCCGTCATATGTCAACTTCCCCCTGCCCTGTCCCACCGCTCTTAAATGTACCGGCCGTGCCTGGTTGTAAATGACAATGTATTTTACTTCTGTTTTTTTGTTTGCAGTGGAGTTATCATATTTGCATAGCACTATTGCCATTCATATGACCTTGCAGCGCTGAAGAACCAGAAAATGGGAAATAGGTAATGAAGGAGGGGAGTTGGAAAATAAATGACCCTAATGGAAAAAGGAATTAAAAAAATAGGGAAGGAGTTGCTGTAAAGGGTTGGTGATAATACATGACAGTAGATAGCGTGATACCGGAGCAGGATATGTGCATGAGAGACAGAGTGCAAAAGAGGGTTTAGAGAGAACTTGGCGTGAGTGACAGGGAGAAAGGAATGGTTAGAGAAGAATGGGGCAGGGGAGAAGAAATATGAGAGAGAGTGGGAAACAGAGGGCGATGGCAAGTTTGAGAGGAAGAGAGCAGAATGGACGAAAGAGAGAGCTGATGGAGTTGGTGCATAGAGGGAGAGGAGAGAGGAGTCAGGAGTTGTTTGGAAGTAGTCAACATTCTTGGCCACAGAAGCTAGAGGCGGGCTGTAAACCGACAGAGTGAATACAGCATGTCGAATAGACAGTGCATGCGCTGACTATGCTAGACCTAAAAACCAGAGCACTAAGCACGTTCATGCCATGTCCTGTTCTGCCTCTTGTCATGTGTCAGGACAATGCTCCAGGAGCGAGCATTTGGAGACAGGACTGAGAAGCTATCTAGAGAAAGAAAAAAAACCCTGTAATTAGTCTGAAGCCAGGGCAAGGAAGGAAGAGCACCTGCGCACTTCAAACACATGCATCTAGAAGTGCCTCCCCAATTTAAAAGGCACAACTGGGTATAAATACTGGACCTCAGACAACAACTCTGCAGTACACTTCTGGACCTGTGGAAGAAGAAGGACTGCTTTGCTGCTGAAAGTACTGCCACTCTGTTGGACTGCTGCCCTGCTGTGCTGACTTACTGCCCTCCTATCTGGGTGAGAAGGGCTGGACCTGCATCTGTTAAACCCATGAACCCAGAGTGACTCCAAGGGCTAGTTGGCTGGCCTCCTGACTTGAGCCTCAGGGACAGGAGGCTCCCACAACCTTGACCCCGGCACCTGGACTCTGCAATCTGTGAGTGTACCTTGCCAAGTGGGGCCGTCCCAGTCCTGGGCCCTTTGAAGTGGGCCTAAGGTGGTCTGCCAACCTCTGTGGATCCAGTGGAACCGACACATATTCTCTGCTGCACAGCGGAACCCCCAGCAGTACCAACGCATCGCCACTGCTGCGTGGATTAGATTCATTGCAAAGGCCTGTATTGCTTCCGGAGCCTGCAACCTCTTTGGAACCTCCGCTGCGCAACGCATCTTTGGCGCAGGCTATCGCATCCCTTGTCGATGGCAGCCTTGATGACAACGCATCCTCGATGCCAGATTTAGCATTGCAAGCCCTCATCGACGGGATCCTTGACAACGCAGGACCTCGCAAAGCAGCCTTGCCTTATCTCGGAACCGACGCATCGCTTTGCTGCGCAACGCATATTTGACACAGACAATTGCAACGCTCTCCAAATCAGGATTTAAGGTACTTTGTTCAGTGGGCTTAACTGGGTCCGTGTAGCCAGCCTGCGCTCCATCGTGGTCGGCCTGAACTTGTGACTTTGTCTCAGTCCGAAGTAACCTAATATCGCCAGTTGACGCTTTGTGCTTTTTGGTGCTATTTTCACTGAGATCTTTAAAATTGCATGTCTCTGGTTCTACTGATTGGATTTTTGTCGTTTTGGTCTTCTTTTATTTGTTATAAATAACACTATTTTTCTAACTTGCTGTGGGATCCTTTTTGTTGGTGCTTTTCACTTTTTGAAGTGATGCACAAATACTTTACTCATTGCCTCTAAGTTAAGCCTGACTGCTCTATGCCAAGCTACCAGAGGTTTGAGCCCAAGTTAATTTAGGGTTGGCTTGTGCCTCACCCTGACAAGGATTGTGGTTGTTGCTTGACCAGAGCTCACATCCCAGTCAGCCAACAACCCAATTTCTTACAGTAGTGACTTGACTTCCCACAATATTGCGTGGTGTGCCAGCAATCTTTGCACTGGAAATAGACATAAGCAAGTATCAACTGGATGATCTTGAAACTTCATCTTGCAATAGCCATCTTGTACACATGGAGGAACAAGGTTTCAGGAATGAAGTTGGCCATGCATTTTCAAACTAATGGTGTGTTCTCCACTGTTCACCTCTCAGACGTGCCATAATCATACCTTTTGAGTCCATTATGGTGGCTGTTGCTGGAACTGAAACTGGTCAGCAAATGTGAACCTCCCGCCACAGGCCTAGCCATGAAAGGAATGTTGTATCTCAAATTATACAAACAGATATGACACTCAGATTGGGCAGGAGCACCCTGAAAAGGCCGAAGGATTCTCTTATCGTCTGCGATCTTCTGACTCAGGTCGTTCAGTTGAATGTCAAACAGCATAAGATCTAGGAAATACAGACGGTTTGAGGTGAGTTATCTAATCCTTATTCAGTTAACATGTCATCCTCATGTACTCTCAGGCATAGTGTAGGTCCAAAGAAAATCAAAGTTGGCATGAGACGTGCATCTTCTATACTACCAAGCAAGTAGGAAGGATTATCATATCTCCGGGTGCTTTTAAAGCGGATTTGGAAATCCTTCTCTGTGACTGGATTGTGTAGGCAGCTTAAAAATAACGCAGCCAAAAATTGGAAGATGCAAGACAATGGTTCAACACCCTTTCCACTTTTGTCTCCACCTGGTCTTCCATAGAGCTTCCTCTGAAGCCAAGGATGAAGTAGATACCATATTGTAAAGCATAGGGATTTGAGTCTGCAGACATTCCTCCATGAAGCTATTCAACTTTCAGCAGTAGGACAGGAAGCACAGTTTCCCATTCCTTGAGCAAAATGTCCACAGTTTTCCAGTGGAAAAAAGGGGGATCAGCACACAAGACACATATTAGCTGTAGAAGTTATCAACTGCCTAAGGCTGGTGCTCTTGTAACCACAGCATGTCCCACTCAAGCACCAAGAAATGCATAAGTTGAGTCCACTGCAAATATTTGTTGTAAGGTCGGGGTACTGATCATCATCTGTGTTTTCATCCACTATCAATCGTTTGAGAAAAGGAACAATTTCACTCACGGCGGTGTCCACAGCCATATCAATCACCACCTAATGATCAACCCTGGGCATGAAGAGGAGCTAATTTGTATTATCCTCCACAACTTGCCTGAGTGATTATCTGCAAGGTGAATTAGTGATTATCTGCAAGGTAAACATGATGCTGTTTTTCTGAACATGTCTAGGATCTTATTGCCTCAAACACTAGAGTACAGACTTTTGTTTAGAGATTTTGCCTGGCATTCCCATATGGTGAACTTGTGCTTTGCTGACATATCAGAGTCAAGTAGCACAATGTCAGTCTGATCCTCCTCTAGATTAATCCCAAAAGGCAGAGGATGAAAGAGCCTACTAGGGCAAGACCACACCTATAGTTCACAGCCGACAGCATAACCCACCCTGCCCCCATCTAGAGTGATAAATAGCCTACACCACACCTAAGTTTCAGTGGCTGAGGATGCCAGGGGTGCATAGCATGTATACTGAAAAACATGGTAGTAGACTTATCAAAACAACACAAACAGCCACAGTGTTGCCAATCAGAGAAAAACAACAGGTGTAGCCTTTAAAGGTATACAAAATTATGATGGTGGGGTTCGGCTTGAAGGTTAAAAAAGGATGCCTTGTTATCCAGGAGGTGGAGAAAATAAAAACCTGCCTTTTTTCCAATTACAGTATATAGGGGTATCAATCTCTGGGTGAGGACTCACCGCACAGGCATCAAGACTATAAGGAATGTGGACTGAACATCGCACAGGCATTAGGCACTGTTAAATTATGATTAGAATTAATGTTCAAGGTGAACTATGAGGACACAAATGGAAATTGGGGTTCGACCGTGGCTTTAAAAACAAGATTTTACTTTATAATGGCGAGATTTAAGGAGGTCTACACAGGTGTATTTTAGAATGTGGTCAATGTGATACTAAGAATGAACAAAACATACTAGAATTATTCAGCAAGCTGAATTATACCCGTGCCTAGTCAATAAAGGTAATTTCTATTCAGTGAACTGTGTGTGACTTTTTTTGGATTATGTTTGCAGCATGTGTTGTCTGTGACTTGAAGAAAGCCGTAGCACTTCATGTTTGTAGGAAGATGGCTCAATCTATCATACACTTCGACCATGGGCTCAGCACTCCCATGAATTCACTGAAATTGACGATTGCTTCATGTGGTCATTTTAAGGTTTCACCTGAACAGCGCTTGTGAAATCTATTGTGTTTAATATAAATCTTAAAAGGGGCTTACATCCTGCTCTCACTAATCATTAGTTCGTGTGCTTGCCACTTACTTTTCCTCCATTTCTATCATGCTGTTTCCTGTTGTTCCTTGTGCATTTCTCTTATCAGTGTCCCAGGGCCCAAGTACTCCTTTTCATCCGCTTTGGTGGGTGGAACTTCTTTTATTTGGTTTTGTCTGCACTGCATTTATTGTTTACCTAATCTCCCCCTGCCCGCATTTCAAACGTGCTTATCATCTACATGTTTTTTTGTTTGTCCAATGTCTTTGATTTTAACTTTTTTGTGACAGCAAGCATTTCAAGCATGCTGGTGAGCCGACCCCAAGATTCGAGCCCTGCTCCCCATCGCCAAGGTTGGCAGTTCTGGCCGATACACCACATCCTCTGTCCTGCCCATTCTCCTCTAGTTTCAATGGTAAACATCCTTTTGTATGCGGTCATTACACCGCGTACCATTACTTCGCAAGCTTTACTACGCATGCGCTGTAATAACGCGTAGCCATTTCTACGCATGTTATTACAACGCATGCGTTGTAAAGCGAACCACATCGTTGTGAGGAAACTGAGGCGTTTCCTCACAACGACGTGCAACGATCACCGCCTCTCTGAAGACGCAGGAAGGAGAACATAGGACACGAGGAGAGAGAGGTAAGAGGGGCTATTTTTAAGGGTTTAAGGTAGGGGGAGGTCTTTGAGGATTAAGGTAGTGTTGTGTTTGAGGAGTAGTGTTTAGGGGTTTAGGGTAGTGTCGGGGGGTCGTGTAGGGGAGTGATTGGGTGTAGGGACAGGATTGGGGGTAGGGGGAGGGTCGTGCTGGGGGTAGTGTTTTAGGGTTTAGTGTAGTGTTGTGGTGTTTGTGTAGTGTAGGGTAGTGTTTTAGGGTTAAGGGTAGTGTTGGGGTGTCGTGCAGGGTAGTGTTGTAGTGTAGGGAGCGGACTGGGGGAAGGGTGAGGGTCGTGCTGGGGGTAGTGTTTTAGGGTTTAGTGTAGTGTTGTGGTGTTTGTGTAGTGTAGGGTAGTGGTTTAGGGTTTAGGGTAGTGTAGTGGTGTTTGAGTAGTGTAGTGTAGGGTAGTGTTTGGGTGTTTGGGTAGTTTTTTAGAGTTTGTTTTGTGTAGGGTAGTGTATTTGTATTTAGTATTTAGTGTAGTGTTGTGGTAAATGTCTGTTTTTATTACTATGCAAGTTTTAGTGTTTAGTGTAGTGTTGGGGGGTTGTGATGGGTAGTGAATGAGTGTAGGGACCGGAGTGGGGGAATGCGTATGTTCGTGCAGGGGGTAGTGATTTAGGGTTAAGGGTAGTGTAGTGGTGTTTCAGTAGTGTAGGGTAGTGTAGTGTTTGAGTGTTTTGGTAGTGTTTTTCTATTTATTATTTAAAGTAGTGTTGTGTTTTAAACATTTTAAAAAAAGGGTTAAATGTCTTTTTTAATATGACACGTTATTCCGCATACCATTTTTATTACTAGGCAAGTTTTTACTTCGTATACATTAACACTTTCAATGTAATGGTATGCGAACTAAAAACTTGCGTAGTAACGGTTATTGCTAAGTAATAACCGCGTAGTAATGGCATGCGAAGTAATGGCATGCGAAATAACGTGTCATATTCGTTTCAATACTTGGCAGTGTTTCTAGTTAGGGTGATTGCTCTTAAAATTACAGTTGTGAGCCGCTCCATTGTCCTTATCTTGCAGCAATGTTTTGAAATCTCTGACACCATCCCGGGGCTGAACTGTGTGCTTTCCAGCACTGGATTTGTTGTCCAGAAAAACGGGGCAGAATATCAATGCATTCACTACAGTGTCCTCAATAATTAATCCGGCACACGCTCACTCCTTCTCTCTCTTGCTCTTCGTTGTTGCGAAAACTCTCTGTGTGACAAATGCACCCAGCCTGGCAATGTTTAGCAACCAGGTGCTTGCTGTGGCTCTGGCGCGCGAAGGAATCTTTTTAGGATGTCCAGCCATTGGCACAGCTAAACTTCTCTTTAAAAGAAAAAATGCCAGGCTTGCCCTTGAAATAATGCATGCATCAAAGCTTCAGTGACCTCAACCCTCGGTGTGCTGCGTGCCAGTGGGTGATTAGTTACAGGCCTAGTGCTTCTCGGGCAACAAATGCAGCTACCTACAGGAAAGAATTGCCACACCCTCTGCCCAGTAGTTAACCCAACCCTGCCTCGCCCCACATCCGCTCGTGCTGCAGATCTGGGCACAATCAGTTTGGGACGGTCTATTCAAAGGCTGTGATAGGAGCGCAGACATTTTCCAGAGCACTTTGAAGCCTGAAAGGCTAAGGCCGTTGTGTCAGGTATGTGCTAGAGTGATAAGAGAATGCCCTTGAACTGTCGCAGGCACAGCCAGGGTCGCAGGAATCTCAAGAGTGAATCCTACACGCATTCCAAGAAAAGCAAAAAAAAACAAAGCTCCACCCACTAAGCACCGTCTCAGAAAGAGTGCGCGATAGGAAAAGCCTGGGGGAGGATGGAACAGCCTACACCAACCTCTCAAGAGGACAGAACCCTTAAATGCCGTCCCCCATTGTGCAAGGATTTTTGGGCTGTTGTCTTTTATTTAAACTCATTTATTTCATGTCCGTGTGTGGATGACCTGCACTACCTTCTGTTTCATTATAATGGCTCGGACATTGCCATTCTGTGTCCTGGGTCTCGCATCTCCTGACACTTTTCCTAGCAATTTCGGTGTCCCACAGAGTTCTCCACTGGTAAACTTCCATTACACCTCCTGCCTTGCTCTCAAAGTCTTGTGCGAAAGCAAGTTCAGGTATTAGTGAGCAAACGTGTGCAACAACTAAACAACAGTTTGTGAATATGTGCCTTAACATTCATGGTGTGCTTGAATCTGTGATATGATTCAGAAGTGATGAGAGAACACAAAGTACGTCTTGTGGTGGTTTGACTTATTCAAGCCAGGCCTTCGTTCAAATACTGTTATTACTTATTATGCAGAGTGCAATTAAGGCTGTAAGCAAGTTATGACCTTTACCCTTTTCTCAAATATTTCGATTTGTACCTAAGCTGCACATGCATCACGTAAGCATGGGTTTGATTAAGTGCAGATGCATCTGGCATTTAATAAGAAATCTTACAGAGGCCTATTTCTCCAACTCTGCTCAAGCACAATTTCCACAGGTGTACAGTTTGAAAATTACAAAACACTTTACGGTGCATGCCACCCTTCCTACACAACATAACTTTCAGATTGCTTGGTGCACTGCACCCCACCTTCCAAGATCAATAAAATGAGACCCATTGACTTCGGTAGAAATAAACGTTTCTGGGATTTGGCGCCACGATGACACAGTGGGTGAACATGTACTTTCAAATGCCAGTTATGTTGTGGTATATGTGGGTAAACTTCAAAATTACACCTACAAAAAGCATTTTTAATCCTGCAACTTGATCAAAGACACCAGAAAGAATGAAACACAGCTGCCACAAAGAGAGGATTCATGTTCACAAACATTAGGGCAGTTCTAACACCCATTAGCATGCAGATTGGAATGTTGTGAGCTGACACAGTACTGGCACAGCTTATTTCAGCATAATTAAAATATAACACAATATACCCCAAAATAATCTAGGTACTGATGTATGAGTTTTATACAGCACTTCTCCCATTTTTACGGATAACACAGAGCACTTTACAGGTCATAGGATTGAGGGGGGTGTCCAACCGAACGCGGGCCATAGCGACTACACAGGATGCCTCACTCACTACAATGTCCGTAGCTTAATCAAAGGCCAGTCTAAATAACTTAGGTCCTGATGTATCCAAGGATTTTAACCATTCTCTGTGCAAGGAAAATGTGCTAGAACCTATGGGCAATAGTTCCTGTTGTACCTGACCCTCTCTGCAGGGTCACCTTCAAACTTTTTGCCTTCCTCCTCCTGTTTTTTGCTGAATTCGTTTTTGCTGGCCTAGGGACTGTGTATCTTTGTGCTTTCCAACTCTCTCTGCACATTATCTCCCTGCTCTTGTATTTAGCTTGCACCTCTTCTTGTATGATATGTATTTTCACAACTCATATAATTTTCTTTATATTTATGTGCCCCTTATTTCCTCGTGGCACTGCTACTTGAGCTCTGTTGATTGCCAGTCATCTTCAAAGCTTTCTCCTTGATGTGGCACACGCTGTTTATTTGCATTGTGACCCCATTTCTCGGCCGTCGATTTCTTTCTGTGCTCCCTAAGTTTCACTTTAAGTCAGCAATGCTAGAAAATGATGGAAGAATCTACACGAACCTCCTGTGAAGGCAGAAACACTTCATAAAAAACATGATCTTGCTCTTATCTTTGTAATGGTGAAGTAGGTGTCTGAACCAATCTCTGCTCCGTGTCTTTTATCATTTTTCTCAATGACTTTCATGTTCTCAGCATTGCAGTTGAAGGAAAGTAGGAGGGACTTGTTTGTGTTTACATAGTTTCCTGGTAACTCTATTAAGTAAACAAGCATTGGCAAACCCAATAGGTCTCGCCAACATAAGATCTATAGGCTTTGTCAATATTTTTTCACATGTTACAGTGTTGCACAGCAGTGCAGCCGCTGGGCAACTTGGAGAAAAACATTGACAAAGCCAATAGCTCTTGTATAGGCGAGGCTTATTGGCTTTCCCAATGCTTGTTTTTAATGGTGGGGCTAGGTGCAGTGCAGCCTGTGGGCTGCTGTCTCCCCCTCCCTCTGCCCCTTCTCCTCCGCTCCTCGGAGCATTGGAAATAGGAGACGGAGAGGGGGAATCGGGGGTGCTAAATGAGTTGCCTAATCGGCATTTATTTCTGGGAACAGGTCACCCAGTACCAGGGCCCGTTCGTAATGTTCAAGGCATGGCGAGCCATCGAGACATGGAAAGGGATCGGGTGTAGCGTTTTCGCCAGAGCTGCTGACTTGGGAAACCGGGGAACCAGGTGCTAGTTTCGGCGTTGGCTCAACATGACCAGTGCTCATGTAAAGAGCTACAATACGTGCTGGCAAGTTAGGTCTATACAAGTCTGCCCCAAACACAAAAAACAAGAAAAAGCTAAGACGGGTATGAAACAAGAAAGAAAACAAGAACGGCCGCAAAAGTGAAAGCAAATTAATTAAATAAACAAGCGTGGTCCCCAAAGTGAAAGCGGACCGCGCTACAAATAATAACAAGCAAGGAAGAGTGGGAGGGGGTGCAAACATGGAGCGCAGGCTGCAAATGAAAACAAGCAGCTCAAGAGGAGTGGTGGGGGCGGGCACAGGAATGCAGCTGCCGCCCTGCGCGCCTCTGCTCGCTCCCGAGAGCAAAACGCTGTGGGAGTCAACATTACAAAAAGAGGTGGGACATGCACCCGCCTTTACCCATTTGCGTGCTTTCATTCTTGAAAGACACACGCAAAAGCCAATCCTATGCGTGGGGGGAGTCAGACCCACACGGAGTAGTTTAGAGTGCTTACAAGAAGCCTCGCAGAGCAACGCATGCGCGCTGGCTCAGGCTCGACCTAAAAAAGAGATTTCCCTTTGGATATGTACAAGGAGCCATCCACACCTTTCACAATCTGATTGCATCCCCAGTAACCCTTAATATATAGTCAAATAGAAGTTTAAATATCCCCGATGTGATACTAGAAAATATTAATCACTTTATTGATAAAAAAGTTAGCGGATCTAATCGAGAAACATTTACGTTAATCACATTACATATAGGTATTACAAAATTTAAAACACTGTTCCATCCTTTCTAAAACATTTTTTCATATAAATACCCCTCATTAAAACATTTTTGTAGTGCTCAGTGAATTATTTCTCTCTTGTGGCCTAATTCACAATCGGAAATACTCCATTGAATATATACATCAAACATTAAATTAAAAAAGATAAAAAACAGAAGTAAACTCAAACAGGGACAATACAGTACACAAACACATAGGTCTTTTTTTATCACTAATCTGTTTGACTCCTTGTTCATTACACAGGGTATCCTCCAAAAATTAATATCCACTGTGTCCTTCACTGCTCATCAGATTTAGTGTCTCTAAATGCATAGACGCATTTCGATGGATTCCACTCATACCAACCACCTTCTTCAGGACAAGTTAATTTCTCCCACAATCTTTAAAAACACTCATAGTTTAATGTTTCAATGTGGCTCCCAATTGGTTTCTTGTCTCAGTCCTTTTCTATTCGGTCCCAATATAGTCGACCCACAGGGAGTGTGGACTTCGTTATTTAGCTGTTAATAGGAGGCAGCTCTTTTTTCTTTATATCGAGCCTCACTTTTGTCTGACACGTCTTGATGTCTACTTCAATCTCCTGGTAACTCTGCCTTTCAAGACGGCTTATATTGCACAACTGCTCACCAAGCTAAAACTTACAACAATTTTTTTATTATTAATCACATAGGCTAAACCGATTGCATTTGCCAATGCTTATTACTATTGATGCACAATCGAAAATCCCTGGGCAAAGTTGTGAATTTCCCTCCATATTTGTGAATGGTACGTTTACTATCCAAAGTTGTGATGTTTTTTGCCTCTGGATTTTCACATGAAAAAGTTTTCCGACTTGTAGGTTGTTGCAATTGAACAAATTGGTAACATCCATCCAGTTTCCTTTGAGAGGACAAAGGTTTTAACGTTAAGTCATGAGAAAAGGCAAGTTTGCCTTCTAGCACTCGCAAGAAAATATTGGCAGTCATGAGGACTTATTGCCAGTTTGTGAGAAAAACACGCGTGTCTATGGGTGAATGAAGACGTGGGGGTCTCCATGAACTACACTGATAGATATCTATACGAGGCTTTGCTCGCAAACTAAAATCTTTGTACAGCCCTACTCGCCATCTTGTAACGTCCTTACAAAGTGTCCAAATGACAGTAATGTGAGGCCAATGAAAAGATGATTCCTTACAGTTTATAGAGTCTATTTTTAGGTAAGAGAGGCGACCTCGAGTTCCATGACGATGACACACTTTCAAAAGATAAGTGGAACTTTGTTGTATCTTAGAACATTTGAATGTTAGGAGCTTTAACGGAGAGAATGGAGTGGCGCAGGAGCCATACTGGCTGGTATAGGCCCTCTGTTCCAAATCACACCAGTGAATCTTTCACTTTCTGTTTCTCTCTCTTACATTCAGACTATTATTAACTGTGTGAGGAATGCCTGATTGGCCTTAAAGCCCTTCTGCCTCTAGCTATACTGCTTGTTAAAGGTGCTACCTCTCCATAAAAGGCCCTCATCTGCTGCCCACGACTATAGCTGGGTCCAGGGCTTGAAACAAGCAGGATAGCCCTTGGCAGTAGGCTATAGCATGTATTGTTTAAGGTCTCCGTGCAGGCATTAGCTATAATGATGGCTGGCCCCTCTCTCCATACCAATGCTGTATTTATATAGTCATTTCAAGATCAAAATGGTATCAGAGTGGCTCAAAAATGCCATTGCCTGTTTTAGACTACATGGAGTTGATTGCTATCCTTTCTTACAATGATACTCCCATTGAGGCTAATTGAGGTTTCTGGTGTTGCCAATGTACAGGAGCTCACATTGAAATGCTTACCAACTTCTTCAGTGAATCCTACAAGCCAACAGAGCTCGTCAAAGGTTTAAGAGTTCATTTTGATTTTCCATTATCATATTGTTATCAAAAGGACATTGATAATGAAGGGTATTCAGGCCAGTTGCACCAAAATAGAAGGCATTAAAGTAATTTTGCGTGGAGGCTCCAGATTAACTCCTGTTCTCACTCACCTCTTTTTATATCTGGACTGTGGATATGTAACGCCTGTCCTCTGAGGACATTTAGGTGCCTGAATTTGATCCAAAAATAAGTGGCAAAAATGTAACAGTTGTGGGATGTTTCCCAGTTTCCTGACTGGTGTGGCAGGAACAGAGGTAAATTAGACTTTTCCGTACCTTCTGTTAATACATTTCGCAAATGCTACGTATTTGTACTTCCAACAGTACTGCTTTTGTTCTAACTCCGGTCTGGAATAGGCTATGCTAGGAATAATGCATTTATTGTGGAGTGGAAGATCTCTAGCATGATCCTTCTGTGCCACCCTGCATGCATTGTGTGATTTCACCGAGGCTTGGTGCCCTTGATACGTTGAGAGGTGATCCATGATTTTGTTGAATATTGCGCGCCCAGAGAGAGCTTAAAGCTTCTTGGCAATGGTTGCAGTCCATGGCATGCTCCACCCATAGCAGTGAGTGACTACTACCTCTTCAGACCACGTTATGACAATTTTTCCATTTATTCGTGACAATTATTAGGTATCTAAGGAGCACTGGCCTTTTTTACTGGTGACTGCTATTGAGTTTTTACCAGTCCTCTAGTTTAAAACATGTTTCACCCTGAGTGCTTGTGGATATTGGTGTGAGCTTTATGTATATATAGGGGCTGTGGGTCTTGTAGGGGGTTCTTTCGAAGAAGTGTCAGAATAATAGCCACAATAGTTTAAGATATAGCCTGCACTTATTCTCTCCCCTCTTTTATTAATTCTGCTAGGAGTGTTCCTATGTGCATCGGGGACCCTGTTTCACTGTCAGGTGTTGGTTTCGCAGAGTGAATATGGGGAGCCAGTGGCTCAGAAAAGAAACACTTTTTGACCTAAAAAGAAATGGGTAAATTTCAACAGGTCCCTCTGCCCAACCCTCCTTTGCCTTGAATGGCGGAAGGTAGCTTTAGGCCAAAGGCTTACAAACGTCAGATACACGTTGGTGCTGCCAGCATTCCCTGCTTTCTCCCTGTACCCTGTTGGAAGCGTCTGGTAGAAAAAGGACTTCAAAATGATTGTCAGGCTATGCTGAGGTTAAGAACTTCTGTCCCCACGATTGGAAGGATGATATTCCCTCAAACTGTGCCAATCGCAGGAGAAATCTTACTTCTTTGGCATTTGTTCTTCATTCACAGTTTTACTAGCACCATCAAGAGGAAGGTGTAGACAAGAGGTCAGGACTCTTTACATAGCCAGGGATTCTCAATGTCAGGAGTTAGCCAAAGCTGCAGAGAAGGCCCCAGTTGACGGATCTGCCAAGAAGTTGATGATGGAGGACCGCCCTTTAGAAGCTTGGCTCTCAGAGCCTGTCCGAAGCTTAACTACAATGCGAAGTCTAGTGTAAGCTATCCCCTGGATAAGAAATGCTAAGCCAAGACCAGGAAACTGTTCTGAGCTACCCAACCCAAGTAAACTACACATTGTGATTCCAGAATGATAAGGGCATCAATGTTCTAGTGGGATACAGAAGTGAGTGATTCACTCCCACCCTTTACCTTAATCTCCCCTGAGGGAGAAAACACAGGTGCAGATTTTTGTTTGTTCCTCTTTGGAGATTGACAGCTTGAGAATAACCCATTTCAGTTTAGCACTTAGACTCTGTACTTATTTTGCTTTCATGAAAACACAAATAAAGAGTAATTGAAAATTATTTTTTTATCTTGCTTGGGGCCTAAATGGTCAGTCTCAGGAAACATAAATCACAAGAAAGGGTTAGTTCCTCCTTAGCCAAAGCTGGGGGCCCCTAAAGATGGACCATTATGGCTTTAGGGCACGAAACATGTTGACCACACACCATTAGAAGCTATCCTGGTACTTGATGATCATATGATAGCACCACTGCTTTTAGCTAGACCTGGTACCTACTTCCTATAAAACTTTATACTTTGGGTACCAGAGCCTATTTTAATCACCACTCTCACCCTTCACTAGCTACACCGTTAGGTAGCCCCCTCACTTGCATTCATCTTTACGGCATCCTCAGATCAAAAAGATCTCCGATAAAGAGCCCCCAGGCCCATCAGGCATTGCAGCGCCGGCTTGACGAGGAGCGCCCAATGATGAAGCATGACGCCCTAACGGGTGTGTGAGGGCATTAAGATCTGATTTTCAGGTCTTCCTACGACAGGACTACCAGCCATATTGGTCCACCTTTAGGACCCCCAGCTTTGGCTAAGGAGGAACTAACCCTTTCTTGTGATTTATGATACTATCCCAGGGAGGAGCTTGGGTTTAGGACCTCAAAAAATCATTTGCTCTTCCTTCCCTCTTTTGATTTTTTGCAGACTCAGGAAACTCCATTGGGAGGCCTTGTGCTTCCTTTGAGCCTTTCTGGTTGCCTTGCCTTTCTGTGGGCCACTTACAAAAATTCCAGGACCTCTGTCCCCTTTCTGCTAGCCCTATCTATTCTTGAGTTATCACTCTCTAAAGGCTGGAAAGGGTCACAAAACTAGCTCTCCTTTAATTTGTAGGTTAACCTGCTTGCTGATCGCAAAGTCAGCCAATGATATTAATCGTGTTTTAGTTCTGGAACTGGGACTCTTTGGATGAATTTAATGCTTAGTTTGACACAGCAGGAAACGCCCCGCCTAAAGAATTGTTCAATATTCTCATTATGTTTCATGGAAGGGCTACATCTGGCTGGTCAGCTACAGTCCAGAGGCCTTTAATTCCCATGGGGCTGGTAACCCTGTTACTCTTTCCATCGAAAAGTGGAGCTCTCATGTTTCCCCTTGAATTTTTGTTTGTTTCTCTGGGGGAATCTAAGGGCTAATGAGGAATTAGTGGTAGGGCGGGACTTGGAATTACTGATTCCCTAGGAAATTTCACATTACTTAGGGGATTCTTAGAGTTGAACCAGGAACTGCTGTTAATTCTATGCCTCCAATAGTTAAAGGGACTCCGGGAATTGTTACCCCTGGGGGTGCAGGTTTAACTATTGATTCTGGGGACCTCATAGAGAGTCCCTTATTGCACACTGTTTCTGTGTTTCTACCCCACCCCAACTCATTGTATATTTCTTACTACAGATTCCTGCTACGCCCTGAGTCTAAAAGCTGAGCCTTTCCACTTTTTGAGCAATATGTTAGTATCTGGTCCATCCGGAATAATTGGACCATTGGCAACCATGACACCACTATTGCCCAGTACCCATGAATGCCACAGACTCCAGAGAATGGATTTAACAACTACACGAAGGACACACTCAACCATCTGTGTGCAAATAAATTGAAATGCAGAGAGAACTGATATATGCGATGGCAAACCGTCCCCCGGCCACTCCCCAGACAGCTGTCTCTGTTCATAGAAATCATTATTTTTGGATCTGCCTTCCATCTCCTGCTTGGGGACCTGGTAGCAGTAACATCAATTAAAAGAGAAGACAGCCAATCAAACGATAAAAGGAAGGAAGAAAGGGGACAGTCAGTTACATAAGAAACGGGGGATTTCTTTACTCTTCTTCATTTGATTAATAAAACATCCAAATAAGGATTCCTCGGAGGCAGCTGTGAATAGAACTGTTTGTTAAAAGATAGTGACAACTTCTGACTAGGGTCCTGCTCCAGTCCGCCGAAGAGGGCGGAAGTACAGGCGGGCGGGCTCTTCAACAATTCCCCATCTCTTCCTAGGTTAAATAGATAATTTCCTGGATCAAGGCCGAGATCTACAGCTCAGCAGATCAAAACCCAACGCTGTGTGAGAATGCGCCGGAGCTCCCACAAGACACAGGTGAACTGAGAAAAACAGAGACTGACAAATACGTGTACACAACTCAACCTTGCAAGGGGCGGGGATCTGGGCGCTTCATAGAGAAAATATAATGTGTGTGATATCCCCCGGGCTGGAAGCAGCTCATTCCGAAGGCTCAGTGTGTCCCTTTGCTGAACTCCAGCGAGTGACACTTCCAACTTTTCCTTCTGTGCGACTTTGCGTGCAAGGATCCTCAGCTGATTTAAAGGAAAGTAGCTTTACTCAGATAGCAGCAAAAGGGACAGACTTTTGCCAGGAATATCAGAATTCAAATTATTATGTCAGTTTGCTGCAAGACATTAGAGGGCTATTCACGTGCTCTGGTGCTGCTAATTGGCAGGCTTGCTGTTCAGTGTGCTGCCAAGGTTGACAGCGTGTCCCCTAATTAACGGAAGTGACTCTTAGCAGGCTATGGTTCAGGGTGGCATCAGGGGGCCTTGTTATGTTATGTAATGTCACAGAGATGTGTATAGTGCTGCATTGCCCTGCCCCTTGGTATTATCTTGCACTGCTGTCAGAGTTTGGGTTTCTTCACTCCCTGCTCTGGCAGATTCTATAACTGGAGTCTGTTGTCCGAGTGAGATGAAACATTGTGGGCGTGATTAAGATGCTGATTTTGTGTATGTGTTTGGTTGTATGTTTGCTTCAATGGTTAGTTTTGTTCTACACGTGTAGCTGAAGGTCTTTGGGCCTGATTAAGATGATGATTTTGTGTATGTGTTTGGTTGTATGTTTGCTTCAATGGTTAGTTTTGTTCTACACGTGTAGTTGAAGGTCTTTGGGCGTGATTAAGATGCTGATTTTGTGTATGTGTTTGGTTGTATGTTTGCTTCAATGGTTAGTTTTGTTCTACACGTGTAGCTGAAGGTCTTTGGGCGTGATTAAGTTGCTGATTTTGTGTATGTGTTTGGTTGTATGTTTGCTTCAATGGTTAGTTTTGTTCTCCACGTGTAGCTGAAGGTCTTTGTCTATTTGCGTATGCGCAATCTTGAAGGATTGCTGTGATTGCTGATTGAAGTATGTGTCTTAGGTAAGTGTGAGTATGGCTTCTTGCCAGAGCCCACATTATCCCTTTACTCAGACTAAATGTAGGGTGAAGGAGTAGCTGTTGGTATTGTCTGCTGGTGTGGAGTGCCACATAGTTTGATGAAGAATGGGGTGCTGCTGTGAGCAGGGTGAGATCCAGTTAATGGGTGCCGCTAATCAACATTGATTGTGTATGTGTTGTTATGTTTAATTAATTGGTTGATTATTATTATTATCGATGGCGCTCTTGTGAGTTTGGTGATTCCCAGCTATGTGGATTCTTTAAGCTGTGTTGATGTGTGCTCAGTGTTATGATTATAACGTTCTGATATGGGAGTTGTGTATTCTTTCCTAACGCGAAGTGCTGTTGTGTGTACAGCGGCATCCACATACCAGACGCGTCTGTCCCCCTCTGTACTCAGTGGTTCATCCTGCTGCTGCCAGTGGCATTAGGGAACCGTTGGTGAAGAGAACCACAAATTCTGTCCATTGGCAATGGTGAACCAGACGTCAAAGAGGAATTGAATGATTCGCACAGGATCTCTCATTCTTGTCAGCGTGAAGGTGGAATTCGAACGCTGGTTTCGTTTTTCCACACTTGAAATCTTAGCAATTAGTCCACATCCCTTCTCAGACATCAGCCAGCCACTAATGACAACAAGCGCATGGTAGCTTATTTCAATTCACGTGTAGCCTCCACATTTCATTGCATCTAGGCAGGCGCCTTGGTTGGTTTTACTGTCTCATCATCAGGCCTATCAGACAGTGTTCACGCATCACAGTTCTGAGGGCGCTGAGATACCCAAACGCCGGGCTTTAGATAAAAGCACAGCACTGTTGTGTGCAGAGGTACCATCCAATACAGCCTACCATAATACAACACTTTTCAACCACATGCATACAGAAGATGTGGCTTAATGGCTAAAGCCGCCGACTTTGAAGCTGGGGAACCAGGTTCGAGTCTGGTGGGAGGCTCAAACATTCTGTGATTATGGGCAAATCACTTAGGGCCAGATATACAAAGCTTTTTCCAGGTCGCAAACGGCCCGATTCTGCGAGTCGGCCCTTTTGCCACCTGAAAAAAGCCTTTTTAAATGTACATAGCCCTATTTGCGATTTGGTAAGCTATTACTGAATCACAAATTAGGTTTGCGAGTCGCTAATAAGAAGGGGCGTGCCAAGGGCGTCCCTTCCTAATAGCGAGTCGCACTGTTATGTAGGAATGTTTTGCAACCGAGAATGCTGTTGCAAAATATTTGCAGTTTCCACCAACTTCAAGCTGGTGGTAACCCATTCGCAAACGGTTCAGCTTTGTGAATGTGGGCGTCAACATTTTTTAAGAGCAGGCAATGGTCCCACAGACCACAGCCTACTCTTAAAAAATTAAAAGGAAACTTTTCCTTTTTCTTTCTTAAATGCATCCCTTTTTCCTTTCAGGAAGACGGGCTGCATAAAAAAAAACAATATTATTTAAAAAGCAGTCACAGACATGGTGGTCTGCTGACCCCAGCAGGCCACCATCCCTGTGAGTGCTAGCCATTCCCAATGGGTCGCAAATTGCGACTTATTCATTTGCGACCCACTGGGAATCGCAGAAAGTATTCAACACACTTTCGTATCTGCCATTTTGCTATTTCCTAATTGCGAATTGCAAGGATTCGCAATTAGGGAATAGCAAAACGGTTTCTTAGTACATCTGGCCCTTAATCTCCCCATGCCTAAAAAAATTCATGTGTCCGACTGTATTGCAACCGGTGCTCATGTAAAGCGCTCCGATACCTTCGGTCGAATTCGTGCTATATAAAACTGCAAAAAAATAAAATAAATAAAATACTTAACACGGTTCTAGCAAACTCCCCTTTCTGTCCAGGATCCCGCAGCTGCTAACCCTTCCATGGGTCATTTGCAGTGGCTTCCAGGAAGCTCCTCGGCCTGTCAAGCGAAAAAGGGCTTTTCCGTTCTGCTGTCAGCTTAGCCCTCCTTCTGCTGTCAGAGGGGATTACTCCAACGCCTGCCCTGCCCGGTGCTTGGAAATCTGTGACTCATAAACTGCTGACACTCTTTTGATAGGGACATGGCAAAGCTTTCTCCAGTAAGTCAGTACTGTCATAGCACTACCTATTTCTTCAACAAAGAAGCTCACTAATCATCAGCTACATTATATACTATATCAGCGATATTCAAACCACGGCCCTGGGGCCGCATGCGGCCCTCCTCACCTTGGCATGCGGCCACCTGGTCAACAGGAGCACTGGCCTGCTGTTTACTCAACTCAGCACTAACATTGAGAAAGTAGTTAAATAAACAGACAAGTCTTTATTTAAAGGGTGATTGAAGTTAAAGAAAGAAAGCAACTAGGTTATCTTGCGTCACCTAACCTAGAAACACCTTTATTTTTGAAGACATCTTGCAGCTAAAGTGCAAAAATATGATAAGGTCTCTTCAAAGTTAAACAAGCATTTGCAATGCAATCGGTCTCGCCTTTGGGGCCTTATAAGTAATTAGTCATGCAGCACATTGTCTGCAGCTGGGGGCCAGTAGTGGCTCCACCGGGATGTGGGGAAGGGAAACAGTGCTCTAAAACGGCCATGCTGTTTTTGTTAAAGAGCCAAATAAAGATAGGACAAAACCAGGCTTCATTTTCTAGGCTATTATAAAATGCAAGGCTGGAACAATGACAAAGGGAGATGGGTTAAATGTTTGTGTCTGCAGGGGAAAATCATCTGTGAAACCACAGGGGGTCGACCAGTCCGTCCCGATATCTGAAAAACAAAAGGAATGTGTTGGCTAGAAAGGTAGAATTCAAAGTACAATAACCTGAATGTCTAGTTAGCTTTACAGCGATAAACTCGAATAGAAAAATGGGAACTCAATGGGTCATAGAGGGAGGTAATAGCTGAACCAAGTGGGGAATGAAGGCACTTAGAAGCCACTAGGTAGCCTAACGAAGCGCTTTGATAAGAGGGAAGCGAGGAGTTTGCAGCAGGATGGGGAATGATGTTTTGCATTTATAGTAAACCAAATCGAGTTCCATCTGCAGAGTCTGGCACATCGGTCTCACAGAACAGATCAGCTAATATACAAAGAGACAGCCAAAAAAGCGTTGCATGAAAGTAAACAAAGGCTGGGACATTTTTCTAAAACCTGTTTCGATTCTGATCTAGGATAGAAGCGTAAGGAACTACATTACATTGACAGTTAATACAGAGTCTGAATAATGGCCGATGAATGCTGACTCGCTGTAAAGTAAGGTTTCAGCATTAGCCCAAACTTTCTCCAAAGTGCCGTACATTCATCACTCTCATGTACAAATGGCAAATATGTTGTTTTAAAGCTAACAGCATCACAATGTGGTGTTGTCTGCAGTAATTAATGACCACATTAATGTAATCGCCTAAACCCATGTCCTTTATTTAGAGGAGACCCCCTTGCAGTCTCCATGATCTGTAGTCACCCACGGCAACTTATAACACACCATACAACAGATCAGATCACATCACAATACATACAGAACACACTACCTGAATTCCTTAACACAAAAAATCACAGCACTCTGTATAGCATCGCTTCAGCCTTACAAAAACCTGCCAAGCCATAAGAAATTGAAAAGTACCAGCCACAGTATGACATCCAGATTACATGACACACAGCTAAAAAACCCTTTCCTCCAGGCATCAAATTCCACCTTATGACACTAAAGACAAGATACCACAAAGTAGCACATTATCACAACACACTCATACCCCATACTGTTAACAATTATTTGTATCTACAACATCAAATCCCTACTAGTTGTAGTGGTACATTTACACCCTGATATACCTTTTCAACCTTCATAAGACAACAACCTCAAAACCCATTTTCTCTGAGGGACCAACAGAAAAAAAAACACACTTCCCCTCCACGGCACTCACCCAGCCACCAGAATAATGACCCTGAGCGAATCCCTCACAACAGTCAGCATGAAAAGGGAGAAGGTGGGTCCGAATAATCTTTTTGTAAAATGCATGCAGAATACATGTGCATTTGTTAGTTGTTTTAAATAACTGTAACATTTTTTATAATTTAAACAACGTATTTTATTTAGCTGCCGCGTTTGTTAGAAAGAAAACATGACATACCACTTAGTTGTAATGACAGCAATAGGTATGAACCAAACTTATGCAAGTCGGTTAACCCAGTTTTTTTCACAAAGCAAAACGTAAATACATTATTGACAGCCTTTTTGTCACATTTGTATGAACTGCAGTTCGCCTTTTTCCGAATTGCAGTTCAAATACACACATTACAAAATTCGAACGGCAAATCAAAAAAAATGTCACCGTTTGGAGACGAGATGGACGCTGGCTGGCTCGCTTGCCTGGGAGGGCCCAAACTGACAATAACAAAGCTGAGAGGCAATGCCGGGGTGACCCAGTTTAAAACATTTACATTGGGAGGGAGGGGTGGGGGGGGAGAGCAGACCACAAACCAGTGACTGTGTGTAAAAGGCCGCTTTTATTGAAACAGGTGCACATAACAATATAAATACCTCTGCAAACAGCCTTACAAAACTAAGCCTCACTAATTAAACCATTTATCTAACACCCCGTGCCCCGCCCCCACCCCTAGCATTTTCTTTGAGCCCGCCCCCACCCATACATTACAACATTACAAACCATACCAAACAATACATCAACGTATAACCCTATAAATTCAACCCGTCCGTTAAACGCCTTCCCCTGCCTGCCCCTTTCCAGCTGTCAAACCCCCAACCTGTGTAACCGAAATAACAAGTAACCTGCCTACCCTTTCCCTGTCGATAAACCCAACTTCAAAAATAATCACCAAACCCCTGCCAACCCTGGCAAACTTCAAATGACCCCCGCACAGCACCTGTTCCAAGCGACAGTACATAAACAGCACCCTGTACACCTGTCCCAAAAAAGCCCCTTAAAAATTAAGCCCAGAAAAAGGGGGAAAAAACCCCAATAATGCATACATAATAAATATATATAATAATAGGGAGGGAGGGAGGGACAAAAATTCCCACACGCTAAAACTCCCGGCCACCAGGTCACCAAACCTAAAATGGTGGCCGGGAGCAGGAGCCCAAAGCATTTATGCTTGGGCTCCAATTGGGCTATAAAAAACAAGCCCAAAGTTAAAATGGCTGTCTTGCAGCCCGCTCCCCCCCGCCCCCCCTTCCAAACTGCCCGGGGGGGGACCTCCCTGCGGTCGGCTACCCCCCCCAAGCTCCCCTTGGGAGGGAGGGGTGGGGGGGGAGAGCAGACCACAAACCAGTGACTGTGTGTAAAAGGCCGCTTTTATTGAAACAGGTGCACATAACAATATAAATACCTCGGCAAACAGCCTTACAAAACTAAGCCTCACTAATTAAACCATTTATCTAACACCCCCGTGCCCCGCCCCCACCCCTAGCATTTTCTTTGAGCCCGCCCCCACCCGTACATTACAACATTACAAACCATACCAAACAATACATCAACGTATAACCCTATAAATTCAACCCGTCCGTTAAACGCCTTCCCCTGCCTGCCCCTTTCCAGCTGTCAAACCCCCAACCTGTGTAACCGAAATAACAAGTAACCTGCCTACCCTTTCCCTGTCGATAAACCCAACTTCAAAAATAATCACCAAACCCCTGCCAACCCTGGCAAACTTCAAATGACCCCCGCCACCCAGAAAGTAGGGGGAAACTACCCCCCTCTTTCTGCCCCCCCAGGGTAGGCTATCCCCTCTCAAACTTAAACCGCATGCCTCTGAACATTCAAGCATCTCGCCAACACCTCCCGAATCTCAAGTAAATAGAGGTCCATTCCAAGCCTGGATAAATGCACTCCGTCATCCCGAAAAAACTCCCCATTCTCAAATCGTATCTCTTTGTGTGTCACTCTCCCAAAACCTATTCCCCGACAAAACCTGGAAATTTCCGAGTTCACTTTCCTCCGTGCCTTGTCAATAGCCCGGGGGTTCACAGCCCCCCTCCAAACCCTGCGCGGGACCAATTCAGTCCACAAAACGTGGCACCCTGACCCTCGCTCCCTTAAAAGAGACAGATCCCTCTTCATTGCCCTCAGCAACACCACACCCTTTACTCCACATAGATCATTCTCTCCCAGGTGAATCAACAGGACATCCGGGCACTGACCCCTCACCATCCATTTATTTAGACATGTTAACAATTCTTTCCAAAGCATCCCTCCCTTGCCTTTCCAAACAATTCTAAATACACTGTCATTGAAACCCAACATTTCCCCAAAATAACTGCGTCGTGCCTGAATCTGCGCCCATTTGATGAATGAATGCCCCACTATCCAAATGGTCAATTCCTTGGATTGAGGCCCAGCCACCGAACCTGAAATGAGAAAAATTAGAATAAGACTCACAACAAAGAGGATGACGCATGCGCCTCCTCCGCGGTCCTTCTCACATAGCGCTGAAAACAGTCTGACGACCAGCGCCCCAGCCGCATAATGTCCCCCTGTGACCAACCTCGGTTGTGCGCTTCTGTTGCTGCCCCGATCCTGAATGAATGCGTCCCATAACGCGCCCCCATCCAGCCCAATACTCTGCAATGCCTTACGCAGTACCATGCGCAACTGATAATCCGTTACCCGGGACCCATTGTGATGCCGAAAAACCCAGTCGGCCCCAACCCCTCCCGCCAAAGATCTCCAACGGCGCGCCCACTGCAAAGGACATGTTGAAACTGGGGCCGCTGCCTCCAACCAAATTCCTTTCCCTAGGCTTCTCTGATCAGTTTTAGAATTGGCCAGCCAAATATGTATCCCCTTCTCCGCGAAAAACACATCCTGCCAACTGATGCCCCTTTTAACTTGGTACCCAGGAGTTCCGAGACTCTAAACGCCCCAAAAACATGAACACCATCAGAGTAGAAAACAAACATGCTTCAAAACCGTCCCTACAAACCCCTGGTAAAGCTTCCAACAACCTGGCCAAAATCTGCCATGAAAGGGGGCTCCTGGAAAACGCACCCTCCCCGCTCCCTAGCCCAGCCTTCTAGCATCCTCCTCCCCACTTCCCCTGCTGAGGGGGAGTAACCCCAAAAGAGTTTTCCCATAAAAGAGATTCCCGCCAATTTCCGGCGATAGTCACCCTGGAAAGGCCTCTCTCTATAAGGCCTAGGATAAACTGAATCACATCCTCAGACCGCCGCCAACTCTCCTCCCGCCTGCAGGCTCCTGATGCCAGGAAATCCCTCCATGCTAGCGCATAAGCCGCCCGCGTGGCCACAGACAAAGAACCTACCACCAATTGTAGCACCCTACGTTGCCTACATACCAAAGATGCTCCGGCATTGGGGTCGGTGTCCTGTCCGCCTCCTTGGCCAGCCCATGGAATCTCCCCCACTGCGAACGAGACAAGGCATCTGCTATGTCATTGTCCACACCAGGGATGTGCAAGGCCCTGAATGCAATGTCATGTCTAAGGCAGCCTAACACAAAAACTCGCAGCAACTTGAGAATCTGTTCATCTCTGGCCGACTGTCTGTTAACAATCTCCACCACTGCCATGTTGTCCACACGAAACAAGACCCTCTTGTGCGCCAACTCCTCGCCCCACAGGGTCAAAGCCACCAATAACGGGAAAAGCTCCAGAAAGGCTATGCTCCTCCCCCCATCCTTCAATTGTGGAGGCCACTTCTCAGCACACCACCTGCCTTGCCAATAAATGCCAAAGCTGTCACTGCCTGCGGCATCAGAAAAGATTTGCATGTCCCACCGGACGTCGTCCTCCCTGGCCAATGGCACTCCATTAAAAGAGTGTAGAAAAACTGACCACATCCGCAAATCCTCCTTCACCCCTGCCGCCAATCGCACATGGTGATGCGGCAAATGCTGTCCTGCTAGTGCCCGACCCAACCTCCTACAAAACGTCCTCCCCGCCCTGACTACCCTGCAGGCAAAATTAAGGTGACCCAGCAACACCTGAATGCTCTTTACTGTCACTTTCTGCTTTGACAACATCTTGTCCAGTAACTCCAACATTTTCACTTTTTTATCCTCTGGCAAGCGAGCCCGCATTGCCACCGCATCAATTTCGATCCCCAAAAAGGACAAAGTTGTAGATGGACCCATTGTCTTCTCGGGTGCCAGTGGCACCCCCAGTTCCCTCATGAGCTCATGGAAAGTGTCCAGAGCTATCTGGCATTCCGTGGAGCCGGGGGAACCTACAAAGAAGAAATCGTCCAAGTAGTGCGTCACCAATGTGTGACCCGTGTGCTGCGTGAAATACCACTGCAAAAAGGTGCTGAAACGTTCAAATAAAGCACATGACATAGAGCAACCCATCGGCAATGCTTTGTCCACGTACCATTTACCCTCAAAATGGATACCCAGAAGATCCCAATCATCTGGATGGACTGGAAGCAGCCGGAATGCCGATTTAATGTCACACTTTGCCATTTCTGCAGTTGCGCCCGCGGTCACAACAAGTGACATGGCCACGTCAACCGAGGAATATGACACTGAGGCAGCCTCCTCATCGATAAAATCATTAACTGAAGACCCCTCCGGCCATGACAAGTGTTGAATCAGTCTGTACTGTCCTTCTTCCTTTTTGGGGACCACCCCGATGGGTGATATGATCAAGTTGTCTACTGGCCAATCGTCAAAGGGGCCCGCCATCCTCCCTTCCCTTACCTCCTTGTTTAATTTATCCTGGACTACCTCCCTGTGTTCTGCCGCTGACTTCAGGTTATCCGCCCACCTTCTCTGCCTTGGTCCCTGGTAACCCAAACGAAACCCCCACTGAAATCCCTCCAGAAGCACCCGTTGGGCCCCCAAATCCCCATACCCCTGGAGGACCTCCACCAGCTTTGTTACCCTAACTGGCGTAGGAGCCTTTGGGCCCAGTACCCTGTGGTCCTTTCCCACCCCTGCCGCTCTGGAATTGATGCGGGGGGCAGACGTGCCGGCGCCTGACTGCTGCCACTGCTGACCTCCCTGTGGCTTAATGCCCCAACAGTTAACAAGGGGATGGCGCTTCCGCATTTGGAACATTCATGGCGGTACTTGCAATACTCCCTCGTGCATAAGCCCTTATTGAAGTCCCAGCACGCCCCAGCTCCAGATTGTGTCGCGGCTGCGCCTCCCACCCCCTCCCCGGGTGGGCTTCCCTGAAAGGGCCGGTATACCAACGGCAATCCGCTAGCTGTAAAAATGGTCTTACCACCCGACGCTGCCCCCATTGTATGCTGCCATAAGTCTGTATCTAACTCCCCCCATTTTGCCTCAGGGTCCCAAGCCATACGGGCCCGGAACTCTTCGTCATATTGGGCCCAAGCGTACCCCCCACTTGTGATTTGCGCCTTCCGTATCACATCGATATATTTAAATATGGCTACGCTGCGCTCCGGGAACTTTTCGCAGTACACACTGGCATATATTAAAAATGCTGCCGTCCAATTCTCAATGGTCAACGGCACCTTAGGCCGCTTGGCCAGCTCATATTCCTCCTCCTTCGAGCCCTCTTTGGACCTCACCTCCCTTTGCAGGAGCTTCAGTATTTCCACATATTCCCCTTTCCATATACGTTCTTTGGTTACCAGCATTAAATGGGACCCCAAAGGTTTTGTCACACCCATGTAGGGCAGCTTTTTAATTTTCAATTCCTTACTCTCCAACGGCTCTTTACCCCCAACTGCTTCCGTGTTTGTCCCGCTTTCTACCTTGTCACCCAGTGCTATTCCCCCTTCTCCTGTTCCCACCCCCGTATCCTTAACGTATTTCCCTTGTGTAATCTCCCTTCCGTCACTCCCCCAAACCCCCTTCCCCGTCCCCACAGACACCATCTTAGGTTTGGCCTGTGTTCTACCGGTCTCACCTGGCTCTAACGAGGATGCCCGGACGGACACCGACCTCCTTGCCCCTGTCTCTGTTTGATCCACTGTCCGGGGAACCCTCACTGCGGGGCCGCGCTCCCTCCTGGATCCAGACGCCACTGCCGTTCTGTGCGGCACCACTCCCGGAACCTGCAAAAACTAGTAAAAACATGAGAGGGCCCCCTCCTCAGTCTCCCGCAATTCCCTTCCTCGGGGCTGTCCTCATCATAGTCCAACACAATGGGCTCCTCCACTTGGAGCACCTCTGGAGCAAAAACCACAGCACGGGCCCTACCGGACCCAACCTGCCCCACACTGGCCCTGACGGCCCCAGAATGTCCTCCTTGCGGGGAGCCGACTGTACCCGCCGATACTCCCCATGCGTTGACCTCTCTGCAAATCCATCACCGCTGTAATGTCGGACCACCGTGCCCTGTCTGTCGGTGGGGCCAGCGAGGTCGTACAGGACCTTCGTGTGCTGGCCTCGACGGGATCCCCCGCCGGTACGGGATGCGCCGCGCAAGGCTCCACCCTCCCTTCTCCTCGGTGTAATTGGGCCGCACCGCGCCCTACCGAGTCCGCAACACTGCGACGCTCCCTGCCCTGTAAAGAAAAAGTTTGGACTGATGTGCTGGTTTCCTCACACCTGCCTGAAAACACGACCCCCCGCAAATCCGGCGAAAGCTCCCTATTACGACTAAACCGCCTAGACCTCACCGAACCCACCAGGGGGGGGGAATCCCCCCCTTCTTCCTCCCCACTCCATTCCAACCCCGCCTGTACCACTGCCGCCGCTGGGTCCCAACCCCGTCCTGCACCCCCTCCAACGTATCCCCAAACCCTACCTGTCCCCCTCCCCTGCCCCCCCACCACCAATGGCCTTCTTAGCCTGCGCGTCCCCCTATGCTCACGCGCCCGCTGTGCCTCTTGCCTCGCCCCCACACCCAAACCCCGCACCCCCTCCGCCCAAGACAGAAAGATATCTAACCCCTCCCAGGCCTGGTCCCCTCCGGCCGTGTCCAAATCCCCCGAAGTATTATCCCCCTGCCCCTCCCCACCCCCCCAGCCCGAAACCTCACCGCCCATCTCGAGGTGCCCACTCCCCCCAGCTTATATGTGTGCCCTCCTGGCCGCCCCATCCCTGCTAGGGGAAAAAGGTCTGTTGGCTACCCCACCCTCCCACTTGAGCCCACTCTCCCTCCCCCAAGGAGCTGCCCCCACCGACCCCATCTCGGCCCTTCCAGAATAAGGGGGGGAAAACAGCAGGGGGCTGTATATCTGCCTATCACCTGCATCCCCCTCCCTGCCTGCCACAAAAACAGCGCTGCCCCTGCTCCCCGTAACAACCCCAGTCCAGCCCATTACCCCATGGACACTGACACCAGAAGGTCCAGCTTCCCCACCCCACTCCCTGCTAACTGCCTCTGCTGACTCCGTCGCACGAGCGGGAGGGGGGGCATACACTCACCGCCCTCTCCCGCCATGTCACTGCTGGCCGCCCTGCTCCCAAACCCTGCCTCAGGCTCCCCAGCTTCCCCAGATGCTGCCACTAAAAGCGCGCAAGGCACAGAGGCCGATCGCCGCTTCCCGCCCCTCCTTCCCCCGCGCTGCAACACCCCCGCGGGGGAGGAACACGAGCACTCAACTGGCGCTAGGGCCGCTACCGGCCCCACCGATGCTGTAGCCCTTTCCCCTGCCTTAGCAGGTGTTAAACCACCCCCGCGCCCCATAACTCCTGTGGCCCCGGACCCTCCCCCATCCCCAGGCTCCAAAACCACTGTCGGGGCCGTCTTTTTAGCTCGCGGGCGGCCCCGCTCACTTACCGACAATCGTTGTCGCTTCGGTGACGTGCAGGCGGCAACGGCCGCTGCCACTCCCGCCGAGGCCTGCCGCACCGGGCGCGCCGTCCCTGCCCCTGCTCCAATTACCAGGTCCATCCGGCCCGCCTCGCTCAGGAGCCGGAGTGCCTCCAAAACGCGGTAGTCTTCCCCAGACATAACGCGACTTCAACTACTGCTATACCGACGCTGAACAATACAAATACACTAAATACCCTACCTCACAAAAATTCCCACACGCTAAAGCTCCCGGCCACCAGGTCACCAAACCTAAAATGGTGGCCGGGAGCAGGAGCCCAAAGCATTTATGCTTGGGCTCCAATTGGGCTATAAAAAACAAGCCCAAAGTTAAAATGGCTGTCTTGCAGCCCGCTCCCCCCCGCCCCCCCGCCCCTCCCAAACTGCCCGGGGGGGACCTCCCTGCGGTCGGCTACCCCCCCCAAGCCCCCCATGTGCACCTCAAGCGTACAGACATCATTGGCAGGGAGGAAGAGAGTACAGGAGGCATGGAGCACTTAGTCCGCATCTTAACCCCTACAAAATGGTGTGGCTGGAGTATCAGCATAGGAAAATAATTACTGGTTACCTGCCCTGATCCTGGCTCAAAGCACAACATACACTCAAACCCCAATTTACACCAATGAAGACAAACAATACCGCAACTCCACTGCGAGATCGCCATGCTGTGCTTATACTAGTGGAATCGTGTGGCAATAGAAATGGGACTAACCCAAGTGAAAAGTGAAATCTGCATATCGCCATTTTAGACTGTTAAAAACATTGTAAACGCAACAAAAGAAAAAAAAGTGTGCACGTGTAAAATACATACCATAATGAAGCAGAGTAACTAAAAGAAAAATGCAGCTGCTCTGCTTCGTAGCAGTATGTATTTTAAACCTGCACACTTTTGTTGCGGGATGTATTTTAAACGTGCGCACACTTTTTCTTTTAAAGTATTTGCAATACAATGCGATAGGTCACGGAATTTGTCAAGTTACAACGATTGTTGTTATAAATAGCGCTGTATATAAATATATTCACAAATGATGTACGTTTTACCGGAATTAGCTGGGCTTTTTATCTTTTTTGGCTATTGTGGGTGCCGTTGCGGATGCGCATGGTGTCGTCCTGCGGGGGGCGATTTGGGTCTGCCAGCAATTTAAACTTAAACGGGCTTTTTATTTTTTTGGCTGCTGTGGGTGCCGTTGCGGATGCACATGGTGTCGTCCTGCGGGGGTGGGTGTGGGGGGGGCGATTGGGGTCTGCCGGCAATTTAAACTTAAAGCACGATGTCATGGCTCTAAAGAAACAAGCATTTGAAGGCACGAACGGAACTCCATAAAGAAAATAGAACAGGTCCGGTGCAACAACCTAGTAAAGGGGCCAATAGCCATGGGAGGAATGAAATGACGACATGAACGTACTAAGGAGGGGCTAACAAGCCTCATAATGAATCAAAAGCAAGCATTTACACAAAAACCAATGAAAAAGATTGGCGGGGTAGTGGGTGGAGCTTCCCCCGCTATACTGAATACAGCATCTCTCAACGAGACAGCGCATGCGCTGCCTAGGCGAGACCTAAAAAGTGTATTTCATGAACATGCAGAATTCTTTCACTATATCAGTGCATTGAGATATTTTATTTTTTAAAGCAATAGTTTTCAAACATGAATTTACAAACATTAATTCTTCCCGCACCCTGACAATAATGTCAATAGTGAACTAAGATGCAAGTCAGTTGGTAAGTGCACTCTTTGGGATGGGTTCCATTTTTATATGAAAAGCACAATAGTTTATTAAATCAAACACAAGAGAAAGTTTTGTATAATGGTAATTCCGAAGTCATGTATTTTGATGTCCTTCTATATCTGATAATGAAGAAAAAGGAGGGAAAGTGAAAATAAACAATTGCCTGGGATCATACAGTTTGGTAAAGTGGGGAAGCCGGGATTAATCCCAGGTTTTCCAGTTTCACATTGTGCAATTTAGCCACTGGATGTATAGGCTTTGCTTCACCTACACCCACCTTACTGGCACCGCCCTCGGCACCTCCCGTCCCTACCGCCACCCTGTTGGCATCAATGCGGCCCTCGGTCATATCACAGACAAAACCTTTTGGCCCCTGTGAAAATGTTTGCAAGTACCCATGCACAATATCAAAGTCATGCCCATTTCCACAAAATGCATAAACTGCCAATCTATTGGAGGCCAGCAATAAGGTCATGTTTCCTCTTTAAAATCTTAGCTCTGAACACAGCATAGGCATGGTATGCCCACATTTCAAAAAGGTGGAATTTTAATGTTTGGAGGCCTGATTCACAAACTGCACATTGTAATACGCTTTTTAGTACTAAAATCATACTACAAAATGTACTACAAAGTGTACGTTTTGCTTATTCTTATATGTGCAGAGTTCCTCACTCCGACTGTGGAGTCTAGAAGTTTGGAAGTCTAGAAGTCTAGAAGTATAGATTTTAGTACTAAATGTGGGAGGGGCACAGGGAAGTGGATGGGAAAGTGGCAGACTTACTATTAAAGGAAATGGAATTAGGGAAGCATAAGAGGGATTTAGAGTAGTCAAGCAGGGTTTTAGGGAGAGACATCACCCACCCACACAAGTAATCCAATTCCATTACTCTGGGGATGGAGACATATAATTTACATTGTTATAGTACGTTTACACTGAATGGGCCTGATTCACAAAGGTAAGCTTACACTTTTGCTATTCACAAAGGTACCTTACTGCTAGTATCTTTATGACTGCGGAGTCTCAAAACATAAAAACATAGAACTGTCCTATCTTTTTATGTGAGGAGACTCCGCATTCCTAAAGATAATAATAGGCAAATACCTTTGTGAATAGCAAACAATCTTAAACTTGCACAAAAGTCTAAGTATACCTTTGTGAATCAGACCAAGAGTTTGTGAATACAAAAAGTAGTAAACTCACTACAAAGCGTAAACGTACTTAAAAGTGAAATTTACCTTTAGGAATCAGGTCCCATGAATACAAATGACACAACAAGCTCAAAATCAGTCTAGTGCACATGATTAATACCTGAACGAGGTAGACACATTTTTGATTATCTATAAATTGATTTCTAAAATTTCGAGCTGTGTGCAGTTTAATATTTCTAGTTAGATTATACTATTATGATTAATTTGAGTTTCACCTGCTCCTGGTTTAGGGTTGGTTTCTTCAGTTTACATTTTATCTGGGTGAATCGTACCACCAACCTTCCCCAACTTCAAGCAATCCACCCTTATGGTGTTGTGGGATACATGCTATAATCTGAAACTGTCCTGAGTGATAGGTAGCAAATGATTTTGGAATTATAGGGCCTGATATAGAGTTTGGTGGATGGATTAGTCCATTACACGAGGTGAATATCCCAACCACCTTATTGCAAGTGCCATAAGCTATAATGCACTTGTAACTAGCCAGACGGTATATCCGTCTCATTTGTTAGGGAGTAAATGATACTCGAAACTCTAAATCAGACCCATAGTTTTACTACTAGGACTACCTGAAGAAATAGAATGGTTTGAAAATGCTGTCCCCAGTTTCATGAAACTTTTAGCATTGCGAGCTTTTTAGCAGCAGCAGTTAGATTAAAGAAATAGCGAGCGAATAGGATTAGGCAAGCAGAACCTTTTATGTATCATTAACCTACTGTGTATGAAATGTTTTTTTTTTTATACTGTTTGAATTTCATAGTGGCACATGTATATTCAGACTTGGGATTACGTTTTAATTATGATTGATTTTATGTATACATTTTTAGTTTTGAAATGTGATGGGTATTTTTAACATGCTTTTATGGTTTTAAATAACCGAATAAAGTGATTTTTGACTTGACTTGAGTCATTCCCTTTCATTGTACCGGTTGGACTCACTTCATCTACACTCCAGACGTGCCATAGGAATACAAACTAGCCAGTAACTGATTCATCGAGGGAAAGTCACTCCTTTAACTCGCAAACTCTATAAAAAAACATGTGAGAAATGGATCTGTGATCCTTTCATCCACATAATCATAAAAATGTCCACTGTAGCCATTGGTAATAAATGAGTAGTCAGAGACAGGTCTTAAGAGATGCACCAGTCTTCCTATGTGTGGAGCATGCAACCTTTGCCTGAAAGAGGAAAGTCACAGTTCTGCGTAGCAGGCTTGTCCAAAGTAGGTAGAGCAGGGCCAGATGCATGCCAGATTTTCAGGATACGAACATCATTTGCATCTGGATACAAGGAATATCATCTGAATTAATTTACATAGTCCCAGTTTAAAACAGGAAGGGGTGGGAGCACACTGCTTCACCTCCCAGCACAGTTCGCCCCTTAGCATTATGGTAAATGCAGTTCGTAATACATGCTTACTTGAGATTTTACTGGAGTGTTCCACCAAAGTTGGTGCAGGTTAGTGCTGTACATCTCTATTATATGGGGTTGCTGAGCAGGCTGCGACAATCCTTACAGGTCTCAGTACCTCTCACAGGAGCACAGGTGCATCTCCACAAGCTCGTCAGCTCAATGGCTCAAGGGAGCCTTTTCAAAACAAGAAGGGGTGGGAGCACACTGCTTCACCTCCCAGCACAGTTCGCCCCTTAGCATTATGGTAAATGCAGTTCGTAATACATGCTTACTTGAGATTTTACTGGAGTGTTCCACCAAAGTTGGTGCAGGTTAGTGCTGTACATCACTATTATATGGGGTTGCTGAGCAGGCTGCCACAATCCTTACAGGTCTCAGTACCTCTCACAGGTGCACAGGTGCATCTCCACAAGCTCGTCAGCTCAATGGCTCAAGGGAGCCTTTTCAAAACAGGAAGGGGTGGGAGCACACTGCTTCACCTCCCAGCACAGTTCGCCCCTTAGCATTATGGTAAATGCAGTTCGTAATACATGCTTACTTGAGATTTTACTGGAGTGTTCCACCAAAGTTGGTGCAGGTTAGTGCTGTACATCTCTATTATATGGGGTTGCTGAGCAGGCTGCCACAATCCTTACAGGTCTCAGTACCTCTCACAGGCGCACAGGTGCATCTCCACAAGCTCGTCAGCTCAATGGCTCAAGGGAGCCTTTTCAAAACAGGAAGGGGTGGGAGCACACTGCTTCACCTCCAAGCACAGTTCGCCCCTTAGCATTATGGTAAATGCAGTTCGTAATATATGCTTACTTGAGATTTTACTGGAGTGTTCCACCAAAGTTGGTGCAGGTTAGTGCTGTACATCTCTATTATATGGGGTTGCTGAGCAGGCTGCCACAATCCTTACAGGTCTCAGTACCTCTCACAGGTGCACAGGTGCATCTCCACAAGCTCGTCAGCTCAATGGGTCAAGGGAGCCTTTTCAAAACAGGAAGGGGTGGGAGCAAACTGCTTCACCTCCCAGCACAGTTCGCCCCTTAGCATTATGGTAAATGCAGTTCCTAATACATGCTTACTTGAGATTTTACTGGAGTGTTCCACCAAAGTTGGTGCAGGTTAGTGCTGTACATCTCTATTATATGGGGTTGCTGAGCAGGCTGCCACAATCGTTACAGGTCTCAGTACCTCTCACAGGCACACAGGTGCATCTCCACAAGCTCGTCAGCTCAATGGCTCAAGGGAGCCTTTTCAAAACAGGAAGGGGTGGGAGCACACTGCTTCACCTCCCAGCACAGTTCGCCCCATAGCATTATGGTAAATGCAGTTCGTAATACATGCTTACTTGAGATTTTACTGGAGTGTTCCACCAAAGTTGGTGCAGGTTAGTGCTGTACATCTCTATTATATGGGGTTGCTGAGCAGGCTGCCACAATCCTTACAGGTCTCAGTACCTCTCACAGGCGCACAGGTGCATCTCCACAAGCTCATCAGCTCAATGGCTCAAGGGAGCCTTTTCAAAACAGGAAGGGGTGGGAGCACACTGCTTAACCTCCCAGCACAGTTCGCCCCTTAGCATTATGGTAAATGCAGTTCCTAATACATGCTTACTTGAGATTTTACTGGAGTGTTCCACCAAAGTTGGTGCAGGTTAGTGCTGTACATCTCTATTATATGGGGTTGCTGAGCAGGCTGCCACAATCCTTACAGGTCTCAGTACCTCTCACAGGCGCACTGGTGCATCTCCACAAGCTCGTCAGCTCAATGGCTCAAGGGAGCCTTTTCAAAACAGGAAGGGGTGGGAGCACACTGCTTCACCTCCCAGCACAGTTCGCTCCTTAGCATTATGGTAAATGCAGTTCGTAATACATGCTTACTTGAGATTTTACTGGAGTGTTCCACCAAAGTTGGTGCAGGTTAGTGCTGTACATCTCTATTATATGGGGTTGCTGAGCAGGCTGCCACAATCCTTACAGGTCTCAGTACCTCTCACAGGCGCACAGGTGCATCTCCACAAGCTCGTCAGCTCAATGGCTCAAGGGAGCCTTTTCAAAATAGGAAGGGGTGGGAGCACACTGCTTCACCTCCCAGCACAGTTCACCCCTTAGCATTATGGTAAATGCAGTTCGTAATACATGCTTACTTGAGATTTTACTGGAGTGTTCCACCAAAGTTGGTGCAGGTTAGTGCTGTACATCTCTATTATATGGGGTTGCTGAGCAGGCTGCCACAATCCTTACAGGTCGCAGTACCTCTCACAGGCGCACAGGTGCATCTCCACAAGCTCGTCAGCTCAATGGCTCAAGGGAGCCTTTTCAAAACAAGAAGGGGTGGGAGCACACTGCTTCACCTCCCAGCACAGTTCACCCCTTAGCATTATGGTACATGTAGTTCATAATACATGCTTACTTGAGATTTTACTGGAGTGTTCCACCAAAGTTAGTGCAGGTTAGTGCTGTACATCACTATTATATGGGGTTGCTGAGCAGGCTGCCACAATCCTTACAGGTCTCAGTACCTCTCACAGGTGCACAGGTGCATCTCCACAAGCTCATCAGCTCAATGGCTCAAGGGAGCCTTTTCAAAACAGGAAGGGGTGGGAGCACACTGCTTCACCTCCCAGCACAGTTCGCCCCTTAGCATTATGGTAAATGCAGTTCGTAATACATGCTTACTTGAGATTTTACTGGAGTGTTCCACCAAAGTTGGTGCAGGTTAGTGCTGTACATCTCTATTATCTGGGGTTGCTGAGCAGGCTGCCACAATCCTTACAGGACTCAGTACCTCTCACAGGCGCACAGGTGCATCTCCACAAGCTCGTCAGCTCAATGGCTCAAGGGAGCCTTTTCAAAACAGGAAGGGGTGGGAGCACACTGCTTCACCTCCCAGCACAGTTCGCCCCTTAGCATTATGGTAAATGCAGTTCGTAATACATGCTTACTTGAGATTTTACTGGAGTGTTCCACCAAAGTTGGTGCAGGTTAGTGCTGTACATCTCTATTATATGGGGTTGCTGAGCAGGCTGACACAATCCTTACAGGTCTCAGTACCTCTCACAGGTGCATCTCCACAAGCTCGTCAGCTCAATGGGTCAAGGGAGCCTTTTCAAAACAGGAAGGGGTGGGCGCGCACTGCTTCACCTCCCAGCACAGTTCGCCCCTTAGCATTATGGTAAATGCAGTTCGTAATACATGCTTACTTGAGATTTTACTGGAGTGTTCCACCAAAGTTGGTGCGGGTTAGTGCTGTACATCTCTATTATATGGGGTTGCTGAGCAGGCTTCCACAATCCTTACAGGTCTCAGTACCTCTCACAGACGCACAGGTGCATCTCCACAAGCTCGTCAGCTCAATGGCTCAAGGGAGCCTTTTCAAAACAGGAAGGGGTGGGAGCACACTGCTTCACCTCCCAGCACAGTTCGCTCCTTAGCATTATGGTAAATGCAGTTCGTAATACATGCTTACTTGAGATTTTACTGGAGTGTTCCACCAAAGTTGGTGCAGGTTAGTGCTGTACATCTCTATTATATGGGGTTGCTGAGCAGGCTGCCACAATCCTTACAGGTCTCAGTACCTCTCACAGGCGCACAGGTGCATCTCCACAAGCTCGTCAGCTCAATGGCTCAAGGGAGCCTTTTCAAAACAAGAAGGGGTGGGAGCACACTGCTTCACCTCCCAGCACAGTTCGCCCCTTAGCATTATGGTAAATGCAGTTCGTAATACATGCTTACTTGAGATTTTACTGGAGTGTTCCACCAAAGTTGGTGCAGGTTAGTGCTGTACATCACTATTATATGGGGTTGCTGAGCAGGCTGCCACAATCCTTACAGGTCTCAGTACCTCTCACAGGTGCACAGGTGCATCTCCACAAGCTCGTCAGCTCAATGGCTCAAGGAGCCTTTTCAAAACAGGAAGGGGTGGGAGCACACTGCTTCACCTCCCAGCACAGTTCGCCCCTTAGCATTATGGTAAATGCAGTTCGTAATACATGCTTACTTGAGATTTTACTGGAGTGTTCCACCAAAGTTGGTGCAGGTTAGTGCTGTACATCTCTATTATCTGGGGTTGCTGAGCAGGCTGCCACAATCCTTACAGGTCTCAGTACCTCTCACAGGCGCACAGGTGCATCTCCACAAGCTCGTCAGCTCAATGGCTCAAGGGACCCTTTTCAAAACAGGAAGGGGTGGGAGCACACTGCTTCACCTCCCAGCACAGTTCGCCCCTTAGCATTATGGTAAATGCAGTTCGTAATACATGCTTACTTGAGATTTTACTGGAGTGTTCCACCAAAGTTGGTGCAGGTTAGTGCTGTACATCTCTATTATATGGGGTTGCTGAGCAGGCTGCCACAATCCTTACAGGTCTCAGTACCTCTCACAGGTGCATCTCCACAAGCTCGTCAGCTCAATGGGTCAAGGGAGCCTTTTCAAAACAGGAAGGGGTGGGCGCACACTGCTTCACCTCCCAGCACAGTTCGCCCCTTAGCATTATGGTAAATGCAGTTCGTAATACATGCTTACTTGAGATTTTACTGGAGTGTTCCACCAAAGTTGGTGCAGGTTAGTGCTGTACATCTCTATTATATGGGGTTGCTGAGCAGGCTGCCACAATCCTTACAGGTCTCAGTACCTCTCACAGGCGCACTGGTGCATCTCCACAAGCTCGTCAGCTCAATGGCTCAAGGGAGCCTTTTCAAAACAGGAAGGGGTGGGAGCACACTGCTTCACCTATCAGCACAGTTCGCCCCATAGCATTATGGTAAATGCAGTTCGTAATACATGCTTACTTGAGATTTTACTGGAGTGTTCCACCAAAGTTGGTGCAGGTTAGTGCTGTACATCTCTATTATATGGGGTTGCTGAGCAGGCTGCCACAATCCTTACAGGTCTCAGTACCTCTCACAGGCGCACAGGTGCATCTCCACAAGCTCATCAGCTCAATGGCTCAAGGGAGCCTTTTCAAAACAGGAAGGGGTGGGAGCACACTGCTTAACCTCCCAGCACAGTTCGCCCCTCAGCATTATGGTAAATGCAGTTCCTAATACATGCTTACTTGAGATTTTACTGGAGTGTTCCACCAAAGTTGGTGCAGGTTAGTGCTGTACATCTCTATTATATGGGGTTGCTGAGCAGGCTGCCACAATCCTTACAGGTCTCAGTACCTCTCACAGGCGCACTGGTGCATCTCCACAAGCTCGTCAGCTCAATGGCTCAAGGGAGCCTTTTTAAAACAGGAAGGGGTGGGAGCACACTGCTTCACCTCCCAGCACAGTTCGCTCCTTAGCATTATGGTAAATGCAGTTCGTAATACATGCTTACTTGAGATTTTACTGGAGTGTTCCACCAAAGTTGGTGCAGGTTAGTGCTGTACATCTCTATTATATGGGGTTGCTGAGCAGGCTGCCACAATCCTTACAGGTCTCAGTACCTCTCACAGGCGCACTGGTGCATCTCCACAAGCTCGTCAGCTCAATGGCTCAAGGGAGCCTTTTCAAAACAGGAAGGGGTGGGAGCACACTGCTTCACCTCCCAGCACAGTTCGCCCCTTAGCATTATGGTAAATGCAGTTCGTAATACATGCTTACTTGAGATTTTACTGGAGTGTTCCACCAAAGTTGGTGCAGGTTAGTGCTGTACATCTCTATTATATGGGGTTGCTGAGCAGGCTGCCACAATCCTTACAGGTCTCAGTACCTCTCACAGGCACACAGGTGCATCGCCACAAGCTCGTCAGCTCAATGGCTCAAGGGAGCCTTTTCAAAACAGGAAGGGGTGGGAGCACACTGCTTCACCTCCCAGCACAGTTCATCTCTACTCATGACGGTTAATAAACCAGAAACACGTGTCTAGAGATCAGCACTATCTGCGCCAACCTTGGCAAAACACTCGAAAATATCGGAGCGTGCTACAAGAAACTGCATTTCCCAGAATGCCAGGGGTGAACCTTGCCTGAGAGGTCAGCGGTGTGCTCCCACATCCTATTGTTTATTTAAAGTACTCCCATGAGTCATTCAGCTGACGAGCTCGTGGATGAAGCACCTGCGCGCCAGTGAGAGGTACCGGACCTGATATAATGTTTGGCAGCCTACTCAGCAAACCCCAAAATACAAGACTGTATTCTCTACTGATGACAGTTAATAAACCAGAAACACTTGTCTAGAGATCAGCACTATCTGCGCCAACCTTGGCGAAACACTCGAAAATATCGGAGCGTGCTACAAGAGACTGCATTTCCCAGAATGCCAGGGGTGAACCTTGCCTGAGAGGTCAGCGGTGTGCTCCCACATCCTGTTGTTTATTTAAAGTACTCCCGTGAGTCATTGAGCTGACGAGCTCGTGGATGAAGCACCTGCGCGCCAGTGAGAGGTACCGGACCTGATATAATGTTTGGCAGCCTACTCAGCAAACCCCAAAATACAAGACTGTATTCTCTACTGATGACGGTTAATAAACCAGAAACACGTGTCTAGAGATCAGCACTATCTGCGCCAACCTTGGCAAAACACTCGAAAATATCGGAGCGTGCTACAAGAGACTGCATTTCCCAGAATGCCAGGGGCGAACCTTGCCTGAGAGGTCAGCGGTGTGCTCCCACATCCTGTTGTTTATTTAAAGTACTCCCGTGAGTCATTGAGCTGACGAGCTCGTGGATGTAGCACCTGCGCGCCAGTGAGAGGTACCGGACCTGATATAATGTTTGGCAGCCTACTCAGCAAACCCCAAAATACAAGACTGTATTCTCTACTGATGACGGTAAATAAACCAGAAACACGTGTCTAGAGATCATCACTATCTGCGCCATCCTTGGCGAAACACCCGTAAATATCGGAGCGTGCTACAAGAGACTGCATTTCCCAGAATGCCAGGGGTGAACCTTGCCTGAGAGGTCAGCGGTGTGCTCCCACATCCTGTTGTTTATTTAAAGTACTCCCGTGAGTCATTGAGCTGACGAGCTCGTGGATGAAGCACCTGCGCACCAGTGAGAGGTACCGGACCTGGTATAATGTTTGGCAGCCTACTCAGCAAACCCCAAAATACAAGACTGTATTCTCTACTGATGACGTTTAATAAACCAGAAACATGTGTCTAGAGATCAGCACTATCTGCGCCAACCTTGGCGAAACACTCGAAAATATTGGAGCATGCTACAAGAGACTGCATTTCCCAGAATGCCAGGAGTGAACCTTGCCTGAGAGGTCAGCGGTGTGCTCCCACATCCTGTTGTTTAGTCCCAGTTTAACCTGAAAAGCTGGAATGGATCCATCTCTCTTGAATCTACATTGGACATACGTGAGCTAAAGTATCATTGTCTCACCCATCAATAGCTTGGACTGACTTCATGCATTACTTTAAAAAAAGTGCTGTGGCTGCAAGGATCAATACATCTAAAAGAAATACAATCAAATGAATAAAGATCGAAGCTTTCAATGAAATGTCTAAATATAGTAAAATTGAATTACTAAAATGCGTCTCAAAGGTCAGGAAGTATAAAATGCAGCAGAACGAGTGAATGTGGGTGTAACCTTTTTTTAAATAATTCAGCTGAGTGAAAGTTTATTATAGAAGACATAAAGAAACGGTTAATGCCCAGAGTTCTTTTTTAGTGGAATCTCTTAAGAAGTTATGCTCAATCGCAGGTGGGCAATTTCAGGAGGTCGTTGTGGTTGTGGCACTAATGAAACAGTTACTTTCACCTTTGGGCTTAACTCACCAAGAGCAGACACCCCAATGGTGCATCCGGTAAAAGCATCACAAACTTCACAGAGTGGATGGAGCAGGATGTGACAAGGATAATAATGAAGAGTCTTGATCAACAGGGAAAAAAGCCCTGACTTATGCAAGGAGTTTCCAGTGACGATGCCACTCGTAGTTTGTGCCGTGGCATCTCCTGTCCTCTTTTCTTGCTGCAGATGTAATGCTGTAGCTTTAGCTCTTCAGCAGGCAATGGACACAGTCTAAGGCTGAAAATAATTCAGGACCAGATTTACTAATATTTTGTGTCATGGATATGCCACTTTTTTGGTGCAGCCACTACGCAAAATGTTATTTATGATTTACAAAGCTGCGCAAATCAGATTTGCATGACTTTGTAAAGGATTTTTCATAAAAAGTAACGTTACTTTGCCTCAGGGAGGCATTCCATGGGTGAAGCATAGGTGTTCCCATGCACCCACCCATGGATTTTGATGTAATTCCAAATTTACTAAGGTGAGTAAACCTGAGTTGCACCAAAATGCTATGCCTTCCTGAACCAGGCGTAGCAAGAAGAAAGATCATTACTTCTCATCCTTATATCCTCTTTCCACATGTGCAGCATTCGGCAGGATACATAGAAATAAGAAAATATCTTTAAGGAGGTGAATAGTCATAATATCGAGTTTTTAATATCGACTTGCCATAATATCGAGTTTTTTATATCGATATTACCATTATATCGATGTAATTAATCTCGATGTTAAAAATATTGTTTGTTTTTTTTTTGAAAAAATATCGAAGTTGAAAATATCGAGTCAAAAATATTGTTAGTAAAAAATATCGTCATTCAGTGTTGTAAAAAATATCGAAAAACATAATATAGAATGTGTAAAATATCGAAAAAAATAATATAGAATGTGTAAAATATCGAAAAAAATAATATAGAATGTGTAAAATATCTATTTTTGAAAATGTCTAAATAGTATTTATTAATATTAAAATATTATGGGGTCATTAGCATGTCGGGCGGATCGCCACCGCCCGCATGGCGGTCGCGATCCGCCCGACATATTCCTCCGCCCGCATGCCAATTTCCCCCCGCCACATTACTATGGCGGGGGGGACCCCGGCGGACGGAAAGACCGTCCGCCGGTTTTCCGCCCAGGTCGATGAGTCGACCGGGCGGAAAAGCAGTTAATATGGTGGTGGTGTCTGATAGACACCGCCATCCATATTATGATGCATGCGGGGTTATGCCTTTCCACGGTGGCAACGCCGCCACGGAAAGGCATACGGTCTTCTACATTGGGGGCCCGTAGCGGGCCCCCAGGGATTCTGGGGGTGGGGGGTGCACATGGGGGGCACCTATGGTACCCCCCTGCATTTCAATGTACAACGTGGCAGGCACCGCGCGGTGCTTGTCACGCTGTGCATTGAAAAGCACAACTTGCATTTTTGGCATTGCGGCGGGCGATGCTTTCAGCACCGCCCGCCGCAATGTCAGAAATGCGGGATGCGCCCGCCAGGGTGGCGGGCGCATCCTAATGGCATGTGCGGGACCGCCGCATGCATTGCGGGCGGTCCCATTTCCTGGGGTATGCCATGCTAATGACCCCCTATGTGTTTTATTGTATTAATATTTGTATTTAATTGTATCAAAATAATAATTGTAAGATATATTTTAGGAGCGGGACGTTGGGTTATTAGGGGATAAGGGTGGGGAGTGTTTTAAAAATATTTTTTGAAAATTAGAAAATAAAAAATTTAAAAAATTCGAAATTTCAAATTTTGTTTTAGGAGCGGGATGTTGGGTTATTAGGGGATAAGGGTGGGGAGTGTTTTAAAAATATTAGTATAAAATTACAAATTAAAATAAAATTTAGAAATTTTAAATGTAGTTTTAGGAGCGGGATGTTGGGTTATTAGGGGATAAGGGTAGGCAATGTTTTAAAAATATTAGTTTAAAATTAGAAATATAAATTTAAATTCGAAATTATAAATGTTGTTTTAGGAGCGGGATGTTTGGTTGTTAGGGGATAAGGGTGGAAAGTGTTTTAAAAATATTTTTTTAAATTTAAATTTAATTTACAAATTTATTATTGAAATTAGAAAATTTGTTTTAGTAGTGCGATGTTGTGTCTTTAGGTGAAAACGGTGGGTGTTTTTAAAAAAAACTTTAGAAATGTATTTATATTTAGAATAGAATTTTGATATTTAGGGGTCCATTACAATGTTGTGCGGATCGCCACCGCCCGCATGGCTGTGGCGATCCGCACGACAATATCCCCCGCCCGCCTCCCATTTTCCCCCCGCCACATTATGATGGCGGGGGTACCGCGGCGGATGGGAAGACCGTCCGCCGCTTTTCAGCCCGGTCGACGAGTCGACCGGGCGGAAAGGGTTGAATATGGTGGCGGTGTCTGCTAGACACCGCCACCCATATTACAATGGCAGAGGGAAGCAGCCTTTCCGTGGCGGCGTTGCCGCCATGGAAAGGCTTGCGGATTCCTCATTTGGGGGCCCGTTGCGGGCCCCCAGAATGTTGCAGGGGTGGGGGGGCACATGGGGGTACCTATTGTACCACCCTGCATTTGCATGGATGACGTGGCAGGCACCGCGCGGTGCCTGCCACGTTGTGCATGCAAATGCACAAATGCCTTTTTTGTATTGCGGCGGGTGCTGCTGACAGCATCGCCCGCCGCAATGCAAAAAATGCGGAATGCGCCCGCCAGTGTTGCGGGCGCATCCTAATGGCACATGCGGGGCCGCCGCACACATAGCGGGCGGTCCCATTTCCCGGGGTGATGGCGGGCGGACAAAGTCTGCACGCCATCCTAATAGGCCCCTTAGTTTTCCGAGTTGAATGTAGAGTTATTAGGGGATAAGGGTGGTCAATAATTTAAAAATCAAAAGAAAATTCTAAAAAAAATAGAAAATTGTAATTATAATTTAGAAATTTTGTAGGTGTGAATTTTTGCTTCATTAACAGTGAAGTGTGTGGTACTACTTTTTTAAATATTTAAAAATAAACTATTCAATTTAAAAACTTAATAAATTAATTTAAATAATTATAGCTTTTATGGCTTGGGATGTAGTGCTTTTGGTACCAATTGGATGTGCAGTGTTTGAAATAAAACAAATATTATTATAGAATTTAACAATTAAAAAAAATAATTAAATATTTGTTTTTGTAAATAATTTTGTTTGTGTTTATTATTGATAAATTAAATTAATACATGTATTACTTATTTATTGAATTAAATATAATATTTTAGAAAATCAAAAAGACAAAATTAAATTAAAGTATTAATTAGTATTTATATTGAAGATTAGTATTTTTATAAGCTGATCAAGTTATATAAATGTTAGAATAATGTATACTAATTTTTTTTAAATACTGTATTTATGCTTTATAATTTTTGGGAATTTTTAAATAATAATATTGTGTAAAAGTTTTAATGTAAAATTTATTTACATAATATAAATTGTAAAGTTAAACAAGTTTCATGAAATGGTAATAATTGTAGAGGTAATATTGAATAAAATATTTTTAGTGTTGTTTGCTTTATGTAATATAACAGAAAGGATAGGGTCAATAGTTATTTATATAAGTCTATTATACAGTATTTTTTATGACTTAATAGTGAATGTAGTGGAAATAGTAAATTATATAGCTTTAATATCCAGCACCTTCCCTGACTTAATATTTACTGGAGTTGGAATAGTAAATTATATATATTTAGGGGCCGATTCCGATCTCGGTCGGAGGCGCACCCAATACCATTCGGTCGGGAAAAAAGCCATGCGAAAGCCTGTTTCCCGACCGATCCGTACAGTACACCGAACGAGCAAGTACGATGCGCACAACAGCAAAAAATCCGGCCGAGCCGTACTCACCCAAACCAGGTCCTGTTCTCCGACCGAGGCGAATCCGGAAACGCCGAATCGAGTCGCACGGAAGGAAAAATGCAGCCCCGTCCGGCCGGACAAGTACGATGCGCTTTCCGTACGAGCCGAACCCGTCGCTACGCACGGCACGTCAAAGCATCCGGGAGAGGCGCACATAAGCTCCGATTCGCGCCACAACACGATCCACGGCTACGAGGCGAACACGCCAGCGACGAGGACGAGGCGAAGCGACGAGGACGAGGCGAAGCAACGAGGACGACGCGAAGCAACGAGAAGGACGAACGACACGAACCAACCATGAATCCCTTCGTCCCGATCATACCAATATTCTACATTTACTACCGGAACAGGCACGGACGCGTACGGCGCAGAAGGTAAGCCAGACACCAACCACAAAACACATACAACACGTACACGACACATCACACACACACACGGGGATGCTGAATATACTTACACCAGCAACAGCAGCACCATAGGGGCGGGATGCCCATCACCAATGCCACATATGCACACAGGGGCCTGAATGCGCACCACCACCCCTACCCAGGGGTGGCATGATGCCTACCACCACTACCACCCTCACCCAGGGGTGGCATGATGCCCACCACCACAACCACCCTCACCCAGGGGGGCAGGATGCCTACCACTACTACCACCCTCACCCAGGGGGCAGGATGCCTACCACTACTACCACCCTCACCCAGGGGGGCAGGTTGCCTACCACTACTACCACCCTTAGCCAGGGGGCAGGATGCCCACCACTACTACCACCCTCACCCAGGGGGGCAGGATGCCTACCACTACTACCACCCTCACCCAGGGGGGCAGGATGCCTACCACTACTACCACCCTTACACAGGGGGCAGGATGCCTACCACTACTACCACCATCACCCAGGGGGGCAGGATGCCTACCACTACTACCACCCTTACCCAGGGGGGCAGGATGCCTACCACTACTACCACCCTTAGCCAGGGGGCAGGATGCCTACCACTACTACCACCCTCACCCAGGGGGGCAGGATGCCTACCACTACTACCACCCTTAGCCAGGGGGGGCAGGATGCCCACCACTACTACCACCCTCACCCAGGGGGGGCTGGATGCCTACCACCACCCTTAGCCAGGGGGGCAGGATGCCTACCACCACCCTTAGCCAGGGGGGGCAGGATGCCTACCACTACTACCACCCTCACCCAGGGGGGGCAGGATGCCTACCACCACCCTTAGCCAGGGGGGGCAGGATGCCTACCACTACTACCACCATCACCCAGGGGGGGCAGGATGCCTACCACTACTACCACCCTTACCCAGGGGGGGCAGGATGCCTACCACTACTACCACCCTTAGCCAGGGGGGCAGGATGCCTACCACTACTACCACCCTCACCCGGGGGGGCAGGATGCCCACCACTACTACCACCCTTAGCCAGGGGGCAGGATGCCTACCACTACTACCACCCTTAGCCAGGGGGCAGGATGCCCACCACTACTACCACCCTCACCCAGGGGGGCTGGATGCCTACCACCACCCTTAGCCAGGGGGCAGGATGCCTACCACTACTACCACCCTCACCCAGGGGGCAGGATGCCTACCACTACTACCACCCTTACCCAGGGGGGCAGGATGCCTACCACTACTACCACCCTTAGCCAGGGGGCAGGATGTTTACCACTACTACCACCCTCACCCAGGGGGCAGGATGCCCACCACTACTACCACCCTTAGCCAGGGGGGCAGGATGCCTACCACTACTACCACCCTTAGCCAGGGGGGCAGGATGCCCACCACTACTACCACCCTCACCCAGGGGGGCTGGATGCCTACCACCACCCTTAGCCAGGGGGCAGGATGCCTACCACTACTACCACCCTCACCCAGGGGGCAGGATGCCTACCACTACTACCACCCTCACCCAGGGGGGCAGGATGCCTACCACTACTACCACCCTTAGCCAGGGGGCAGGATGCCCACCACTACTACCACCCTCACCCAGGGGGGCAGGATGCCTACCACTACTACCACCCTCACCCAGGGGGGCAGGATGCCTACCACTACTACCACCCTTAGCCAGGGGGGCAGGATGCCCACCACTACTACCACCCTCACCCAGGGGGGCTGGATGCCTACCACCACCCTTAGCCAGGGGGCAGGATGCCTACCACTACTACCACCCCCACTCATAGGATGGACAATGCATGACACAACCAGCACACCACAACCTAGGGAATGCAAGAAGAAGACATCCCCCAACACCATGACAAGCGTGTGTAGACTGTGTCAAATGCCTACAACACCGAACATGACTTTGAACATACAATGTGACCCCTAGCACATGTGCCACACATATATGTGTGTGGCACCCACAATGCAAGCAGGCCATGACCATTGTGGCAATGGGGTCCAAACCCCCATCATCACAATGACCAAAATGTAAGTGTGGGGTCCATAGCTGAAGCACATTTTGAACATTGTGGCAGTGGGGTCCAAACCCCCATCATCACAGTGACCAAAATGTAAGTGTGGGGTCCATAGCTGAAGCACATTTTGAACATTGTGGCAATGGGGTCCAAACCCCCATCATCACAGTGACCAAAATGTAAGTGTGGGGTCCATAGCTGAAGCACATTTTGAACATTGTGGCAATGGGGTCCAAACCCCCATCATCACAGTGACCAAAATGTAAGTGTGGGGTCCATAGCAGAAGCACATTTTGAACATTGTGGCAATGGGGTCCAAACCCCCATCATCACAGTGACCAAAATGTAAGTGTGGGGTCCATAGCAGAAGCACATTTTGAACATTGTGGCTATGGGGTCCAAACCCCCATCATCACAGTGACCAAAATGTAAGTGTGGGGTCCATAGCTGAAGCACATTTTGAACATTGTGGCAATGGGGTCCAAACCCCCATCACCACAGTGACCAAAATGTAAGTGTGGGGTCCATAGCTGAAGCACATTTTGAACATTGTGGCAATGGGGTCCAAACCCCCATCATCACAGTGACCAAAAGGCAAGTGTTGACAAAGTAAGAGGTGCAACTGCCAAACTGCATGGATGATTCCTGGTCACAGAACAACAAACACATCAGTGGCAAAGTAGTGTATGTGTCCCATTGCAACATAAATTGGGGGAGCCAAATCCTGCAGTGCAAATAAGACATAACTTTGGCCATGTGCAGACAAACAACACCCATGGGGGCTGACACCATCAACAATCATCAATGACACAATGACAGAAGTGACCATCCGAATGCAGACCCACATATTTGCACCAATGGGCACACACATGCAGATACCCTGTGGAGACTGCAGATGTGAGGCGAACAGATACCATACCATGGCAGCAATGGGACACACAATCAACAATTAGCAACAAATGAGGGCTCCCGTCCCATCAGCCTGGTCATGGAAGTGCCAACGGAATCATCAGCACAGATCCAACACACTTGTATAGCAATGTTGCACTGACAACACAGATGAGTCCTTCCCCATTGATGCCCAAACCTGCATGTTCACTGGAGATGGCCACACGGTCAGGGAAGTAGACGAATAGAACAATGGCAGGCACAACAGATGTGCAGGGGTGGAAGCCACAGATGTGAAGTTGCCAATCTAAGTAGGAAATCTCATTGCCAAATACTGAACACATGACACCCTCAGATGCTGCTATGGATGACATGGATACACCACAGGATAGGACACATAACCCCTGGACCACATGGGTTCCTGCACAGTAACACTTCATTATCATGAGACCAAATATCACCATCACTGCAGCAAGGGCATTGTTAGCATCATCAACATCATGTACATCAGAAGCAAAAGCACTAGAGAACAGAAAGTTGCTTTATTCAGCATATGTGGCATTAAAAGTAGAAGTCCGGTAGAACATAAACAAAGGCCAATGGCCAGTCCATCAACAAAGTCACAAGTGGGTGACAGTGGCAGATGCCACCCTACACATGCCTGCACAAAACCAGGGACAATCCACTAGGAGGGGCAACCGGGGGGGTAGGCCAGGCACCGCAGGGACAGGATCAGGGCTCACCAGGAGGAAGCAGGGAAGGGGTGGTGGGTGCTGGAGAGCCACTGACAACTGCAGTGGAGGTGTCTGACATGGTGTGTGCCGGCACAACTGGGGGGCATGGCTCAGATGTTGTGGGTGCCGGCACGACTGCAGTGGACCCTGCAGATGGAGTGGACAGGTCCGCCACTGCAGTGCCCAAGTCAGACAGGGTGGTAGTGGACTCCACTGCAGTGCCTACCACCAGGGGAGGAGAATGGGGAACAGGCAAGGTGGGCTGGACAGAGGGGGAGGACACCCTCACCACATCAGTGGCACAGACAAGCGCAGCGGGGGTGTGGTGCCGGGAGAGCAAGTGGCAGGGGGAGAAGGCCGGAGCCTCTTGGGGATGGTATATCTGTGGGTGGGGGAACCTGGGGCAGGGTGTGGCGGGGGCACCTGTGGAGTGGGGGCCTGAGGGATGGAGGAAGGTGACCTGGTGCTTGAGCTGCAGGGCGGCGGTGGGGTCTTGCTCTTACCACTCCGGGGGACTTGCGGGTGGGGGCCTCAGTCTGTCTGCGCCTGGGGGAGGGTGTCCGGGGGCGAGGGGCACTCTGCTCCGTGTGGGGGGCTTCCTCTTCCCCCTGGATGCTGGGGCAGCTGGATCGGAGGGGAAGAGGCCGAGGTCACTGAGGAAGAGGCGCTGGGTCTTTGGGGTTGCAGGTGAGGCAAGGGAGGGTGCTTTGGAGGGAGAGGCAACTGAGGACTGCGCAGTGCCCGTGGATGCGTGTGTGTGTACCAGGGCCCCATCCCCTGTGAGTCTGGTTTCAGTCCCCTGACTGTGCGTGCGTGTGCGTTTAGTTTGTGGCGTGTGTGTCTGTGTGCTGGATGTGTGTGTGCTGGTGTGTGCCTGTGCCGGTGTGTGTGTGCTTGGGACGGGCAAGGTGCTGGGGAGTGTGGATGGAGCAGAGGCAGGAGGGGTGAGGGACTGTCTGAGGAGGGACACTGCTGCCGTCAGGGAGGAGTCCATGGACCTGTTGCCCCTCTGTAGGTCAGACATGCCCGATGAGATGCCCTCCATGAACGACACCAGCTGAGTCAACAGTGCGGTGTGCGCATGGAGGACACTCAGCATGGCTGTCTGCCCTACATGGAGCTGGCGAAGGAGGTACACAGACTCCTCACTCAGGGCAGCAGGGGACACAGGGGCAGGGGGTGCGGTGCCTGGGCCAAAGGAGACACGCTCCCGAACATGGGAGCCTCCACGGACCTGGGGAATGGGAGCCGATGGGAGGGCGGTGGTGGTGCTGGTGGTGGCGGGGACAGCAACACTAGCTGGGGTGTGGTGGCTGCTGACACCCGCCTCCACAAGGGAGTCATCCTCCGAGTTGCTCTGGTCCTCAGCTGAGGTGGATGGTGCTGAGGATTCCTCGGTGTGGCTCCCCTCGCCCTCCGTGCCACTGGGTCCCTCCGACCACTCCTCGGCTGCTGACCCAGTCTGGCTCTCTGGCTCCTCCTGGTCCGTGGAGCTGTCCCCTTCCGTGGCCGTGGATGTATCTGCAAACAATGGGGAAACAGACAGACATCAGTCACCTGCACCAAACGCACACACCACTGTGAGCACAGCACATCACAGAGCAAGCCCTGGCATCATTAGTTGTACATTGCTAAAAGTGCCCTAACTGAACAGGAGAAGCCAATTGTCAGTCTGATGCCAAGCATGGCACTCACATCCCACATGGCCTTGCACCCATCTGTCTGGTGTCTGTTGGATTGCAACACCCCAGTGTGGACACATGCACCAAGTACACAGTAGTTGGACAGTGCAGAGGACACGGTGTGGACACATCACAGCTCTTGCCACTGAGTCAGTACAGGTTTCCGGATGAAAGGGATGCCCAGAGTCAAATAGGAAATGCATGTGATGCATACCAGCGACAGACACCATGATGCACCCATGTCCTGATAGCCAGCGCCACTATGGTGTGCATGTAGCACATGTCACTCCCCTGCAGGACCACAAATAAGTTGACACATGCCATGGCAGAGGCATGACTGTTAAGTCATACATCACTGTCTCAGTGATGTATGACTTGGCAGCCAGACAACAACACTATGCACTGTGTCACAATAGTAGGTCATGGGGAATGCAAGTCCTGGAGCTGCACAAGTGCACATGTACATCCCCCACACAACACATCATCTCAACCCTCATCTGTCCAGGTCACACCTATTGGACATATGGGAGACCTGTGACACTACCCTCTGAACCTGAGCCCCTCACAATTTGCTGTGAATGGGGAACAGCTGCCTGAACATCACATTCGCATACCCCAGTCTGCACGGGCAGCTGATCAAACACCTATGTGACACACAAGTATCGTCTCCTATGGTCACATCTCCAGGGGCATGCTGAGCCCCTACCAAGAAACACCACAGCAGTCCTGGCAACTAATCCACAGCACACTGACACAGAGGCAGACACCGGAGGGGTCAAATCACTGTGCACAATGTGTCAGCTGATACACGGGAGTGGGAGTACAGAGTGCATTGCATGGCCTGGAGTAGGCATGACTGTCCTGCTCCACATGAATGAGGGATGTGCCCTGGACAGTGGATAGCTGGCTATGTATGTGTGACACACGTAATCTGCACACTCCTGGGGCACAAACATTGTTCCCACCCGCTGCATGGGCGTGTGCCACATACCCCAGGCACATGTGGTGGCTCAGCTCAGCAAGTGGACCACATATCAAAGCAACACGCAGATCACATGTCCAAACCCAGGCGTTGTGTGAACAATGGACCCACCCATGATGCCCACAACAGAGTCAGGGAAACAGATGCTGTCCCCCACCTTTAGTGAAGCAAACTGCAAGGACACAGTCCCAAGTGACACAATTCCCTGACTGTAAGGGCCACACCTGGGTATCAGATGAGCAGTGGGCAGTGCACAATAGAGGGACATGGCTCCTGGACAACATGACTGCTGCACTGTGGCAGTTGAACCAGGCCAGAGGAGGGCACAAAGCATGTAATACAGAGTTCACAGTGCAGTCTTTGACTCACCCCCTCCTTGCTGCTGTCTGGCCTTCAGCTGCCCATCCAGGTCTGGAAAGACCACCGCCAGGATCTGGAGCATGTGGGGGTCAGGGTCCGTGTTCCGCCCCTCCTGCGAGGAGGCGACAGCTTCAGCTGGACCCGTGCAATCCTCCGGGTCCAGCCCCGAAGGTCCTGCCACCTCTTCTGGCAGTTGCGGATCCGGCGCTTGTAGACCCCCACGGACCGGACAGCCCGGACGATGTCCTTCCAGATTTCCTGCTTCCGATGGGCATTAACCTGTGAGGATGACAAAGTGAAAAGGCCATTACCACACATGCAACATATCCGTGCATGACACAGTCGTATATACATGTCTCAAACACAGGGGCACATGATGTACACAGGCAGTGCAAAGCTGACCATGGACAGTTTGCCAGACGTCACTACATGGTATCATTGCATGGGAAGTAAAACCATGTTCAAATGCACTGTCACTGCACCATACCTGTCCAGTGCAAGTCACTACACACTATGGGGGTGACAACTACTCAGTGAGCCTGCTAGCCAGTGGCGTGCAGACTCTCAGCCTTGCTAGTCACACAAAATGCACATTCAGAAAGGCAGTGCACAGAACACTCACCTGCTCCCCTGGTGTCCCATACAGCTTGCTGTACTGTGGAAGTAGGCTGTCCAGCAGGGCCTGGTTCTCTTCAAGGCTGAAGGCTGGGGCTCTCTCCACAGTACGTGCCATTGCAGGGTCCAGAGGGGCAGAGACAGCAGCAGTGCAGTGGCAGATGTCGTCTTGGAGCATGTAGTGCAGGCAAGTGGGCTCTCAGGGGAACAGCCAGCAATATATATGTGCTGGAGAGGCAGATACTGTCCCTTGTGTCCAAAGTGATAGGTCCAAGTCGTTTGCATCTTCTGAATCTGGCCAATCCATGGAATAGCAGCACCAAAACACGCCCACAGCATCCTTCAAATCTTCAACTTCATGACATACATGATTTTGCAACATTGTTGTGGGTGACCAACTGATTTTCCAGCAACCGACTCGTTCGAAATTCGAAAACGCGTCCGTTGCCAGGCAAGCCCATTGTCAATGGGTGCGCACCGATCGGTCCATTGCGGTACAACGCGCACAGGGGTACAACGCGTACCCGCACACATTGAAAGCAATGGGCCGGCCGGAGGCACCGATCGGTCCATTGCTGTTCAACGCGCACAGGGGTACAACGCGTACCCGCACACATTGAAAGCAATGGGCCGGCCGGAGGCACCGATCGGTCCATTGCTGTTCAACGCGCACAGGGGTACAACGCGTACCCGCACACATTGAAAGCAATGGGCCGGCCGGAGGCACCGATCGGTCCATTGCAGTTCAACGCGCACAGGGGTACAACGCGTACCCGCACACATTGGAAGCAATGGGCCGGCCGGAGGCACCGATCGGTCCATTGCTGTTCAACGCGCACAGGGGTACAACGCGTACCCGCACACATTGAAAGCAATGGGCCGGCCGGAGGCACCGATCGGTCCATTGCAGTTCAACGCGCACAGGGGTAGAACGCGTACCCGCACACATTGAAAGCAATGGGCCGGCCGGAGGCACCGATCGGTCCATTGCTGTTCAACGCATCACTGTACATGTGACTGGCATATGTCAGCATGCCTGTCTCAGATGGACATATGCCAGCCACAGATAGCTCCCAGGGAGTGAGGGGCACACCTACATCACGACAGCCTGTCCAAACCTTATCAAAAGGCATGTAAGGCTGCATTTCCTATTGTGTGTATGTTGGTGTACATGTTGTCCTGTGGGTGTCACCTGTGGGCAGCCACCCCCAGGCTGTGCACGTGTTCATGGGGACAGGATCATGGGTGTTACGTGTACGTGACCACTGTGATGTGCAACTGTTCATATCTGTGCATGTGCCATGGTCACATTTCACAGTGGTGTATGTGTATGTCATGTCACATACCCCGTGAGTCCCATGTGGGACGGTATGTTTGAGCCAGGGTGTCCCAGTGGCACAATAGTGATGGTCCTCCACAGTCTTTGTGCATGTAGTGTTTACAATGTCTCTGATTTCATGTGCACAATGGGAGACAGTCTCCACATCCACGTTGTGTGTGCATGGACTCTGATGTTGTGCGTGTGTGTCACAGACGTCCATGTCTGTCCTGCCGTGGCAAGTGGGGCCACTACCTGTGGGGTTCATGGTTGTTTTGCTGTGGTGTATACATGATACTCCATGTAATGCCAGTGTCCATGTGGCATTACAGGGTCCCTGGGAATGTACCTGTCGTTGAGCTGTGGTGCCTGGGGCACATCTGTCCTCACATGTCACTGTGGGGGGTTATTGTGACACGGCAGCAGGAGATGGGAACTGTGACACGGCCTCATGATATCCAATGGGCCAACCTGGGACAAATTGATGCCACCTGTAGGACCGTGTTGACAGATGTTGGCCATGTATGTACCATACATGTCCTTCCGGTACTGCACACTTCATGTAGTTGTGCCTCATAATGATGTATGTTGGGATCTTGAGTGTGTTCAATGCCGCATATGTGGGGTGACTGACAATCTTGCTTACTTCTCCTCTGCACTGCAGGGCTCCTGCTGTCCATCGGCCATTCCCAGACCTGGCAACGATGGTGGAACGGGACAGCATCCGACGGTATCGCTTCACCAGGCAGCTGATTGAGGATTTGGCAGTGCAGTTGTCCCCACATTTGCAGCCTGGCCGGCCGTATCCTACAGCGCTGACCCCCAAGGTGAAGGTGATGGCAGCCCTACACTTCTTTGCCACTGGTACCTTCCAACATACTGTGGCGACTGCTGGTGGGATGTCACAGACCATGTTCAGCCGTGTGCTCCGCGATGTTTTGGCGGCAATGTTGCTCTTCCTGAACCGGTACATCTATTTCCCTAGACTGCGACGACTCACTGACGTGAAGAGTGACTTTTATGCCCTGGGGAGGATGCCGCATGTCATTGGCTCCATTGATGGGACACATGTGGCTTTGGTACCACCACAGGCCCAGGAGCAGGCCTACAGGAACCGCAAGCACTACCACTCGGTCAATGCACTGGTGGTGTGTCTTGCAGACATGACCATCACACACGTGTGTGCCCGTTTCCCTGGTTCAGCACACGATGCCTTTGTGATGAGGAGTAGTCGCATCCCCAGGATGATGGCACAGATGCAGAACCAGCGTGCCTGGCTTGTCGGTGTGTACTGACTTTGTGCCATTGTGTGTGATCTGATCTGTAGTATTCCGCCCACTTTTCCAAGTCAGCTAATGTGCACTTGTCTGTCCATAGGTGACTCGGGATACCCCAACATGCCGTGGTTGCTGACACCCCTCAGGAACCCTGTGACACCTGCCCAGATGCGCTACAATGAGGCACATGGTCGGACCAGGAGAGTGATTGAGCGGACCTTTGGTCTCCTGAAGAGCCGCTTCCGCTGCCTGGACAAGACCGGAGGGTCCCTCCCATATGCCCCTGCGAAAGTGTGCAAGATTATCATCGTCTGCTGCATGCTCCACAACCTGGCAGTGCGGAAGGAGTTGCCTCTCATCCAGGATGACAATGACCAACATCCGCCACCTGTGGAGGATCCTGGCCTGGACCATGATGCCAGTGACGATGATGATGATGATGGTGATGGTGATGTCCGCACACAGCTCATCACCAACTTCTTTAGCTGAATGTGAGTATCCTGAGGTGTCATGTCAATGATGTGAGTTGGCATGATGTGTGGGTGGTGCTCTGGTGCTGTTGAAGTGTGTCCATGGGCTACTTGACTGGATGTGTGTTGCGATGTGTGGTGACAGGTGGGCTGTACTCCCCAACAGTGTTGACATGCTAACTTGGTTCTGGGTGGGTATCTTGTAACATGTATTGTGCATGAGTTTTGCTGTTCTGTCCTGTACTCCATTGCTTTTGACTGTGTGTCATTTCTGTCCTTCACAGGGTACTTTCAGATTTGTTTGGTCAACTGTGTCCACCGACGACGTGATTGCACATCCAGGCTGGTAGCTGTTGTGTCCCTACAGGTGATGTGCGCCACACCCATGGACTTCCTTCCGTCTACAGTTGTTGACTGTGTGCCCGCTGCCAGGTGGGGTTACCTTGCATCTGTAGTGGTTACGGCATGTTGCAACTGTGTAATAAACCTGTGCTTCACTTTGTGATGTGCGTTGTCTGTGGTCACACATTTGACTGCCATTTGCTTACTGCACCTGTGGGCTACTTGACTACAACTGGGAATGGGTGTGGTGTCTGTGCATTGCACCGTCTTCCCTGGCAACATCAGTGTAGGCAATGAGTCAGATGGCCTAGGTGTGTATGTGTCGTGTAGCCCTGGTGGTGTGTCTCCCTCATGTGTGTCACGTTGCCTGTACTCACATGCCTGTGTTGTCCTTGCTGTTGCTGTTCGCATACACAGTGTAATTTTGCAGTTCATCATCCCCATAACAGCACCCACGTTGGAATCACGACAGAGGCAAGTATGGTGTATTAGTGTGTTTATTGTGATACATTTGTGTTAATAGTGCATAGGATGGGTTGTGCTGTACATGAATCTTGCAATCCCAAGTTCCTAGGTGAATTGAAAGTCCGGGTAGACAGGATCCCCAGTATCGGGGCCACAGTTGTCTGACACATTGGTCCAACTTGTACTCCCCATGCAATGTGTGGGAGTAGTGTTGCCGTCAACAGGGTGAACAGTCTGTGCACAAAGGCGAACATCCAGAACAGGTTCAGGCTTCCTGGGAGTTGCGCTTGGCCATCGGCCTCTCACTTTTCCCTCCTCGGACGACCCCTCTTCTTGGGGGGGCCCTCAAGTGCAGGCTGCTGCGGTGCAGGGGACTCTCCGCCAGAGTCCTCCTCCCTCCCTGTGGCAGTTGCAGTTTGTTCAGCACCAGATGTTGTTGGCACACAGGGAGGTGTGGACTGGTTGCTGTTCATCTGGCGGAGGCATTGTAAAATGTCCCTGTGCACCGCCGTCATCTCATGCAGTGCATCCCACTTGGACTCCACGCGGGACATGTGTGAGTCCACACGGGACATGTGTGACTCCACGTGGGACATGTGGGAGTCCAAGCGGGCATGATGGGCAGCCTGCTGCTGTTTAATGTCTCTGAGGAGCCCCACTACCTGGCTGAGCTCTGCGGTGCTGGACTGGTACGCATCAGCTATGCGTACCAGTTGTGGGTCGTCATGCACACCAGCAACGTCTGCAAGCAGCGACCTCTGTCTCCCACTCCTCCCACCACCCCTGCTGACATGTGCAGTGTGTGCAGTGGCACGCACAGATAACCCTGGTCCACCTTGGGGGTTGGTGGTGGTGGTGGTGTCCATGGCCCCAGGTTGGTCCAGGGTCACTGTGCTGGTGTTGCTCCTTATTCTGTCCATGTCGGCAGGGATGGTATTCGTGGTGACAGTCGTTGTAGGGGTGGGTGCAGGGGGTGCAGCTGGTGGTCCTGCTGGTGCTGCAGCTGGTGGTCCTGCTGGTGCTGCATGTTGACTTGCACCGGATGTGCCAGGTTGTTCTTCATCGTCCGAGGAGGACAGAGGCTGTACGACGCCAGTGAGCTCGGCATCCTCTTGAGCCTGGGACTGGGACTCCTCAGCGTCTGCTGCTGTGTCCCCATCATCACCTGTTTTTGGGAGACACAAACAATGTATGTCATGTTTCTGCAGGCATCAATGGTTGACACACATGACAGTTGTGACTGTGCCTCTGGGTGCGGGCCTGTACATTGCATTGTCCTAAGTCGTCACAGTCAGGGGTTGATATTGGTGTGGCACATTGTCCTGCATTATTTGGGCATTTCTATGTATTTTCTGGGGTGTGAACATGGTCTGCATTGGTTGTGTTTGGTTGACAGCCGGCCCTCCTTCCCACCCACCCAGCCAGTCAGTTATCCCACCATGGAACGTGCTTGCGTTGCAGGGAGTGTAAGTTGTCTCTCAGGATGTCAGTCAGTGGTGTCCTGCTGTTTGTTGGTGCACAGTTGGCAGCAGGGCCTTGTGCTCCCCACAGCAGTAGTCAGTGTCAGCCATCTTGTGAGTCCTTCTCCACTCCCTGTGATGTGAGCATGGTTCAGGGTGGTGTTGATGGGCCAGTTGTGAGGCTGAGCAATGTCTGTGACTACGACTCCCATCATGCTATTGCCTCCACCCCCTTCCCAGCATGCCCATGCTTCCTTCCTTTTGACTCTGCTTCCCTGTGGGGTGGGCTGGCTGTGCTGACAGGATGGCTGGGAGTGTTGTCCTGGCAGTTGTTTGGCTAAGAGTCCCAAGAGTGTCCCTGTGCTTCACACAACATAACCCAGGGTGGTGGTTCTTTGTGGGATCTTGTGTTAGGATGGGGGCATTGCATTCTACCAGGTGGGTACTGTGGAGTTTGTGTTGGGGTGTGTGTGAGGGGAGGTGCTTGTGACTATGGTTAGTGCTGCAAGTCCTCCTTCCCACCCAGCCAGCCAGCCAGTTATCCCACCATGGAACGTGCTTGCATTGCAGGGAGTGTAAGTTGTCTCTCAGGATGTCAGTCAGTGGTGTCCTGCTGTTTGTTGGTGCACATTTGCCAGCAGGGCCTTGTGCTCCCCACAGCAGTAGCCAGTGTCAGCCATCTTGTGAGTCCTTCTCCACTCCCTGTGATGTGAGCATGGTTCAGGGTGGTGTTGATGGGACAGTTGTGGGGGTGAGCTATGTCTGTGACTACGACTCCCATCATGCCATTGCCTCCACCCCACTTCCCAGCATTCCCATACTTACTTGCTTTTGTGTGGAGTTCAGTGTGTGTGGGTGTGAGAGCAATGGCAAGATGGCTGACAGTGGTGTCCTGCTGTTGGTTGGTGTGCAGTACCCAGCATGCCCTTGTGCTCCCCACGACACAGCAACAGTGTCAGACATCTTTGATGGGCCTTTCCACTCTCTGTGGGATGTGCATGCGTGAGTGTGAGCTTGCTGGGCCATGTGGTGGGGGATGTAGATCTGTGACTACGACTCCCATCATGCTATTGCCTCCTCCCCCTTCCCAGCATGCCCATGCTTCCTTCCTTTTGACTCTGCTTCCCTGTGGGGTGGGCTGGCTGTGCTGACAGGATGGCTGGGAGTGTTGTCCTGGCAGTTGTTTGGCTAAGAGTCCCAAGAGTGTCCCTGTGCTTCACACAACATAACCCAGGGTGGTGGTTCTTTGTGGGATCTTGTGTTAGGATGGGGGTATTGCATTCTACCAGGTGGGTTCTGTGGAGTTTGTGTTGGGGGGTGTGTGAGGGGCGGTGCTTGTGACTATGGTCAGTGCTGCAAGTCCTCCTTCCCACCCAGCTAGCCAGATATCCCACCATGGAACGTGCTTGCATTGCAGGGAGTGGAAGTTGTCTCTCAGGATGTCAGTCAGTGGTGTCCTGCTGTTTGTTGGTGCACAGTTGCCAGCAGGGCCTTGTGCTCCCCACAGCAGTTGCCAGTGTCAGCCATCTTGTGAGTCCTTTTCCACTCCCTGTGATGTGCGCATGGTTCATGGTGGTGTTGATGGGACAGTTGTGGGGGGGGCAATATGTGTGACTGCGACTCCCATGATGCTATTGGCTACACTGACTTGGCCAGCATACACAGAATTCCTTCCTTTGAGTGGTCTTCACTGTGTGTTGGTGTTGTTGTGGTGGCTACATGTCTGGATGTGTTTGTTAGTTCTATTTGTGCCACTGCCTAGCTGTAGTTGTAGTTGTGTTCGTACATGTGATGGCACAGTTGGATGTGACTTTTTTGATGGCATGTGTTGTGTTTATCGGACTGACATACACATTTTGGAATGATTATGTTCTGGTTGCTGTGTAATTGCTATGAGTGCATGGTTTGACTCTCCCCTTGACATTGATGTGTGTGTGTTTTGTGGCAGTATATTGTGTACATTTGTTGTGTACTCACCAGGCTCTGGGATGTCCTCTAGTCCATATACGCTCACTGGCGGAAGGATGGCCCGCACCTTCTCCTCCCAGGGCCTGAGGTATATTGGCTTGGCAGGAGGGCCACTGCCGGTGTGTTGGCTGTTGATGTAGTCTTTCTTCAGCATGTCCCGTACCCTCCTGCGCACGTCATACCACCTGTTCTGGATGTCCGTCTTTGTGCGCCGACATGGTGATTGGGCGTTCACCCTGTTGATGATCCTCTCCCACATCTTGGTTTTCTGCGACATGGGGGTCTGTTGGACCAGTGTGCCAAACAGCTGTGGCTCCACCCTGAGGATCTCGTCTACCATGACTTCCAATTCACTATCTAGGAACTTGGGATTCTTCTTGGGGGCATGGTGATGGGTGGTGATGGTGGGTGATGTGTGTGTTGGTGTGCAGGTGAGGGTGTGTGAGTGTGTGTTTTGCTGGGTGTATGTGAGGTAGGTATTTGTTGGTGTGCTGATGGTGTGTGGCTTGTGTGAGGGATGAGCTGTGGGTGTGTGGTTGCTTTCTCTTGGGTGCTGGCAGTGGAATGGCATTTGCAAAGGCTCATGGTAGTGATTTGTGTCCTTTATATAGGTGGAGTTGTGGGTGTGTCTTTGTTCTCTGTCCCCACCCCCCAGTATTTATTGGCTTGGTAATTGCTTGTTTGGCCTTTTTTGGGTGATTTTTCCTTTGTGCTGTTTGTGTATGTTGGAAACGTTCTTGTGACCGAGTTGGACCCTGCATTGGTCTCGTACGGTGTTCTCCGTTTCGTTCACGCTGTGTTTGTGCAGTTTTCTATGCTGCGTACGCGTCGGTCGCGGTGTATTGTGTTGCTTCGGCTCGGTTTTGTATGCGTGTCGGTCGTACGGCTTGTCCTCCGTCCGACTCGCTCGTGGTTTTCGCGCCTTGCATCGTACTTTGCGGTTTGGAGTTAGCATGTACGTTTCGGTCGGATTTGTTCCGGGTGCGTGTCGGTCGGTTGGATTCGCGTGTTTTTCTGGCCGGATTGCTGTTTTCCGTGCGGCTTGGTCGGTCGACTTGGTTTCGGTACGTGTCGGTCTGATTTTTCGCGCCTTGCATCGTACTTGGCGTGTCGTGCGCCACGGGTACGTGTCGGTCGGTATTTTTTCCGGATCCGAGTCGGTCGGTGCTTTTTCCGGCCCGAATCGGAATCGACCCCTGAGTGTCCAGCACCTTCCATTATTTAATACTTACTGGAGTTGGAATAGTAAATTATATATCTTTACTGTCCGGCACCTTCCCTGACTCAATGATTACTGGAGTTGGAATAGTAAATTATATATCTTTAGTGTACAGCACCTTCCCTGACTTTATACTTACTGGAGTTGGAATAGTAAATTATATTTCTTTAGTATCCAGCACCTTCCCTGACTCAATCCTTACTGGAGTTGGAATAGTAAATTATATCGTTTTAGTGTCCAGCACCTTCCCTGAATTAATACTTACTGGAGTTGGAATAGTAAATTATATATGTTTAGTGTCCAGCACATTCCCTGACTTAATATTGACTGGAGTGAGAATAGTAATTTATATATTGTTAGTGTCCAGCACTTTCCCTGACTTAATACTTATTGGAGTGGGAATAGTAATTTATATATGTTTAGTGTCCAGCACCTTCCCTGACTTAATATTTACTGAAGTTGGAATAGTAAATTACATATTTTTAGTGTCCAGCACATTCCCTGAATTAATACTGACTGGAGTGGGAATAGTAATTTATGTATGTTTAGTGTCCAGCACCTTCCCTGACTTAATATTTACTGGAGTTGGAATAGTAAATTATATATCTTTTGTGTCCAGCACATTCCTTGACTTAATACTGACTGGAGTAAGAATAGTAATTTATATACTGTTAGTGTCCAGCATATTGCCTGACTTAGGGGCCGATTCCGATCTCGGTCGGAAGCTCCCCGAACGGGATCCGGCCGGAAAAAGTACGAGCCGCACGTGTTTTTTCTGACCGACTCGTAAAGCTGTCCGACCGAGCGAGTACGATGCGAATGTACGCGTGTGTTCCGACCGAACGGTTTCCGGATCAGAACCGCTCCGACCGACTCGTACGGACACGAATCGCACCATGCAATGGACCGAGCGAGTACGATGGACGTGTTGGACAGCCGGATCGAGTCGGAGCGTCCGGCTCGAAAAAGCTCCCAGAGCCGAACTTGGGGGGTTTGTGCCGGACCCCCCTGCACCCGTAGCCATACGAGTCGAACACAGGGGGGACCCAAGCGTCCCCCCTACACATGCATGTACGGTGCGAGTTGCACCAACGCGTACACACTGTAGGGGGCGCACTTGTTTGCAACATACCCATTCAGTCAATGGGAGCCCCTGTACGCGTCGTATGACCGGCTCCCATTGACTTCAATGGGAGTCCGACCGAATCGAGTCCGGCAGCATGCGGCTGCATCGTACTCGCTCGGTCGGACTGCAGGGGTCCGGCTCGGTCGGAAAACAATCCGGATCCGGATCGGTCGGAGAGCTTTCCGACCCAGATCGGAATCGGCCCCTTAATAGTAACTGCAGTGGGAATAGTAATTTATATATGTTTAGTGTCCAGCACCTTCTGTGACTTAATATTGGGTGGAGTGGGAATAGTTAATTATATATCTTTAGTGTCCAGCACCTTCCCTGAATAAATTCTGACTGGAGTGGGAATAGTAAATTATATATGTGTAGTGTCCCGCACCTTCTCTTATTTAATAGTAAGTGGAGTGGGAATAGTAATTTATATATGTTTAGTGTCCAGCACCTTCTCTGACTTCATATTTACTGGAGTTGGAATAGTAATTGATATATCTTTAGTGTCCAGCACCTTCTCTGATTCAATAGTAAGTTTAGTGGGAATAGTAATTTATATATGTTTAGTGTCCAGCACCTTCTCTGACTTCATATTTACTGGAGTTGGAATAGTAATTTATATATCTTTAGTGCCCAGCACCTTCTCTGATTTAATATTGGGTGGAGTGGGCATAGTAATTTATATATCTTTAGTGTCCAGTACCTTCACTGACTTAATAATAGTTGGAGTGGGAGTAGTAAATTAAATATGTTTACTGAACAGTATTTTAAATATTTAATAGTAAGTACAATTAAGAGATATATATATTGATATGGTATTTTTAGATAAATAAAATATAGACATTGCATTAAAATATACATTTAGGAACATAAATAATTATAAATATTTCGGGGCCGATTCCGATCTCGGCCGGTAGGGCATCGAATCGGATTCGGCTTAACCGGATCCGATTCGGAGCCCTCTTTCCCGACCGATTCGTACGTGCGTCCGGCCGAGCGAGTACGATGCGAGCGCACGCGAAATCGCCGACTGACTCGTTCCCGGGTCCGAACCGCTCCGACCGACTCGCACGGACACGACTCGCACCGCACAATGGAGACGTTCCCCGGCCGGGCAAGTACGATGCGCGCCTCGAGCAGTCCGACTGACTCGCGCCGTCCGGCTCGAAAGAGCAGTCGGAGCCGGACTTTGGGGGTCCGTGTCGGACTCCCCTGTACGCGTAGCCGCGCGAGTCGCACACAGGGGGGACCCATGAGTCCCCCCTACATGTGCATATACGCCGCGAGTCACATCGAGGCGTACCCGCTGTAGGGGGCGCCCTTGTTTGCCTCGCACCCATTGAGTCAATGGGAGCCCGCGTACGCGTTGTACGTCCGGCTCCCATTGACTTCAATGGGAGTCCGACCGACTCGAGTCCGATTGCATGCGTGCGCATCGTACTCGTTCGGTCGGACTGCCAGAGTCCGATTCGGTCGGAAATCTCTCCGGGTCCGGCTCGGTCGGAGTGATTTCCGGCCTGAATCGGAATTGGTCCCTTAGTAGAGAAAGAATAACACTTTTTATTTGTTAACATAACTTTATTATTTATTAATAACAATCTTAGGGTAAATAAATACATTTTATTAAGGTAGTATTATACAATAGATGAAACATAGAAAGTAAATATATTTTTTTAATACATGAAAATGAAATATTTTGCAAACATATGTTTATTCACATACAAACATTTTTTAACATACATGTTTTTTACATTTTTATATTTTAAAATATAGGTATAATATTTTTGGATTAGGAAACATTTTTATACATTTTTGTTTATAACATTTGTGTAAGAGATAATTTTTACAACATGTTTTTACCGTTTTATTTTTGTATTTGTAACATTTACAAAATTTTGATAGATGCTTTTGTATGTTTAATACATAATATTATACATATTTTCACATAAAACAACAAAAACACATTTTAATAATTTTATAACATATTCTATATATTTTTAATTAATATTAATTTATGATAAATTAATAAAATTAATTAGTACATTTTAGCATTTAAAACAAATATGCTTTTCTAAAGGTTAAATTATTCTTTAACATATTACACATTTTAAGCATTTTTGGATATACATTGTAAATGATACAACTTAATAAGTAATTATAATAATTATTAATATTTTTATATTAATTATTACTATAATTTTACGATACATAAAAAATTATATTATTTTCAAAAAATAAGTACATTGATGTAATATTTTTAGAAAAGAAAAATTATTTAATTTATGTAGGTTTCCTTTGTTTTAGAATTATTTAGTATGTTTTTAATTCTTTAAGCAGCCATTTTTGTTAACAGGGACTATTTTGTAACCGCTTACTGTTGTTTTGGGTCATTTGAAAGGGGAGAAGCTCGCGGTTAGATGCTGCGTCGCGTCGAGGAAGGTAAGTTTAATTTACTAACTTTATATTACATTTTACTTGTAAGTGCATGTTGTTAAGTGGTAGTTAGTATGTGTAGTGGTCAGTTGTTGTGTTTTTGGTGCGTTTTGGTAGTTAGTTCTACTTTAGCGAGATATCGAGATTTTGTGTTTGTGGCCTAGTGTAGAAATGTTATGCTATGTTTCTAAGTGTATGTTTAATGTATATGAAGTGTGTATATATGTTGTTTAATATACTGTATGTGTATGTTTGTGTGGGTGGGTATGTTTTTTTCTCTTTTTGTAGGTTTCGTTCTCGGAATCCCGTTTTGGAGAGGATAGCGTTTTTTTTTATTAAGAAGTGTGTATTAGTATTTAATACTAATATTTATTTAACACTTTCTTAATTTTTCGGGTTTTCTGGAGCGTTTCTTTTTTAAACACTATTTTCGGGTTTTTTATAGTTTAAAGTCGTTGGATTTATCGATGCTGAATTGTTTTTGGGGAACAGTTGTATTTTTACATTTTTATTTGGGTGAATTTTAATTATTATTCGGATTGCGAGATATCTGGATGGATTCCCTATTTTTGGATTACGTTTTCTTGAGCTACAGAAACGGTAAGTTTTTTATTTAATAAATGTGGGAGGGTATTTTCATTATGTTAATTGATATATGTGTAATGTTCGGTAAAATGTAAATAAAATGTCAATATATGTTTTGATAACTGCATTTTACATATATGACACATTATTTATATTTTACAAAATTAAGCAAAATTATATGGACAGTTATCAAATGTGTTTTGTAGGAAAGTATTTTTCTATTGCTTTAAGGAAGTTTTTTAAAGAATTGTTTTTGCTATTAGTGACAGGTATTCTAGGCCTCTAGTAGTTGGGTATAGTGTTACTTGACTTTGTAGTAAGTCGTACAGTCTTTTGGTTTGTTTTGTGAGTTTAGGGCCTATTTGAGTTACAGATTGTTCCATCCTAAGTTCCTGGTAACTTTGTTCTTTTTGTATGGCGTGGAGTAATTTATGTAGGGTAGGTATCCCTCTTCCTGTTGTTGATTGGAAGGCATTATGCCATCCTTCAACAGCATTGTTGGTTTTGGCTTGTTTATTTAAGGTGCTTAAGTAGACATTCCACCATGGAATGTGGAATTTGGGTAGTCTTCTGTGCCCTGATCTGTGGAGTCTTCCCACCCAGGTATCCTCAAAGTAATCCAATAGTGGGCTTAGTTTTTCTTCATGTCTTTTGTAGTAGGGACTTTCAATTAGGATATTGTAGTGCTCTGCTACCTCAGTTACTGGAACATAGGCCAGTGCAATTAATTTCTTATATTGATATACAAAGGTACTGTCAGTTGCATACTCAACACTTAGGGGCCGATTCCCATGTCGCCAAAAGTGCCTTCCCAATGCTATTCGTAGGCTTACCTTACGTCCGACTCGTATCCGGAGCTTTTTCCAACAAAGTAGCAAGTACGATGCGTATAACAGGCAAATCTCCGACCGAATCGTCCGCTCCGAATCGTGTACTATGTCAGTAGCGAACAGGCTCAGGAAACACGGAAACCGAGTCGTACGGAGGCGCAACCTAACCAATTTCCTGACTCACAAGTACGATGCGTCCCCAATACGCGTCGCACATGGCGCCGGCTCCAGCACGTCTCAGCATCCGGACGAGGCGTATGAAAGCTCCGAGTCACGCCAGAACACGATCAACGGGGACGAGACGGAGCAGCCATGTATCCAATCGCGCATGTCTTCCCTATACTGTACGCCCATCGTTACCGATGCGCACGACGCAGAAGGTAAGTTAGACACCTACCACACACAAAAATGTCACGAGTACACGAAAGGAAACACCACCATAGGGGGGTGGATGCCTAACACCCACAGTATTGTCTACCCCATAGGGGGGTGGATGCCCATCACTCACAGCATATCCCACCCATAGGGGGGTGGATGCCTATCACCCCCATTATTGTCCACCCCATAGGGGGGTGGATGCCTATCACTCCTAGTATTGTCCACCCCATAGGGGGGTGGGTGCCTAACACTCACAGTAATGTCCACCCCATAGGGGGGTGGATGCCCATCACTCACAGCATATCCCACCCATAGGGGGGTGGATGCCTAACACTCCCAGCATATCCCACCCATAGGGGGGTGGATGCCTATCACTCCCAGCATATCCCACCCATAGGGGGGTGGATGCCTATCACTCCCATTATTGTCCACCCCATAGGGGGGTGGATGCCTATCACTCACAGTATTGTCCACCCCATAGGGGGGTGGATGCCTATCACTCCCAGCATATCCGACCCATAGGGGGGTGGATGCCTATCACTCCCAGTATTGTCCACCCCATAGGAGGGTGGATGCCTATCACTCCCAGTAATGTCCACCCCATAGGGGGTGGATGCCTATCACTCCCAGCATATCCCACCCATAGGGGGTGGATGCCTATCACTCCCATTATTGTCCACCCCATAGGGGGGTGGATGCCTATCACTCACAGTATTGTCCACCCCATAGGGGGGTGGATGCCTATCACTCCCAGCATATCCCACACATAGGGGGGTGGATGCCTAACACTCACAGTAATGTCCACCCCATAGGGGTGTGGATGCCTATCAGAATGACCATCCCCACTCATAGGGGGCAGGATGCCCATCAACACCAGGATACACACACATAGGGAGACAAAGCAACCACCCCCTCTACCATCTTTGCAACATTGCATGTTTGTATGTGAAAAATGCTCACAACACAGATTGTGGCAGTGGACATACAATGTGACTCACAACACATGTGTGCCCAAAATGTTAATGTGTGTCACTAATATCCTGCAGCAACTGATCACTGTGGTAATGGGGTCTAAACCCCCCATCACCACAGTGACCAAAAGCTGATTGTGTGCATCAGAATTCCTGCATCTACTGATCATTGTGGTAATGGGGTCTAAACCCCCCATCACCACAGTGACCAAAAGCTGATTGTGTGCATCAGAATTCCTGCATCTACTGATCATTGTGGTAATTGGGTCTAAACCCCCCATCACTACAGTGACCAAAAGGTGAATGTGGGGTACACCAATCCAGCATCAAATGATCATTGTGGTAATGGGACATAAACCCCTCATCACCACAGGGACCAAAAGGTCATTGTGTACATGAAAATAGCAGCATCTTCAAAACAGCATGCATGAGTCTGTGTCCAAATTGCACAAGCAATGTTGTGGCAATGTAGTGGTTGTGTCACATACAAACATAGATTTGGTTTGGCAAATATTGCTGTGTATCACAAGAACACCCTCTGCCATGTGCAGACAAGCAATGGCCATGATCCTTGACAATGACTCCAGTGAACAGTTTGACAATGTGCAAAGTGAGCACCATGAGGAATACACACATATCTACACCAACAGACACACACACTAAGGAATCCTGTGGAGACTGTAGATGTTAGGTGAACAAGTCCCATACCATGTCAGCAATGGGAGATACCAAACATGATGAATGTGCAGGCTGATGAGCCAGGAGACACAGGGACACTAGGGTAAAACCTCCCAAAAACATACTGCCAATGGCCGGGAAAAGACATAACAGTGCAGCGGTGCGGTTGCACAAACACAGACACCATTACAATAGCAAGTTCATGATACACATCATCAACATCATGTACATTATATGCAACACCACTGGATAACAAAAATGGCTTTATTCAGCAATAAAATATATATGAATGTTCATGCCACGATGCAAAAAGGCCAATGGCCAGTCCATCAAAGAGTCCTACCAGGGTAACATGTGAAAACTTGTCATCCATTTATTGCCTGCACTGCTATGGACCAGGGACATCTCACCCCTTGGAGGGGCATACATAGTGGCAGGCCAGGCACCGCAGGGACAGGATCAGGGGACAGGAGAATGGGGCAGGGGAGGTGTGGTGGGTGCAGGAGTGACGCCAGCAACTGCAGTGGAGGGGTCTGACACAGTGGGCGCCGTCACCACTGCTGGGCACAAGTCAGATGTGGTGTTTACCTGCACCACTGCAGTGTGTGGGACAGATGTGGTGGACGGGCTCTCAACTGCAGTGTCCAAATCAGACAGGGGGGATGTTCCTCCTACTGCAGTGCCAACATCAAGAGGAGTGAAATGGGGTTCAGATGAGGTGGGCAGGACAGAGGGGGAGACAGGGTCTCCACACCAGTGGCAGGAACAGGCTGAGCATGTGAGGCGGGGGTGGAAGTGCATGTGGAAGGGGGGAGGGCCTAAGCATCCTGGGTATGTGGTATGGGTGTGTGGGTGAACCTGGTGCAGGGAATTGCCGTAGGACCTGTGCATTGGCGTCCGGGGGTCTGCAGGATGGAGAGTGTGAGGTGGAAGCCTGTGCTTTTGGTGGTGTCTTACCCTTCCTGGTCCGGGGAGACTTGCGGGTGGGGGCCTCAGTGTCCATGCACCTGGGGAAGGGTGTCCGTTTTGCAGGGGAACTCCCCTCTGTGCTTGGTGACTTCCTCTTCCCCTTGTAAGTTGGAGCAGATGGGTCTGTGGGGAAGAGGCCAAGGTCACAGAGGAAGAGCTGCTTGGAAGTGGGGGCAGTAGGTGAGGCAAGGGAAGGTGTTTTGGAGGGAGAGGCATCTGAGGAATGCGGAGTGCTTGTGGATGCCTGTATGTGTGTCTGTGACCCATCCCCTGTGTGTGTGCCATCAGTCCCCGGAGTGTGCGTGCTTATGGATGTAGACTTTGGCTTGCGTGTCTGTGTGCTGCTATTGCCTGATGTGGTGCGTGCATGTGCGGGTGTGTGTGTCTTTTGGACAGGCAGGGGAGTGGTGACTGTGGATGTGGCAGAGGTAGCAGGGGTGAGGGCCTGTTGGAGGAGGGACACTGCTGCCGTCTGTGTGGAGGCCATGGCCTGAATGGTCCGATGTAGGGCAGACATGTTTGATGAGATGCCCTCCATGAAGGACACCAGTTGTGTCAACAGACTAGTGTGGGATTGGAGGACACTCAGCATCGCTGTCTGACCAACATGGAGCTGCTTCAGTAAGTCCACAGACTCCACACTCAGGGCAGCAGGGGAGACAGGGGCAGGTGGTGCAGTGACTGGCACGAAGGAGACATGCTCCCTTACACGGGAGCCTCCACGGACATCTGGAATGGGAGCAGAAGGGAGGGTGGAGATGGTGGTGGTGGCGGGGCCAGACCTGCTAGGTGTTGTCTGGGGGCTGTAGGCACCCGCCTCCACAAGGGAGTCATCACTGAAGCTGGCGTGTTCCTCAGCCGAGGTAGACGTAGCCGAGGTCTCCTCAGTGTGGCTCCCCTCACCCTCCGTTCCACTGGGTCACTCCGAATCCTCCGCAGCGGACCCTGTCTGGCGCTGTGGCTCCTCATGGTCCGTGGAGCTGTCTCCTCCAGTGTCCGTAGATGTAACTGCAAATCAACAGGGTAAACAGAGAGACATCAGTCACCTGTATAGACATCACAGTCAGAACAGCACATGACAGCGCACATTTGTGCATCATTTGCAGTAAATACTCTTAAGTGCAGACACATATTTGTAAAACACACATGTCAGTCTGCCAGCAAACCATACCCCTCATATCGTACATGTCCATGGAGACATCAGTCTGGTGCATGTAGCCAGACACTACTCATTTGCGCACACATGCACCACATAGACAGTTGTCTGAACTGCAGGATTTGTGATGGAAATGTGTCAGTACACACATATACCATCTCCTGCCACTGAGTTTGTACATGTGTCAGGTAAAGGGATGGCCAAAGTAATTGTCAGTAATATGGATATGCTTCCTTTACCACACACCATGATGTGCTCATGTCTTGCTGGACGATGCCACAATTGAGTGCATGCAGGACAACTTCCATCACTGCAGGATACACTATAGCAAATGAAACAACATGCTACAGGGCAGTCTGGGTAATCAGTCATTGCTGCCTTCTGTCACTGGGGCAGTGCATCACAAAACCAACAGTCTGCACTGTATCTCAATCATGTAGTTGTGGGGAATATAAGCCCTGCATCTGTCAAGTGCACATGTTGCCCCACTGCTACCCACATGTTAAGGCAAATGATGATCCCACGTCCTACATATGCCACAGTAGAGTGACAGCAAGCACAAGTCTGGCAACATGAGAACATCACAGTCTGATGACAATGAAGTATAGCTGCCTGCACTTAAATTTTGGATACACCATCAGGCACAGTCAAGTGATTACACACCGATGTTTGACCCCATCGTGACGATCCAACAGCCACATGTCAGCTGTCTGACCACCCAAAAATAATTGACACCCCAGGAGTATAAAAAGCTAGCCCACTCCACAATGAGACAGAGGCTGACACCTGATTGCACATTGCACAATGCATTTAATTTACTTTGACACACATGATTAGGAGAACTGAGTGTACACCATGTCCGGAGTAGGCATACCTGACCTGGTCCATGTGCAACATGGGATTAGCCTGAACAGTAGGCATGTGTCCATGCATGTGTGACACACATGATGGACATACTTCAGAGATCACAACATTGTCACACATGCTGCATGTGTGTGTGGGAAACACCCCAGACACATATGGCGAGGCAGAGCATCAACTAGGACACGTATGTATGGCCCACACAGAGTGCATGTCACATATCTGTCAATGTGCAGATACATGTCAATATATTCCCCAATCATGAAGGCTAATACATTCTGCCGGTAGCAGATGCGGTCCCCCACATCAACCTTGGACAACAGCAGGCCCCCCCCGTGAGGCATGTCACTGACTGAAAGGGACACACCTGTGTATCAGATGAGGAAGGGCCATTACAGAAATAATGGACATGATTCTAGTTCAAGCAGACAGACAAACTGTGGTAGCGTAACCAGGCTGAAGGAATGCCAAGATCATGTTAGACACAGTTCACAGACAAGGCATGCACTTACCCCCTCCTTGCTGCTGTCTGGCCTTTAACAGCCCATCCAGGTCAGGGAAGACCACTGGCAGAATCCGGCGCATGTGGGGGGTCAGGGTCCGGTGTCCGCCCCTACTGCGAGGAGGCGACAGCTTCAGCAGGACTCTAGCAATGCATCTGCTCCGTCCACGAAGGTCCTGCCACCTCTTCTGGCAGCTGCGGATGCGACGCCTGTGGACCCCCACAGATCGAACTGCCCTGGCAATGGTCAGCCAGATCTCCTGTTTCTGATGGGCATCAACCTGTGAGGATGACAAAGTTAAAGGGCCATTAACACACATACAACATGTTTGTGCATCACACAGTTGGATAAACATGTGCTTTTCACAAGGGCATCTGATGTACACAGGTAGTGCAACTATATGGATGGACACTTGTCCTGCATCACCAACATGGAAACATTGCCTGGGTAGTATGACCGTCTCTAAATGCACTCTCACAGCACAGTACCTGTTCACTGCAGGTACCTGCACACTTTGGGTGTGACAACTACTGAGTGAACATGCTAGCCACTGCTTCACACAATGCCATTAGTGCTAGTCAGACAAGATGCACAATGAGAGAGGATGTGGACTGCACACTCACCTGCTCCCCTGGTTTCCCATACAGCTTGCTGTACTGTGGTAGGAGGCTGTCCAGCAGGGCCTGGTTTTCCTCCTCTGTGAAGGCTGGGGCCCTCTCCCCAGTACGTGCCATCCTTGGAGCCAGAGGATTCAGAGACAGCAGTAGTGGTAGCAGAGATGTCTATATGGAGCATTCAGTGCAGGAAAGTGAGATCTCAGGGCAAGAGACAGCCTTATATCTGTGCTGCAGAGGCAGAATCGGTCCCATGCGTACAAAGCGATAGGTCCGACTCATTCGCATCCTATGAATTAGTCCAATCCATGAGATAGGACGCATCGGACACGCCTACCGCAACGTTCAAAATACCTGCATCATGACAGTTTAGATTTTCATACATTTGTTCTAAAAGTAAACCGAATCGTACTGTATGCGAATCGTGTACGATGCAAAATGCGCGTCTGTCACCATGACGACCAACAGGCAACCAGTGCATCCGGCTCGGTCAGGATGTGGCAGACGCGTGTATTGTAAACTCACCCGTGTCGAACAGCATTGAATCAAGCATGCAATCTGTCAGTCCGGCTCGGTCAGGATGTGGCAGATGCGTGTATTGTAAACTCACCCGCGTCTAACAGCATTGAATCAAGCATGCAATCTGTCAGTCCGGCTCGGTCAGGATGTGGCAGACGCGTGTATTGTAAACTCACCCGCGTCGAACAGCATTGAATCAAGCATTCAATCTGTCAGTCCGGCTCGGTCAGGATGTGGCAGACGCGTGCATGCAATTCCCACTCATCAACTCAGACAATGTATGTATGAATAATGGCATGCTGTATGCCCTGTGTGGATGGAGTTCTGCACATGTCAAATGGGACAGACACAATAAACAAGACTACTCACATTATGATCCTAGCTTACAGTGCAACTATAGCAGTGTTTGTGAGGGACATGACTAGTGTGAGTGACCACTTCACAGATCATCCTCCTATGCTTGGCCACTGTCCCAGGGGATCATTGTGTTGTGTAGGTCATACATCACATCATGACAATGTCCAGACCATGACAGTGTTGTGCATGGTGACAAGCTGTCTGTATGTAGTGTTGTTGCTAGGTTGTAATACCTTGTCCATGTCTGTGTACATTCAATTCATGTGCTATTTGACCAAAAACCTATGGCTGATACTTAATTGTGTGTGTGTTGTGCATGTTACAATTGATCACATGGAGAGTGTCAGAGAACAGTGAGTAGTCACAGTACTACACTGTATTATTTGGTAATACATGACATAATTGTGTGTATGTTCATGCTCACATTGCTGTAATTTCTGGATTAGGTCAACCTCAGACATCTGACTTCACTGTGTCATCATTGTGACTGCCACTCAATCTGTTGATACTGTATTTCTTGAAGTTTAATTTATATAGTAATATGTGTACATACTTTGTCTTGTGTTCCTCAGGGCACCAAATGTCCACAGATCCTTCCCGGATCTTGAAACTATGGTGGAGCGTGAGTGCATGAGGAAATCCAGGTTCACAAGGGCATTGATTTCGGAATTGACAGACCAGTTGTCACCACACTTGCTACCTGGACGCACATATCCATTTGCCCTGACCCCCAAGGTGAAGGTGATGGCGGCACTACATTTTTTTGCCACAGGTTCTTTCCAGTTTACTGTGTCTGATGCTGGTGGGATGTCCCAGACGATGTTCAGTCGAGTGCTCCGGGATGTGTGTGAGGCCATGTTGAGGTTCCTCGACCTGTACATACATTTTCCCACACCGCCACCATTCCGTGCCATTAAGGATGACTTTTATGCCGTGGGACACATGCCACATGTGATTGGATCGATTGATGGGACACATGTGGGTTTGGTTGCACCACGAGCCCATGAACAGGTTTACAGGAATCGTAAACACTTTCATTCAATCAATGCCCTTGTGGTATGTCTGGCGGACCAGATCATCTCCCATGTATGTGTGCGTTTCCCGGGATCTGCACACGACGCATACATAATGAGGATGAGTTGGATCCCCCAGCTGATGTCCCAGTTCATGAACGTGCGTGCCTGGCTTGTTGGTGAGTCAAGTTGTCAGTGTAAGTTGTGTGATCATTGTCTGTCATGTTGTACCCTGTTGTTGCTCAACTGATCCTTCATATTTGATAATTTTAGGAGACTCTGGATACCCAAACATGCCCTGGTTGCTGACACCACTCAGGAACCCGGTCACACCTGCTGATGTCCGTTACAACGGGGCACATGGGCGGACCAGGCGTGTGATTGAGCGCACATTTGGGCTGCTGAAGACCAGATTCCGCTGCCTTGACCGGACAGGAGGTGCCCTTCAATATTCCCCAGAGAAGGTGTGCAAAATCATTATAGTGTGCTGCATGCTTCACAACAAGGCTGTGAGGAATAAGCTACCGCTCATTCAGAATGCCTTAGGAGTCCTAAAGTTAGGAGTCCTAACTTTACTACTCCTAAACTGAGAAAAATCCTAACTTTAAGACTTTCGGTATTCACAGAAGGCATTTAGGAGTCCTAAAGTTAGGAGTCCTAACTTTACTACTCCTAAACTGAGAAAATCCTAACTTTAAGACTTTCGGTATTCACAGAAGGTATTTAGGAGTCCTAAAGTTAGGACTACTAACTTCTGTGAATACCGAAATGAGTAAGTTCATTCTGTGAATACCAAAATGAGTAAGTGTATTCTGTGAATACCAAAAAGTACTAACTTTACGTTTTTGACGTAAGTTAGTTCTGTGAATCAGGCCCATCATGTTTTTCTGCCATGGTGTTCATTTCATTAGACAATGGTCTTTGTTTGTGCGGTTCAATGGTTTTTATTTGACAACAGTGTGTGCAATGTTGAATGTTGCATGTGCTATGTGTGTTGTGCTGACCTTGCGTGGCTATCTCTGGTATGTGTCATGTGACATTTCTTCATGAGGCGGTAGATGAATTGTAAGCTGGTCCCTAGGATCATGCTGTATTATGCTAAGGTTACTGGAGCCAAGCTGACATAATAGCTTTGTGTGTGACATTTTAGCACACATTCTTTCTGTGATTGTTGTGCAAGATGCCTTTGAGTCCACATGAGATCATTTTGGTACTGTTGAAGCGCTGCGCCACAAGTTTGAAAAACAGGACTCTTTGTAATGGTAGATCTAGTCAGCATGGATAGTTTCGCCATGAAATGCTACACTTTGTTACACATAAGTGGAATACTTGCATTACATTGACGCACAGGGCAATAATCTACACAGATGGAAGATCTACATATACGCACCAGTGCTTTGCTGTGCATATGCTGTGACCAGTACTCCTACTGTCTGAGGTGAGCGGTTGACCCATACTGCCACTGAGTTCTTCAATGGTTTGTAGAGTATGTCACCATCACAGGGAGGGTGGTGCTTTCCACACTGAGGTTGTAAACACATTTCACCTGTAGTATTATGTTTGACTATGGAAATGTATATTGTTTGAGAATCATGTTTACTGCTGCTGGGGCTAGCTCGTATGCTGCATTGAGGACAACAGTCAGAGATTGTTTTTTCTCAAACGTGAATTATTGAACATTACACACACTCTGATTCATGATTTGGTGGACAAGCATGGGTGAGTGAGCGTGAATGTGTGCATTGCTACCTTGCTTCGGAGATGTTGTTAGTGCTGGCTACTGGGTGGTAGAATCATTGGGTGTCTTCTGTATATTTTGTTGAGATGATGAGACACCAGAGGTAGTGGGTCATTGGATTGTGTGTTCTGATGTGCAACTAATGTCCAACCATCCTTCAACAACGGCCTATTTTGCCGTGCATACTTCTGTATGAGAAGAATCACTACCACAGAACTCATGCACCTCATTGTGAGACAGTGCCAGGTGATACAGATCATGAGCTAATAAGTGGCTACAGTGTATAATTCACAGATGACACAGGGATTGTGTGAATATGAATTTAATAATGTGCATGTGAAAAATCTAACAGGTAAAGGTGATTGCATTCCCAAATTTATTATCCACAGTTCATAGAGGAGTTGGAAGTGTTGTCAGATAAAAATCCTTCTGAGCGAAATCCACAGTCCATTTGGCATTTAGTCCAACTTACATGCTCCATCCTATGTGGGAGAGTCCAGGGACTGTCAACAAAGTGAATGATTTGCACACAATGGAGGATATCCAGAGCATTTCTTTGGTTCCTGGGGGGGATGCTTGTCCATCAGTCTCTCACTTGCCATCCTTCCTTGGACGGCCCCTCCTCTTCTTTGTTGGGGGGGACCCTCAGTATCAGGCTGCTGCGGCGGAGGGGACTCTACGCCAGACTCCTCATCCCTCCCTGTGGCAGTTGCAGATGTTGAGGCAACAGGTGTGGAGTGCACACGGGAGGTGGGGTAATGTTGGTGGTTATCTGGCGTAGGCATGTAAGTATGTCCCTATGCACCGCAGTGAGATTGTCTATTTTCGACCAGTTGGACTCCATACGATCTATGTGTTGGTCCATACGGTCCATGTGTTGGTCCACACAGTCCATATGGTTGTCCATCTGGTCGAAATGTGCAGCCTGCTGATGTTTTATGTCCCTGAGGATCCCGACAACCTGGCCAAAGTCTCCGGTGCATTCGCGATATACATCGAAAATGCGTTGTAACTCGGGGTCAGCTTGTTCTCCGACACCAGCTGTGGGACGTGTCCTCCCACCATGCACCCTCACACCACTCCTTTCCCTACCCGCACGGACATTGCCTGGCGTAGCACGCACTGACAGCTCCTGTCCTCCTTCATTGTTGACAGGGCTGGTATTTCCAGCCAAATCCAGATTGGGCTGTCTTGCTGTGCTCCCAGGGTTTTGTTGTCTGGGTGTGTCCGTGGGGATCCGGGGTGTCTGGATGTTAATGGACGTTGCAGGAGTGGTCGCTGGGGCTGCTGATCGTACTGGTGCCGCATGCTGACCCACACCGGAGGTGCCAGGTTGGTTCCCATCACCCGAGGAGGTGTGAGAGTCATCCACACTGGAGGTCTCAGTGTCCAAAGTTGTGCTGGAGCTGCTGGTGGACTCTGAATCTTCTCCAGATGATGCCCTCTGTTCTGGAGTGCCTGTGGGTAGTAGAGAGACACAATGTTAGTTGTGTATTTTCAGATGTTATGTTGTCATGCACAGCCAAATGTGAAGCTGTTGTGGATAATGTTGCGTTTCCTTCTTATTTCTACTCATCAATCGTCACAGACACTGAGATATTTTGTAATCGGACATTGTTATTTTGGAGACATGTGCTTTACTGAGCATGTCCAGCTCTGTGCATCAATGTGCATGTATTGTTATCCTTGACTGTTCGTATTAATTTTTTGGCAAGTGTCACACAGTGCATGAGCCAGGTATGTTGTTATTTCACACATCAGTGTTTTCACTATGACATACATACTGTAACTAATCTTATGATTGGCAGGAATTGTGCATCTGTGCTTGCCTTTGTGGAGTTTCTCACAGTGATATTGCTGGGGTGACATGCAAACTCACTCTCCTGAATATGTGTCATCATTAGATGATTTTGCTTGGATGTATAAGTTGATGTGAACAATCAATGACATCACATGTGTAACCTCGTATGCAATAGCAACGCGTTTCTTCTGACAAATGCATTGTTACATGGCAGTCCTTGAAACACAGCTCATTACATTGGCATGCAGTAGGGGAGTAACTGACATGAGTAGTTGTATTATGCGATAATAGTATGATCTGACATTCCCTAATCTTGCCCACACTGGATTTGTAATGGTGAATAGTATTAGTTTGTACTGCTGCGCAGAGCCTACAGCAAGTTTGTGTGATGTTTCGCATTGTGCTGTTCTGCTATGTCCCAACATGGTTGTTGTTATGCGTGTGTAGTTTTTGCATTGTTTGTGAACGTATGCAATGGTAGTAGTCATATTTATGTAGATATTTTTCATCACTTTGCACACATGTGTATATCTTGATGTAGTGCATTTTGTTGCTGCATACTTTTGCACATGATCACTTCATGTACATTCTACTTGTTATCCATGGACAGAGATCTTTCCCAGGGATGGTCTTTTGCCTTATCATGGTCAGAGCTGTGAGGTACAGTGTGTTTAGTGCTTGAGTTAGGCTGTGTTGACTTCTACCCCACTTTCCAATGGCAAACAGACCAGCTTACTCATCATTGTCAGAGGAGCAATGACAGTGAGGGTGGTAGTTTTCAAGAATGCTGAGACCGCTGACTGATGTTGAATTATAATGTTACACACAACAATGCCTTGTGCACATGACACAACGCAAGAGTGTCAGCCGTCTTGCATTACACCTCACATCTACTGTCCATGGGCATTGTCCCTGATGTGTGTTTATCTGTGTGTGTTTTGTGTTATGTGGTGTGACAGCTAATTAGAGTGTGTCCTGTCCTCCACACACATTTGTAGCATGCACATTGAGGGCACATGTGACTGATCTATACCTGTCAGTGTGTGTAATGTGCAGTTAAGGTTATGGTCTGTAGTTGTGTGAGTAGGCCAAGAACTGGCAGTAGATATTTCCAAATTTCGTACAGGATGGCCCTGTGTAGCCATCTTGACAGGGCATTTGCATTCTCTCTCAGGGACAGCATAGTGACAGGTGTGTTCTTGTGGGACTGGGGGGGGGACTAGTGTGTGCTGGTGTCAGTGGTCATTGCTTCCACTCCTCCTCCCACCCAGGACAAATGGGCCAGCATGTTCCAGGGTTCCATGACAGTGTGTACAAAGTTACATTACAGATGTCTGACAGTGGTGCCTGCAGTCATGCTGTACAGGGCTGCCAACAGGGCCAGGTGTTCCCCACACCGATGGCCAGTGTCAGCCATTTTGACAGGGCATTTGCATTCACTCTCAGGGACAGCATAGTGACAGGTGTGTTCTTGTGGGACTGGGGGGGGGACTAGTGTGTGCTGGTGGCAGTAGGCATTGCTTCCACTCCTCCTCCCACCCAGGACAAATGGGCCAGCATGTTCCAGGGTTCCATGACAGTGTGTACAAAGTTACATTCAAGATGTGTTGCTGTGGTGTCTGTGGCTGTGTATTTGGGGTGAATTTAGACTATTTGTACATGTACTCACCAGGTTCTGGGATTCCAGCTAGTCCAGTTATGGCCTCCTGTGGGAGGAGGTCCCGCACCTTCACCTCCCAGGTAATGAAATGCACCGGTTTATGACGTCCACCGCCAGTCTTGGTGCTCAGGGCATGTTCTCTGGCAATGAGCCTCTTTACCCTCCTGCGAACGTCATAATACCGGTTCCGGATATCCTCCTTTGTGCGCAAGGTAGGTGAATGGGCATTCACCTTGTTGACAATCCTCTCCCACATCTTGGTTCTCTGGGACTGGGAGGTCTGTTGGGCCAAGCTGCCAAATAACTGTGGTTCAACTCGGATGATTTCATCTATCATCACTTTCCAACTCAGCAGCTTAGAACTGTGGATTCTTCTTTGGGGGCATGGTGATGGGTGTTGGTGGAGATGTGTGTGTGTGTGAAGGAGGGTGTGTGTGTGTGAGTGGAGGTGTGTTTCTTTGGTGCTAGTTGTGTGGAGGTTGTTTGGCGGATGAGATGTGTGTGTTTGTGGTAGGTAAATGAGTTGTCTGTCTAGTGGTGTGGTGTGCTTGCAAGTCTGTCGAAGTAGCAAATGGTGTTGGGACGTTTTGGCTCCCTTTATATAGGTTGTGTTGTGGGTGTGTCTTGTTAATTGAAAATGTGTTTTTTTGGAGATGACAATGCGTTTTTTGGTAGTCTTCTTTCTGTTTCCATTGTTTTATTTTCTTCTCATTTTGTAAGTCGTTTTGACAGCACTTGATGCTTGTTCTTGTGTAAATTGTTTTGGAGGAGTCTGTTCCATTCATACTGGGCTATGTGGCATCCTTGGCGTCCGAGTCTGTCGGGTCGTGTTGATGCTTGGCTATGTGGCATCATTGGCGTCCGAGTCTGTCGGGTCGTGTTGATGCTTGGCTATGTGGCATCGTTGGCGTCCGAGTCTGTCGGGTTGTGTTGATGCTTGGCTATGTGGCATCGTTGGCGTCCGAGTCTGTCGGGTCGTGTTGATGCTTGGCTATGTGGCATCGTTGGCGTCCGAGTCTGTCGGGTCGTGTTGATGCTTGGCTATGTGGCATCGTTGGCGTCCGAGTCTGTCGGGTCGTGTTGATGCTTGGCTATGTGGCATCGTTGGCGTCTGAGTCTGTCGGGTAGTGTTGATGCTTGGCTACATGGAGTCGTTCGCGTACGTGTCTGTAGGTTGACGCTTGGCTATCTCGAATCTTGCGCGTACGAGTCTATAGCGTCTGGCTCCTTTCCTGCTGACTCGGACGTATAATATATTTTCTGGCCGAGTCGGTCGTAAATTTCAAGCTTCGCATCGTACTCAGCTATTTGTAAGGCGTGTGTACGGTTCGGTCGGAAAAAATGACGGGTCCGTGTCGGGTAGTACGTTTTCCGGCCGAAATCGGAATCGACCCCTTAGGGTTGACTTTTGTAGATGTCTCCAGAGACATTAATTAAAGTGGTAATAGCAACCCTGGATTGCTGTATGGGGGTAGCATTTTAGTATACTATTGATCATGGCATGCTCAAAATCAATAATTATTTTCTGAGGGAAATAATTGTTGGTTTTATCTTTTATTTGGTTTAAAATTTCATGGTAGGTAGATTGTTGTTTATTGGGGAGTAGGGTATAGACAAATGGAATATTACTATTTTGGAAAAAGCCATGTATTGTGTATAACTGGTTTGGGACACATTTTGAATGTCCCATCCATCATCCAAGTATTACATTGTTGCAATTTAACTAAATTGTTTGCAGTAGCAAACATAATAATTCGTTTGTCTTTGCATTTATTGTCAAAAAATATGAATGGTTCATTGCTGTGTGTGACACTTAGCTCAGGGGGAATTTCTACCTCTTGAAAAGTTCTAGGGGCAGGTGTACTAGTTGTAGTGGCTTTTTTTGTCTTGCTATGGTTCTTTTTAAGGAGTCAATAGATGGTAATTGACTAGATGCATGTTGGGGCACTGTTAGTAATTGCTCCTTCAGTATCTCAGTGGCAGGTCTATCTGTGCTAGTGCTAGCTTCTTTTATATTTTCAAGGGCATTTCTAATTTCTATCTCTGTTACATTTGGTGGATGGTTATGTTCTTTAACAGATGTAACAGTCGTTTCCTGTGTAATAGCCCTAGCATAGCATTTATTTGAATAATATTTACTGCATTTCCAAAACACCTTTAAACCACTCTGTTTTTCTTGGGTGTATACATAACCCATATAACACAATAACATTTTGCCTTTTTGTGACGTAATAAATTGGGCTCCTTCAGTCATGCTGGTCTGTTTAGTTCTAAGGGAAATATTTATAAATATTAATTGATATATTACAGTACATATTAAAAGAAAATACATATACATTTCATTGCATATACTTACTATGTTGCTGTTGAGGTAACTGAAGATGGTGTTGGTTATTTTCAAATTTCTGTTTTCTTTTTTTCAAAAATATTTCTGTTGGTAAGAAGAAATATAATGTTATAATGTTTGTTCTATTAATTTATAGGTGATGGGGAACTTGGGGATAAGTGGGTTTTTTAGTGGGTACTTTAGGGAATTGTGGAATATAAAACAGAAATATACTTACTTTTTAAATGACGTTTTTGTTGATGTAGTAGAAGTAGTTTTGGGATGTCTTGTAGAAGGTATCTGTAGAGGAGATATAAGTGCAAGATAGATATATTAGTATATGACATTTTGAATTATTTTTAAGTGAAAAGTCTAAGTAGTGTTCTAGTTTAAATAGCGTTTTACTTACTTGGTGCTGTAGTAAAAATTGTTCACAGTAGTAAATCTGCTTTCTGGGAGTAATCTGGCAGAGTTTCCTCTTCTTTTTCCTGTAGGGTTGTAGTTTGTAATATGTGTAAACATTTCTTGTTTATATAGTGTTTGTTTAATTGATGGGTTTGTTTCATTGGTCTATTTTATTAGTTCGAAGTTTCTATTCGTTGTTCTTTATATTTTTTTTATGTTCTGGCACTTACTTTCCATATATGGAAAACGCTAATTAAGAAGTTGTTAGTGGTAATTATTTTTTTTAAACATATTTATTTGCTTTTGTATGTTTAATATAGTTTAAAATGTATAACATTGTATGTGATTATTTGTAATAATATTTTATATGAAGTTTAATAGTGTCATTAGTAAAGCTTTGATGTTTTTATATGTTTATATGTTATAATATAGTTTTATAATAATTATAATGTGTGTAGTTAATGTTTATATAGTGAAAATACGTTTTGGAGTTAAGCTATGTTTATTTTAGTTACTTTTTTAAATGTCGATATTTAAATAAAACCGATATAATTGTAGTCTATATTTTTGTTTTCGATATTTAGGACATTTTAATGTTTATTAAAGAAACTTCGATATTTTTTTCAACGATATTTGTGTTTTTGATAATGTTGTATACGTATATTTTTGATGTACGATATTTTGTGTTCGATATTTGTGTAATTTCTTTAATAAGTATTGGTTGTCGATATTATTGTAATCGATATTTTAGCGCCGATATTTTGGTAACTCGATATTGTGCTCGTCGATATTATGTCAGTGATTCCTTTAAGGAATGTTTTGTGCAGGAAGGCGTCCCTTCCTGCACAAAAACAATCCTGCCTGTAACATGGGCACCCTTGCACTATGGTACAAGGGTGCCTGCATTGGCGCTAGGCAGCACACAGTGCGCCAGTGCAAGGAGAGAGCAGAAATGCTCCATTTCTTTGTAAATATTTCTCCTCTCTCTTTTTCATGCAAAAGAGCACAGCGGCCTTGCTTGCTGCCCTGCTCTGCTTTAAAGATTAGTGAATTGTCAATGCCTTAGTCTGACTTATAAGCATTCATAATCTAGAGGTCTGAACAAGGTGGCAAACCTCTCAGCAAAACATCATTCCATTGGAGCACTATGAAGCTGCACTATCCATGGTTGAGTTCAGCAGAGCTGGAATCCTTTTGTTGGTGATTAGTGTTCTTTTAATCCCACGGACCAGTTTCAGATGTGAAGGAGGGTCCCCACACTTCAGTATTGAGGGTTATGGCCAAGCTCACAGCATTAATCGTGCCCAGTTCCAATATGGATAGACCAGGGTCTTATTCATACTGTGCTAAGCTAGGAACAGACTAGGGACTAAGGGGCACATGCATCAAGGTAGGCTTTTGCGATTCCTTAATTGCGATTATTAAGGAATCGCAATTAAGGAATCGCAAAAGCCTATGCATGTAGGAATCGCTATAAAAATAGCGATTCCTAAACATTCCTTATTTGCGACTCGCTAATTGCGAGTCGCAATTAAGGAATCACCGCCCATTAATTCCTATGGGCCTAGAGGCCCATAGGAATGAATGGGAAGACATTCTCAATTAGCGATTCGCAATTAGAGAATCGCAAATTGAGAATGCAATTTCAAGGTGCCAGGGTGTCAAAATGACACCCTGTTGCACCCTGAAATTGTGATGTGCACCCATGTTGCAAGACACACATGCCCCAAGGGCATGTGTGTGTGTAACCTAAAACTTAAAAAAATGCATTTTAGAGCATTTTTCGAAGGTATTGCAAATTACAGACAAGTTTGATTTGTCTGTAATTTATGGTCCCAAATAGCGAAATCGCTATTTGAAAGTGCTTCTAGCATTGCATTTAAGGAATCGCAAATTGCGATTCCTTAAATGCAATCGCACTTAGGAATTCGCAATTAATTGCGAATTCTTAAATTGCGCATAGGAAACACTTTCATGCATCTCCAAAGGCCAATTTGCGATCGCAAACGGCCGATTTTTGCGATTCGCACCGTTTGCGATCGCAAAAACCTTTGATGCATGTGCCCCTAAGCTTTTAACTTTGATGAACTATCTCTGTTGTTCCCTTGACTCCATCGTCCTGGATTCCACAGTTGCTGGTATTTAACCTTTCAGCATTTGGGGGTTGCCCAGTCTGCAAAGCTCCAGGAAGGGCCAACATTCTTTTAGGGGGGCAGATTTTCAACATGCTCTTAAGTGCTGCCTCGTCTCCCACGGCGCGGGACGCGCGCAGGCCAAAGGACAGGCCCGTCCTGTGCCTGTCAGCACCAGGAAGAGGCAGGGCCACCTCCTCCCTAACACCCCGCCACAAAGGTACTGTTTTGATTTACTTCTCTTCTCTTCTGGGGTGTCCTTACTATCCTGGGTGTCAATTCTGGGACCTAATTAGGATTGCGCCATAATGGGCAAGAGGAGAGCCACTGAGACCTTGCCAGCAAAAGAAATAAAACCTTTAAGTTAACAACTGTAAATCTAGTTGGGGCATCCTAATGTAACACAACGCTCAATGACATAGACATTCTGAATGAGGAGAGGGCGACAAAGCTAGAGACCACAACAAGAGGGAACTGGCGAGTAGGATTGCTCCCATTTTTTGCACTCAATCTAAAATCAATCCAGCCAAACCCAAATCGAAGCTGACTAAGCCAGCCCCCTCTGCCTACTGAATCACTGAGGGGTAATTTAATGAACACTGACACTGCTATGCCTGAAGAACGTGTTGCTGTACTGCTAGAGCCTGTGATAATATGTTCGAATAGATTCTCAGTCTTAGCTGACCCACAGTTAAGTAGTGACCCAGAAGTGACCCTAAAGTGCCCTACAGACAATGGTAAATCTCCTGTGGTTCTGGGTGAGGAGCAAGCGGGCACTCCAGTAATTAGTCATAAAATGGCTTTTGTTAGAAACCTCCAGAATGAAATATCTAATTTGAAAGCCCAAGTTGCAACATTGTCTGGAGATGTTGAGATATTAAAAATATGTAACCCCTCTGAAAAACCAGGGAGGGAGAGGGCCTCTAATAACCTCCCCAATAACACGTATACCTCCCTAATCAATGATCATGATAAGCGTAAGGCTACCGGTGACATGATGACCCAGGGCCAAGGACTAAAGCCCCACACTAACTCAGCCTTATCTCTTACAACTCAAGTGCATTCTCCTGCAGTTATTAGGCCCACGAAGTAAGTTTCTCTCAAGGCAAAAGACCCACACCACATACAACATACACAAAGACCTGATCACACAGCCCACACCAAGGCAGCTTGCACACCCTGTAAACAGGAGGGTTCCCAATCGAGAAGGGCAAAGTGATAAAGTAGGAGCCCAGGCAGTGTCTATTTGATAAATGTGCCTTAACTAGGCGTTGGATTAAGAGAGTCTGAGGAGTCACTTAAAAACCACTTAAAAACCAATGCACACACCTGATAGGATCTGTATATAGCTGCTACTCAATAATTTGCTCAGACATTATTGGTGGAAAAAGATTTTACGACCTAACAGGGCCAAATGGCAATTATATTGAACTAAAGCTTAGCCATAACTACCTACTTGTTGGACTGGTGGGACTTGGCTTGCTGAAAAACCCTCCCCTACATTCCCAGAACCAGTTTAAACTAAAGCTGCCATGCCTAAATCCTCATGGTCTGCACTTCTACCCCACTGCCAGAGATGAATTGGGGACATTGATGGTCGACTGACAGACTCAGGCCCTCTTTTGTTCCATCTAATAGGATCTGTGCTGCGCAAACTGGAGAGAAGGCTTGCACAAACGCACTAAGGGGGGAGGGTTGCACTCCATCTGGGCTAATAGTAGTGACACCTTCCCCAGTTCAGGCACAGGACCAAACCAAAGATTGAAAAGGCATTAATATTGTATAATGGAATGTTGCTAGCCTGAAATATAAGCTTGGGGATCCAGACTGGGGTACGTTTATAGATTATTTTGATATCTGCTTATTGCAAGTGTTCATAGGCCAGGCTACTTAGATTTGATCCTCCCTGCGCGCCATACAGAGACTGGCTGCCCTACAGGCATCTTTTATATATATCAATCAATCAATCAATATGGGGTTTATATAGCGCAGCTACTCACCCTTAAGGATCTCAAGGTATGGTGAGGGGGCGGGTGGGCTGCTGATCTGTCTGGGTGCAGGGGTTCAATTGACGAGCCAGGTCTTAAGATCCTTCCTGAATTGGGTCAGTGACAGGGATTACCTGAGGTGGAGAGGCAGGGTGTTCTGGGTCTTGGCGGTGAGGTGGGAGAGGGATCTTCCTCCGGTTTTGGTCTTGTGGATCCATGGGACGATGGCCAGGGCGAGTTGGGCGAAGCGAAGGTGTCTGGGGGTTACAGATATGCTGGTCCTGCGTTGTGGAGAGCTTTGTAGGTATGTATGAGGAGCTTGAAGGTTTTCCTTTTGTTGACTGGGAGCCAGTGGAGTTCTCAAAGGTGTTCAGTGATGTGGCTGCGGCTTATGCGTTACATCAACACTGCTTGTCGACATAGGCCTACTCACCTGTCCTGATAGTTTGGGTATTGCCCTCACAAGCAAGGAGGTCGGTTAAACCACATGTATAATATATACAATAGAGGGATGAGAGGCATTAGGAAACTCCTTCGCACATGACACACACGATGCCCTGATTGTTGCAGGGGATTTTAATACAACTTTTGAGCCACTAGACGCTAATGGTGAGTCCCCTACAGAGGCCGAGGATGGTGAGTGCATTATCCCTGCCCTAGTGATTCCTTGTACCAATTGATGTCTTTGACTTTGCTTTACGGCCTTAGGGTCTGCAATGGCTACATGAGATCTGACCTCCTTTCTTTTTAACCACCCAGGACACTCCAGTAGAATAGATTATGTCTTTGTCTTTCTGCCCTTATGGAGGTTTGTAAAAGATTTGGCGGTGATTGAAAGGCAAGATAGTGACCAGAATGCCTTACACTGTTCAATGGGGGATTTTAAAGCACACTTGGATATAAATTGGACTTATGTTTGGCGGGCAGCACCTCCGACAGGGCGACTGAGTAATTTACTTTGTCTCCCCGGTGGAGAATCAGGCCGCCCGCCATAAAATAAATCAGACCCTTAATCCGCAAAGCAAGAGAGGGATCTTTCAGTTCTGCAATCTTATATGAAGATGGAAAGGTCGTTTGTGCTTGCTTGCAGATAAAGGGTGTCTTGGATCCCAAGTGCGCTCTGCGATTTAAGACTGACCACATCGGTGCTGTAAAATTAGAATTCACAATTATATGTCTTTTACTAGTGTGGGGTTCAGAAGTATAGAATATATTCTTTCAGAAACCAGTTGTCTGTGTTGTCCTCTGTTCCTCGATTTATGCTTCCTGACCCACATTAAGTGAAACTCTCTTGGAAGTCAGGTATCCAGTGACCTGAAGGGAGCATTGTTCAATGCAATCTATGTCACACTATGAATCTGAAACTGGCATCACTTATTGTAAATGTGCCTGCTCTCCTCATATGCTAGATTGAAGGTGCTTCATCTGTTGGTCAGACGAAAGGTCAAGGACAGTCTCTAAGATAGATGCTAGTGATATGTTGCTTGTTCCTTGGAAAACAAAGAACTTTGCCATCTGGAATTGATAACTATCAGCTGGTCTTTGATGCTGAAGGTAATGCTCAGGTGGTTCCAATGTGAATCCATTAACTTTTAAATACGATTTCTCAAACACTGATCCAGTCAAGGGAATGTATATGCTGTGTACCTGGAGAAAGGGAACATTGCTTAAACTCTTACAAAAATACATTTATGAATGGCCTATTGTAAATACAGATTCAAATGCAAGTGTTTTACATAGATATCTTATTACTTTCTAAAAACGCCCAAAATTGAAAATGCCACCAAAACGATGATTAAAGTTACTTTGAATTCACGGTAGAGATTAGAAAACACAGTGGACTGTTGGGCTTTGAGGGTCTTTTGAGGCTGCCTTAACACTGAGACAACGGAAAATGAAGAGAGATATGAACATATTTTTTGCAGGCACACTTTAAAAGTTTCTCAGTGACTAGAAGGAATTATCTGCCTCTATACATAAGTCATCATTCTTGGATACACCTTTAATGTTATGCTATGCAGTTCTTATAGCTCAACGATTGACAACTACTTGGCCTTTTGGTGCTGCTAAGGCATTAGTTGAATTTTTCTCAGGCAATCACTTTTCCTTCATATTGAGTTATATGTCAAGTGGTTTATTATTTGCCAGCGTGCTTGTGTGTCTGTCCATTGGTGTGTTTTGGGTAGTGTGAAAGAAGGATGCTGTGGCATGCGGGGTGGCTTGTGACCTTCTGGCGAATTGTGGAATTGCAATGTTAGTAAATGTATTTTTGTGTGTTTCATGTGTGCTTATGCATCATTGGGTGATGTGCTCAGGCAGCGTGATCCATCACATGGTCACTGATGATTGATGGATAAGACTTTTCATGAGAATTATGGTGATGTCATTGCGTGGTGGTGTGTCGTATTGTTTAATACGTAATCTGGAGGCAAAGCAAAATAGACTTCAGATTAGGTGTCGTATTATATGGTGTGATGGTGGATAGTGTGTGATGTATCATAGGGGCTGACTTCCAGAATATTTAGATTTGAATATCAATCGGAAAAAATATTACAGCCATAATGTCGACTACCAGAATATCTTGAATGTTTGTGTATGTATAGGTAAGTATAGATTTTCCAACGTCAAATGGCCAATGACACATGATCAGTGACTCTCTTGTGACACAGTCCCTAACATCCAACAGTAGCTAGGCCATATAATAGCAATCCATACCTGAGAAGCCACTGCACCACTAAAGGGAGAGGTCCTACACCATCTGGGGCCAGCAAGAACCCATTGGGACACCCTGACACTCACATTGGAGGAGGCCACCACCATCGTGAACCAGTGAGGTGGCTATCCTGACTGAAGGACTGTGTTCCAATACGTGCCATACTGTGTTAGTTGAAAGAGGAGCGGAGAAAACCATGGGAGCCGACATCTGAACAGTTCTGACTGTGATGGAAAGTTAATAACAAAGCATATTGGGGTCTATTAACAAATGTAAATATACATTCATATATTTATTCACATGCATGTTTACTACTATACCTTGGTGTAACTCTACACATTTTAGCTATTTACCATTTCCTCTTGCAGATTTACAGCTAGTGTGGACTTACATGTCTCCACGCCCTCAAGCTATGGGGTGGCTCCTCCTACAACAGGCTTTATTGATGTAAAGTTACTACTAGTATCACCCTATGGGAAAGTATAGAGAAATTATTGAAGTATCTTATTCTTTAAAAAGAATATAAAAATATTTTAATATACAATATAATTGTAAAAGAAAAGAAAAGAAAATATGTATTATTAACCTACAAATAAAAAACTAAATGTTACAGGACATTAACATATCAAATTAAATGTCTATTAATTAATTAAATTAAATGATTGATTTAAGTATATTCATTTTATAGAGAAATTATTTTTAAACATTAATTAAAAAAATCCAACCCTCGCTAACATTTACATTTTTATTTTACATGTAATATATTTTCTTAAAAGTCATGTGATTAATTCATTTAAATTATTTTTCATTTTAATTATAAGTTTAAATGTTTAATTAATTATAGTTTTGATAATTTTTAAAGTAATACAATAATTAATTAGCAACTATAATTATATGTATATTTGTTTATATATAGTCACACAAAAAATCAGTTAAAATGCAGTTATGGTTACAAAACAAAACCTACAAACCACTGAAATTCGTCAGTTATAGTTCAGCAAACTAACTGTACCTTGTGCGCCCTTCATGCACTGCTTATGACCTCACATATTAATATGACATGTTAAATGACATCATTGATGTCCTCCCTGATAACACCTCAATTGACATCATTGATGACATCACTGACATCATCCATTATACTCGTATTGACAGTACTCTATAAACTCTTACATCATTTTGAAAAAAATAGTAATAAAGGGCCCACAGTCATGTACAGCATAGAATTACTGTCCGTACAATTGTTGGTGCATTGAATGGACATAAGGTATGCCCTGGTATCAAGTGTACCTGAGTATGCCAAAAGTTATATAGCGGACAGTGTGTATGTGAGTGGCATTGAGTGGTGCTTGACCTTTTCCAAGGCTGTGCTGGAGTACATTTACACCTTTTTTGGCACCTTTAGGGCTGAAGTATCTTTAGAAGTGTAGTTTGTGAATAGCAAATTCGCCATTTTGCACCCACTCACCCTTCCCCTGTTTACATTTACACTACAAAAATGAATACCTAAGTGCCACAGACTAAAGAGACAACCACTAACGGATTTTGTAACTGCACTCCTATTATTTCTAGTAAGGGCTTGTGCTACCAGTTAGCACATTAAAGTTATACCCACTGGCTTTTCAATTCTTGTTTTTATGTAGTCACCCTGCAGCCACACTTACTGCAGGGGAAGGGTTAATTAGGAACGCAAGGAAATAGGTGACAGACTTGATGGGTGGTAAATGTTTTATTTTTTTATTACATTTATTTATTTTAGTTTCACTCTTCCATACATCTGTTTTCAGGTATGGAAATTGAGGTGCTACTGAACTATTAATGACCTTATGGGTATGACACGATCTAAGATGTCTAAAATTTAGTCAATTAAGAACATTTGTTCAAGTTAACACTGTAAAGTTGCTTGTGATGTGCTCTAGCGTTTCTGTAGGTGACTAAAGCTGAAAGGGGAAGAAATTAAGGGGATGTTATACGATTAAAGTCCTATAGGTTATGTTTATGGATGAAGTTAGTAACAAAGTAGCACCCCTTTCCTCTTCCTGAAGCTTTTGACCTTGCAGGATTTTGTGTTGTGTGACATAGTCTTGTTTTATTGTCCTGTTACCTTGTCTTTTATGTCTAGTTTCTTACTTTTTTTTTTTTTAAATATCTTTATTGATCAGCTTGTAGGCAGTAAAGACATAAGACACCCCGACATGGGATGCAGCATTTCATTGTTGTTTGTTCGTCACAGGATATCAGTACAAGCCATTTTACAGTTATAGAACTCAACCCAACATGAACAATCCCTCCACCCACCACCCCCCCTCCTCCTCGGCACTGTGAATAGCATTTCAATAAGTCCTGAATAGCCCTTCAGAGTAACATGCAGCATAGTTTCTAACAGTCCCTTCGCCCTCCATTTACAGCCTAGCACTTCGTACGATATCTTAGCATAAGTCTGGCTTACCTAGTAAATACCCCGTAAGGGGAGCCCAGAAATCCTTGGGGCGAGATGCCTCTGGTAGTTCCTCCGCATAGGTGTCCAATTGGTCCCTTCAGTACAACAAGTCTCGGATCCACTGTTTCACTGTTGGAACGGCTTTAGCCCCCCACCTCTGCGCTACAGCTCGTTTAGCAAACAACGTAGAGATGGCTACTAATCTCCTGTTACATGGTTTAAGCTTACGTACCCATCCTTACAGACATACAGCAGGCAAACATGCAACAGGCTCCATTACAACCTCCGTGAGCACTTACGTGACCTTTGCCCAAAATTCGGCGATACCTGCACAGTACCAGGCCAGGTGTAGGAAATCTGCGTCATCCTGTCCACAACGCACACAACGTGCACTGTCCCTTAGTCCGAAACGTCGTAGCTGAAGCGGGGTATAATAGAGTTGATGTAGATATTTGAAATGGATTATTCGGAGATTACAATTCGCCGTTAGCCGTCCTGTCAATTCACAACAAAATTTCCATTCAACCAGTGACATAGAGGTACCTGCTACCGCCGCCCATTTGGTATATGAGGGGGACTCAGCTAGTTCAGTCTCCCTAAGAGATGCATTGTATAATTTTGTGATCAGGCCCCCTCGCTCTTCCCCTGCCAGCACCGCCTGCAGTGCCCGCATAGTACGTGGTTCGGCCGGGAATTCTGGGTAGATATCACGGATTGCTTGTCGCACCCGCACATAGGTGAATCCCAGCATCAGGCCTGTACCATAACGACTCTGCAAATCCGAAAGCGTCCGAAACTGGCCCTGAGTGTACAAATCCCCAAGGCGAGTGATCCCTACCTTACCCAGCGCTTGCAAGGCGGTTTGTTCCCGTGCAGCCGATATATCAGGATGCGCCGCGAACGGCAGTTTGGGGGCATATAGGTAGTCCACCCCGCCCTCTTAGCGAGTGCATTCCACGCCCATGCCGTACAATGAACCGGGTTGATTTCACCCCGTGGTCCCCCCCTCCCATCAGGGCAGCTGCAGCCAGGGGCACCGGAAGGACAGAATCCGCTTCAATTGCCGTGTGTGGTTGAAACCTCTGTGGGAAGTACCAGAAGTGTGCATGTTGCGCCTGAGCGCATAAGTAATATAAACGGAAATCTGGGGCTTTAAATCCACCTCGCTCGAACGACAGCGTCAGAACCTTCCAGCTGCACCGGGGTTTCCCACCCCCCCCCAAACGAACGCGAGCAGGACTGACTGCAACGTGCTAAAAAGCGCAACATTCAATCGGATAGGGATGTTTATAAACAGGTACAACAGTTTGGGCAAGAATGTCATTTTTATGATCGCAATGCGAGCCGCAAGTGAGAGAGGTAGCTTAGCCCAGCGTGCAGCTTGGTCCGTAATCTTATCGACGGCGCGACCGTAATTAGCAGAGATGACTACCGCAGGGTCTCTGTGTAGCCATATGCCCAAATATTTCACCGGATCATTTGACCATTGCAAGGGAAAATCCATCTCAATCTCCTGGGTACCGGCCGTTAGTGGGAACACAGTGGATTTAGCCCAGTTAATGCCTAGACCCGAAAAGCGCTCAAACCGGACATATTCTCTCAGTAGTTCCGTCAAGTATGTGGCGGGCTCGCGCATATATAGCATCATATCGTCAGCATATAATAACACCATTAAGGGTCGCTGACGGAACCGCAACGCCGCTTGGGCATGTCGCTGCCACAGCTTACAGGCCAATGGTTCCAATGCCAGCGCAAAAAGCATTGGCGACAGCGGGGATCCCTGTCGCGTACCGCGTCTGATGGGAAATGCCTCAGAGACCCAGCCATTAACACGAATCCGCGCCACCGGTGCATCATATAGGAGGTGTATCCATTTTAAGAAGAACGGAAGTAAGCCCATAAGCAGCAAGACGGTGAACATGTACTCCCACTGAAGGGAGTCAAACGCCTTCGCAGCATCAAGCAGCACAGCCACCACCTGAAAATCCCGGTCGAAATAATGCAAAGTGGAAAAAATAGTACGGAGGTTGTGTGTCGTGGATCTGGAGGGCACGAAGCCCGACTGGTCCGGCAGGACCAATTTAGGGACCAGGGGCTGGAGCCTAGTGGCAATCATTTTAGCCAAAATGTTGGCATCTATATTAATAATAGAGAGGGGTCTAAAGGAATCACAGGTATTCGCCACTTTATCAGGCTTCAAAAGCATTACAATTAAGGCTTCCGTAAGGGAGGGAGGCAGCTTGCCAGAGTCATGCGCCTCAGCAAATACCTCCAGCAGCTGCAGCACCAAATCATCGGAATAAGCCTTATAGAACTCGCTAGGAAGGCCATCAAGGCCCGCTGCCTTGCAAGTAGGGAGGGACATGATTGCCTGCTTCACGTCTTCCACGTCAAACGGCATTGTGAGATACTACCATTGATTGAGGGACAGCCAGCCCAATACGACATCATCTAGGTAATCATTTATCTCAGAAATAGGTGGCTGATCGCGTTCCCCATATAATTTAGAGTAAAAATCTAAGACCACCCCACTAATGTCCGTATTACCAAAGTGCGCCTCACCCTCCTCATCCATCAACTCGGTAATGTAGGCCTGGCTGCGAGGCGCTGCCAATTTCTGCGCTAGCGATCGGCTGGGTCGACCACCCTCCCCGTAATATTGAGCTGTGCACCTTCGTGATCTATGCCTCATTTCCTGGTCGACTGTCTCGTTATGTTCCGACACTAGCTCCCGGATTTCAGCCAATTTTTCAGTGGCGGGGCAACTAGCATAGTCGCGCTCCAAAGCAGCTATGTCCTCCGCGAGTTTCCTAATCCTGCAGCGCAGATCTTTGAGAACCCCGGCCTATGCTCCGATACAAACCCCCCGAATAGTCACCTTAAACGCCTCCCAAAGAACCCCGGCGCTGTCCACAGTACCAGCATTTTCCCGGAAGTAATTATGAATGGCATCTCCAACCCCCGCGCTGTCCACAATCCCAGCATTTTCCCGGAAGTAATTATGAATGGCATCTCCAACCGTGTGCTTAAAGACCGGATCTGACAGAGATGATGGCTGCAATCTCCTCGCAAATAGGGGCTTCCCCCCCCGCCCCCCCGGGACCTGCAGCGGTAACAGTACAGGAGAGTGATCTGAAAGGGTTTTAGCCAAATGTTTAACGTCTACAGCCCACGTGCAGGCCGCCTCAGACAACAGGCGGGACCAGGACCCGTGCACAGTAGAAATAAAAGTGCTCTCTCTGATCCCAGGGTGCCTCAAGTGCCAGACATCATACACATAACCAGCATCCAGTAGCCCCACAAGGGTATCAGTGGACTGTCCGTGTCGCGGGGCCCCGCTCCCCTCCCTATCCTTGTTGATGTCCAGACACATATTAAAATCCCCTCCCCAAATGATTTCAGCACTAGGGAAGGCAGATATCCTGCGCCAGACATCCACAAAAAATGAGGTATCATCCACATTCGGACCATACACGTTCACCAAGAGAACACTCGTACCACCAAGCGTACCGTGCACAATCGCCAGCCGACCCTGCTCATCCCTGTCCATGCCATGAGCCTGGAACGGTGTGCCCCTCTTGACAAGAGTCATCACCCCCCAGGAATAGGATGAATAAGAAGAGGTCATTCTAACTTCAGCCCATCGGGTACCTACATTTTTCTCAGACAGCGGAGTCAGATGCGTCTCCTGCAATAAAGCCACCTGAACATTCCACCTATCCAGAGACGCTAATACAGTACGAATTATCTTTGGACTGTTGAGGCCGCGTACATACCAGGTTACAAACCGGAACTCACTACCCATGTTGCATGTGAGCCAGCCAAGAGATATCAATTTGCGATCTGACCCTTAGAACATTTCTCCCAGGCTCATATAAGATACAGTTCACAAGTGCCAACACCCTCCAACTTGCCCTCCCCTCCCATCCCCCCACCCATTTCAGCATGCCCAACGTGCTAAAGCCATCCCAAGAAAGGCAAAACAGTCCCCAACCCCCCACCCACTTCAGCGGCCCCAACTTGCCAAAGCCATCCCCTCCCTGAGAATTCAAGTCCCCATACCCAAAACAAAACTTATATTGCATGTGGGGTACTCCCATACGGGGAGCACTAGAGAGCTACTAGCCTCCCACAAGTAGGAGGTGGCTGATCAGGTCCATTCACTGTGCAGGATATAGAAACGTATGGATCAACACACCACTTATCCAACGCATTGAGGCCCAGTAGAACAGTGCCACAGCAATCAGTCTACCGTGTGTACTCTTGAAAGGTTAAACATAAGTTCGGGGCATCCCCTGCAAGTAGTACAATACATCAGGAGATGCAGCTTATCACCCCCCGGCTAGCCGGCGACATATTGCAAGTGCCTACTTGAGAATTACGGAACATAAAGAAGCATAGAGCATCCTAACCATCTGCCTCGAAGTAGCCAGTTCCATTGCAACCACCCTCTGGGGGATGCCTTGTGCCATAGATCATGAGTCCAGGGCGAAGCACATGAATGAGGCCAGAGACATTATACAGTACGTCGCCGCTCAAACATCGGGGTCTTGTGCTCTAATACGGGCGTGTAGCTATAGAAGGAGTGCCAGAAAAGCATTTATCCTAAAATAGGCCACTCAGCTACACCCAGCCCACAGCAATGTACAATGGCTCACAGTACATAAAATCAAAACACAACCCACATTGCAGAGATCAGACAACTATACAAGTCTTCACCACTCGGTCAGCTACTGCTCTTCCTCGTCCGTCTCAGCTAGGGTCCCGCGTCGTCGTCTCTTCTGCTTTTTTGCATGCTCCATCGCCGCCTTAGGAGTGGTAAAAATTTTAAAATCTCCCTCTTGGCCAATTCGTAAGCGAGCGGGATACAGCATGGCGTAGGGGATACCTTCAGATTGCAGGAATTTCTTCACGGCACCGAACTCCCGCCGCGCCGACTGGACTGCAACAGTAAAGTCAGGGAAAAAGGACAGAGAGTTCCCCTGGTGTGTGATGGTGCCCTTTTCTCTGGCAAGTCTCAAAATGACATCCCGGTCCCGGTAATTTAAGAGCCGAGCGATTATAGGGCGCGGTGGAGGACCCGGCACCGGCCGTGCTGCCAGAGAGCGGTGGGCCCGCTCAATTATGAACATTGTGGACAGGTTCTCAGGGCCGAAAATGTCCTTGATCAATGACTCGATGAAGGTCTCCATCCTGCCTATATTGGTGGACTCCGGCAGGCCTGTAATTCTAATGTTGTTTCGATGAGACCGAGCCTCTAAATCTTCGTTTTTTGCTTGTATAAGCACTAGAACCTTTTCCTTATCGTGTGCCTTGCCCGCGACTTCACTGAGGCCGTCCTCGTTGGTAGAAACCCTCTGCTCAATCTCCCCCATTCTCGCGTTTTGCTTCTCCAACTGGGAAGACATATGATCTAGCCTGTTTTTCATGGCCAACATGTTCCCCTTTATGGCCTGAAGACTTTTTTGCATGGCCATCAGCGTCGTTTCCAACGCGGAAGGGCTGTCCCCCTGAGTGTCCGCCTCAGAGTCAGAGGCCGCCTTTTGGTGCGTTTTACCAGTTTTTCGCGCCTCAAACGTGAGGCGAGGCTGCGATCTGTCCATTTTCCTCATATCGCCAAAGAGCCCAGGCAAGTATTCAAGCAACAGGCCTTAGGAAGGGGTGGCGCTGGTGAGAAGATCTCTAAGCACTACACCTCCAATAGATCTCAGCAATCAGGCTGCGCCGCATCAATGGGCCACCGAGCGGTTGTCTTGCAGGGTTCAGCCAGCCGTACAGTTCCACACCGTTGGGCCTTCATTGGCAGCAGCACATCGTCAGGCACGCCATCCAGCGCTGACAGCAACAGCTCACACTATATCTCCCCGCTGTCGGCCGCCGTGCACTGATAGCTATTGCCAGAGGTTGCCCACAATAATGGGGTGCTCACAGCCCAGTCATTCCAGCCGATAGTGTCTGGTCAAACGCTGCATGCCCCGCCGCTGCCAGATCTAGCGCCCCACCACAGGCCCCGAAGCTCCACACTCAGTGACTCAGTGAGCAGGTTATCGGCGCGGGCCCGATATGGCGTGGCATGAATTCATATCAGGCCCGGGTCTGCTCCCACCGCCACGCACACTGCAAGCAGGCCGCAGCTCACAGAGCACAGCCCCATGCTGAGGCCCACACCCGCCTCCGCAACCGCAGGCCCAAGCTAGGCCGCACCCCACTCACCACAGCCTGCCGCAGGTACCGGCGGTCTCCAGGGCGATGATTCCGTCTCTCTGGGGCTCAGCCAGCGGTGTAGCTCCGTCCCTTCTCACTCCGGATTGCGGGGCCGATATTACGCCGATGTGCGATATTTCAGATTGCGAGGTAGCTGGGGCCCTGGGCTCGCCGTGCAGCAGTCTCCGCCAGCGCCGCCCAGCCGATGCCGTCCTCAGCAGCCGCAGCCCGCTAAAGGCTCCTCCGGTCTTGTGAATACCTCCAGCAGGGCCGTGCAGCGGCCGGGGCCAGCACTCCGCTCCAACATCAGCCCCACAGGGGAACGGAGGCAGGCGCGTTCACCTCACGGAGATTGGAAGGCACCGAATCCAAGTAGCCACCACAGATTCGATGCGGTAGCCGCCCCCCAGATACCGCGCAGCTATCCTCGTTCTCTTTTGGCTCCCGATGCGCCGGTCAGCAAGCAAATTCAGCTCTGGGTTCTGGCAGCCACCATTTTCCTTCCCGCCGGTCAGTTTCGGCCTCATTGTTTACGGCCACCACGAAGGTCCCCCGCAGTCCTCGACGCCTCCGCAGGAATCGGAGTTGTAGCGCCTTGCAGGTAAACCCTTTTTTCAGCAGCGATGCGTTATTTAAGTGCGTATAATAGTCGGATAGTCAATCAGCCGGGCAGAGCTACACTAAAGTGCGGCCATCTTGCCAGGCGCCCTCTAGCGCCCCCCCCCCCCCAGTTTCTTACTTGAGTTCTCATTTCTCCTATTAATTCATGTATAAACATTTCAAAGGGCAGACCTATCCACAAAACAAAAGAGTGCTGTAAAGGAGAAAGAAGAAAAGTGTTGGAATGCTTTCTTTTTCTTGAACTCACAGCAGTTGACCCACATCTACCTGAGCATATGTGTCTAGTCCTGGAGTTTTGCGACTTGTAATTTAAATAAATTCTAGTCTTTCTTTTTATGATGAGGTGCTGAGATTTTCCAATTTCCTTAGTAAACACTACATTACCAAAACTTGCAATTTAACTAATCATCTTTTCTAGTGGTTTGTGGTTCATTTGATCCTGACAAGATAACAAAAACACAGGCTACGACATCCCCCCCTTTGTTAAATAAAAAGTACGATCAAAATATATACACATAATAATTACTCGATGAGTCTTCAAGATGTTTGCACCAGTCTTGCAGATCTAGTTGTATGAGATAGAGAAGGGGCACCTTCATCTGGCATCCCTAGAGCAGAGTTGGATGCTTGACTTGGGCACTCAGGTGGACTTGCCTCACTCATGAGGTCTGGAGCTGATGAAAATCGCAGCAAAGGCTTAAAGTGTGACGAGTCTCTGGTTATGGATTTTCCAGGTCGTTGGGCAGTTAGTATATGTCCTTTGCTCACCACAACCCTTAGCAGTTCAGCATCAAACAGTGTCATTCCCGCTTTTACTTGACAAGAACGCAGTCTCCTATCTCGAAGACCGTGTCTCAAGCGCTTTAGCGCTTATCGGCGTAAGCCTTCATTTTGCATTTGCGAGAGGTGCTGGTGACACGAGTCTCATTAGGGTGAATTAACCGATTGGTGGTCCATTGTTGTATCTTCGTTCCAAGAGCTCTCCCGAACAGCAAGGTGGCAGGACTTTCTCCAGCTGTGGAATGAAGATTGGAGCAGTAGGCATGGAGAACTGGGCATAAGCTTACTTGAGGTCGGTGCCTTCCAGCTCAGCATGCTGAACCACCTTTTTCAAAGTAATCATAAATCATTAACAACACCATTTGCCTGTGGCCAGAGATATGTACTTTTATGATGTTTGATGTTCAAGCAATTAAGATGGTCTTTGAACTCTCTGCTATGGAAGGGAGGACCGTTGTCAGATTTGAAAATGAAGGGAACACTGCATGTTGTGAAAATGTCATCCAGCCTCTTAGTGATGTGTGGTTGATAATAAGTCTTCCACTGGAGGAAAATGTGAGTATTCATCGACAACTACCATGAGATGATGTCTATTACTGAAATAAGAGGAGGTAAATCGCAATCCTCTCCCATGCTTGCTTCAGACGATCAGACATATTCAGCGGGTGTTGAGTTATTTTGGGAAATAGGCAGTTGCACAGATGACAAGCTTTAAGTTCCATTTCAAATTGTTCATAAAGGCGCAGGAACCACACTTGATCCCTGAGGCCTCTTTTAGTTGCAGCAATGCCATAATTTCCTTTCTGTGCCAGTACAATGACTTGTTGCCTCAGGTTTTCAGGGATAACTATTCTTGCCCCTCTTAGTATGACACTATCATGTGTAACAGAAAGTTCTTCCCGAACAGTTTTGAATTTCTGGTACTAAACATCATCTGTAAGAGGTAGAGTTTCTTTCCTTTTAGATTGCGTAGTAATGATTTATTTGAGCCTAAATAGATCTTTGTCAGTATTAGTAGCTGTCAGAGTCTGTTCAACAGAAAGAGCTATAGGTGCACTTGACTTTACTATGAAATTGATGTAAGTCTCAGCCACTTTGGATGTTGTCCTATGACACTGTATTGGCACTCATGAAAAGTAGTCTGCAGGATTTTGATCCTTCCCTAGTTTGTGCACAATAGTGTAATCATACTCCTGCAGATGCAGCCGCCACCTCTCAATGTGAGGGGGCATCTTGGCTTTTAGATTTCTGATGTTGGTGAGCAACGCCTGATGATCTGTGACAAGGGTGAAATGCTTTCCATACAGAAACACATGGAAGTGTTCACACACCCATACTACAGCTAAGTTTTCTTTCTCAAGTTTAGAATATGCACTTTCAGTCTGAGATAGGCTCCGGCTAGGGTAGGCCTCAATTTGTCTCTGAGCATCGGGCTGTCCATCGTGTTGGCAAAGATCGCGCCCAAACCCACCAGGCTTGCATCCACCACAATCTCTGTATGCCATTTTGGATCAAAGTAAGCCATTTTAGTTACACTTTCAATTTCGTGTTTAATTTTCTTGAAACTTCTGTCTCATTCAGATGACCATTCAAATGGAACATCTTGCTTTGTTAGTTCTCTTAAAGGGACACTGAAGGTGGCAGAATCACGACTGTCTTCTGGAGGCAAGTAGACAACAATGGTTGTACCTTTTCAGGGTCAGGAGTCCTTTCCTTTTCAGAGAAAATATGCCCAAAGAATTTAAGTCTGTTTTAAAGAAACTCACACTTTTCTCCATTTAGTGCGAGACCCGCATCATCAGCAAGTTGACGGCATACTTGTGTGAGTGCTTTATCATGTTCCAAACACCAGTATATCATCACTATAGTTAAAAGCATGTATGACATGAATTATTCAATGAATGACATCTTGAAAGAGTTCTGCAGCAGACGACACACCAAAACTTAGTCTTTTCTATCTGAACAAACCACCATGAGTTGAAAAAGCAGCAATGTACCTGCAGTTTTCTTTCAGTTCAAGTTGATGGCAGCCTTTGTACAAATCAAGGCGGGAGAAAACTTTGGCATGATTCAGCTGTGTGATCGTGTCCGCTATGTGTGGACCTGGATGTCTTTCTCTTTCGACTGCTTTGTTGACCTGTCGCATATCAACATAAATGTCCTTTTTTGGCACCACCACAATTGGCGAAACCCAGAGTGTTGGACCAATAAAGCATTCAATGATGTCATGCTTTAACAGTGTTTTTAGTTCTTTCTAAACGCCGTCCTGTAAGTGAAAAGCAATTTGACGATGTCGCTGTGCAACAGGGTGTATATCTTCATTTATGTGGAGCTGCACCTTCATTGTCTTAAGTTTCCCAAGTCGATGAAACAGTGTCGGTAACTGACTCTCTATTTCAGAATCGGCATTCAAGTTGCAGTTAATAGAGACCAGTCCCATGTCAGCAGCAGTATCGAAACTCAGTAAGCATGCACTCAATGACGTACCTGGGAGAACATGAATTGGCACTTGCACTGTCGTTTTCTTGTGCAGCATGGTCGCTACACAGGACCCTTTACTCTGCAAGGGCGTAGAAGCTACTCAGGTGTGCACCTGTGTTCTCAACGGCGTGAGATGTGGTATTGGAGACAGTTCTTTGTACTTTTCTGCCAGCATGATATTATCGATGCGCCACTCTCTAAAATAAAAGTTGTAGGGCAACCATTCACCTTGAGCTGATTTTGGGACAATGCCCAAACGACCGTTGTTGCTTCGTGTAGTGATTCTTCTTAGATTCGTGTTCTTCTTTTCAAGTGGCCTAACCTACATGTGCACGTCGGTCTGTGACTGACATCACCAGCCAGTCGCGGCTGGCATGACTTGCGGGTGGGGGGGTCGCGCTGGGGCGAGGTTTAATTTAAAATAAAAATAAAAAAATAAAAAAGTTAACTTACCTTCGCCGGCCCGGTCCCGCGTCGTCTCTGCTCCTCTCCTGAACAGGAAACAGGCAGCCTCCCTCCCCTCCACTAAGCCAATCACAACGCTGCAATGACAGCATTGTGATTGGTCGGGATGCCAACAAGCCAGGCGTCTATGGGGAGGCCATTTTCTCAGCCTATATGGAGAAAAGGCAGAGTGCGCATGACTGGTTTGGTCAGCCCCAGAGGGCCGACCAAAACAGTCAGCGCCCTCAGCAGTGGGCAAGCCACTCCTCCCCTGCCCTAGAGCAGACCCGCCCGCCCGCCCACCCCCAACCAAACCCTTTTGCTTTCTCGCAGTGTGAGAAGCAGAAACATAAAATGGTATTTATAATACCATTTTATGTTTCTGCTTCTCGCACTGCGAGAAAGCAGTGGGGCGACGCTCCTCCCTCCACATGGAGGAGCCGCCCCTGTCACCATCGCACATCCATCTTCCTTCCTGTTGCTCGATGATGCCATTAACAAGCCTTTAGAAGATGAATTTGATAATGACCAACTTCGTTTCATTTCCACTTGCCTTAGGCGATGTTGCCGTTTAGTTTTGTGGGAGTGGCTAGAGTGCTTCTGGAACTTTCTGGTGTCCATCTTCTCGTCTCTCCGTGATGCACTTAGTTTCTCGTTCGCTTTGCAAACTGTTATGAGATGGTTTTACTTTCCGCAGCCTATTTGTCTGATGGCAGGATATTTGCCTTCATTTGGAAAGGAGAATCCACAGCGGAAACACAATTTCTTTTTCTTCAGAGGCATCACTCTGTCGGCTTTTTCCTTGTGTTTCTGCTTGCTTTTCATGTTCGATGCTGATTCATTTTGGTTTGTTCCAGCTTCCATATCAAGAGTTTGTCGATCGGCACGTTCCTCCGGTCTTGCAGCCATGAGCAGTTTCGAAGGCCTCTCAAAAGCTGAAGTTGCGCTTTGACTCCACAAACACCAACTGTAAACCACTTCTTTAGGGGCACATGGCATGCACGAGCAGTTTCTGCACCATGGAAAACTCTCAGGGAGAGCAGTCTTGTATCCTTGGGAGATGTATCCCCTATCTCATTGCTAGTTGTAGCATCCTCCCCAGCTCTGGAGACTGTTGATAGAGCGAAATGTTCTTGTGAATTGTAGGGGTGCATCATAATCACTGGTAGTTCGCACCCGCATGTACTCAGACATATATTCGTATATATTCAGTTGTATATTCATGCATGTTTAGTAAGAATGAATAGTTCACTAATATTAAGTGAACTACGCAGTATAATTGTGTTATGATAATTATGCAATGTAATGTTATTGAATTGTGTGAAAAATAATGCATAGACAAATTAGTTCGTGAGTAATTCAATTGCAGTAGTTTAAACGTGCACCATATTAAAGTTGCACATGTAATTCATTTTCGCATATGAATTGTAATGAAAATGCTTATAGGGAAAAGTAAGGTGTGTGTTTAAAAGTCATATGTAAAGGCCTGACTACATATATGCTTAGGGAAGGCCTGGTTTATTCTTATGTTAGCTTATTTTGTAGGCAGAGAAAAGTTTCTCTTGGTAAGGCTCTCTGGGCACAAACGGTAGATTTAATTAGCACAGTAGAAGGTTTCTGTTGAACGTATCTTTTGTTGCAGGTGCAAGGACACATGTCTCATTAGTAAAAGACTAACTCTTTGTTTTCAAAATTTAGAGAGATGGGAGGCATGGTACGGGAGTGCAATGGAATTTAGGGATGATACTTTCAGCGGAGAAGGTGCCTGGGACTCAAGGTCATCGCAACCGTCCAGGATGAAGTAACCGTTTCGATGGAAAAGTACAAGAAAGAAGACCTGGCCAAGGAGGCGTGACCAAGGCGTGTACAATTGTATTAGGGTTTTGTATTAGGGATAGTGCCCCGAGGGAGGAGGCCAGAGAAGAGGTAGGGGAGACCAGAGAGGAGGACAGAGAGTGTCCTGAGGAAGGAGCATAAAAGAATCTGAGCTTAGGTACTAGGTGATTGCACTTCTGAGGAAGTCTTCACAGCTGACACCTTTTATTCACTCTTGCCTGGGAAAATCGTTATGTAGGGATGTCACTAAGTGTTAGTGTAGGGACAGCAATTGATTTAAAGCTTGCTTAGATAAATGAAGAGCAACGTAGAAATTGGAGCAATCATAGCTTGGTTGATCCTTCTAGAACTATCGATCCTCTTTATTCTGAGTCGGATGAGACTCCTGCGTAGGTTATTATTTGTATTAGTGCCCATCTATTTCTTTAACCTCGTGTTGAGGTGTTTGCATGTCCAGTTATTTTTGGCGATAATAAATTCATAAACTTGAATTCGGAGTCAGTGGTCCTTTCAGACAAAATGAATGCTGTTATATAACCAGATGAGATTCTCTCCTTTACACTATTCAACAGGTAAAAAGATCTTGGCGACCAGAAGGTTCTTATAGATAATTAGATAAGAATCGGTGTTATCACTGTAACAGACCACCCCACACACGAAGCTCTGGTTTGCACATCTTTATTCATCAGCATGCAACTGTTAACTGAACGTACTGCATCACAAACTTTATTAACCACACCCAGTCACACCTACAGATTACCCAATACTTGTAAGGAGTATATCGAGGACCATTAGAGGCCTCATACACACAAACACAGGTTACAACAAATACCCCCCTGGGCTCTATTTAGGTTTTGTAACATTTTTTCATCAACCTTTTCCCATATCTCCTCCCGGTATTGTTTTAGCTTCAGGTTGTATTAGTTCGTTATATGCCTTTCTTCTCATTTACATACTGAGCATTTCACGTTGCTTTAAAGTTCCGTTTTGTTGAATTAGTTAATAGTTCAGTGCCAAGACTTAAGATTTTTAAAGCAGTTTCTGGCTTGCTTCTCTCAGGGATTTGTCGCCACCTTTCTGAATGTCATCCCAGTAATTGCGTAAAATTTCTAGAACAAGATCATCTGATTATGTAGATTACATTTTGCCTCACCCCACTAGGGAATGTTTTAACTGTGTATTTCACCAAATTTGAGGATAACTTAGATGGTACATTAACTACATTTCTCATAGTGTTGGCACTTACCTTTCATGTGCGTTGTCCTGTGTCATAAACACCACATTTTTTTATATATCTTCCTCCATAGATAAATGACAGTTGTTTGATAATGTAAAAGTTATTTGAGGTGAATGAAAGGCAATGCACAGCCTTTATTAATCTGCTAATTTAAGGCATTGAAAATAAAATTGTTCCCTGTAGCCACATATCTAAGTAATTCCTTTACTGCCATGGCTATCATTTTTTAATATGATTAGTTTTAGAGGCTTATTAGTCACATTTGGGAACATGTAGTGAAGTTGGAAGAGTTGATGTGTCCTGTAGTATGTTTACACACATGGCTGTTACATGCTTCCTGATGTTTTTCAGATAAAATGCTGAGGGGTCAGTGCGTCACTTTTTTTGACACACCAGCGGCACAGTGTGCCTGCCTATATTTACCAGGCAACGCAAAGCCACTCTGGGTGGCTTTTCCTGACCTTGTAAATATGGCCCCCTTTCACTCATGACTCTGCGTAAAAGGGGTGTTCCATGGGTGTTGCTGTGTGTGTTCCCACGCAACATCCATGGAACCTGATGCATTCCCAGATTTACAAGGTTTTGTAAACCGGGGACTGTGTCAGATTCCTACGCCTCCCCAGGGGAGGTGTAAGGGACGCGCAACGAGGAGAAATACCTTTATTTCTCCTCGTTTTTCCATTTTCCTAGTGTGCTGCATTCTGCAGCACTCATGGAAAGAGGAAAACAACTCTCCTGATTGTTTTTGTGCAGGATGGTGTCCCTTCCTACACAAAAACAATCACTCCTACAACGCAGACACCCTTGCGCCATGGCGCTAGGGTGCCTGCGTTGGCGCGTTCCAGCACATTGTGCGCCAGCGCAGGGGAAAAGGGCAGGAATGCGCCATATTTTGTAGATACAGCACATTCCTGCCCTTTTCTTTTGATGCACAGCAGCGCAGCAGGAAGCCTGGCTGAGCTGCCATGCTTCAAAAGATAGTAAATGAGACCCTGAGAGTTTTACAGTTTTGATTCGCCCAATACTCTGGTATATCCTGCAATTCTTTCTGTGGAACTAGGCAGGGCTTCACACTGAAGAGGGAGTTAAACCTAGGAGTCATGGCCTCTAGCTGCACTCTCGGTTAAGGGGAATATTTGCTGCTTCATTAGTTGTTTTATCAGTAAGTGATTTAAGGTTGTTCTGTTATGTTATAAACTGAAGCCCCTATTTATCAAATATTCATGCAATGCAGCAAGCCACCTTGCTGCGCCTCACTGTGTGAAAGTGAGAGGGCAGGAACATGCCATATTCAACATTATACACCACATTCCTGCTCTCTGCCTGTGCTGGCACACAAACTGCTGCCTAGTGCCAACTCAGGCCCCCTTGCACCGTGGTGCAAGGGTGCCTGCGTTGTAGGCAGAAATATTTTTGTGCAGAAAGGAGCACCTTTCTACACAAAAACAATCCTCAGAGGCATTTTCCTCTTTCTAAGTGTGCTGCAGAATGCAGCACACTTAGAAAGAGGAAACAACAAGGAGAAATAAAGATATTTCTCCTTGTTGTGCAACTGGTGGGCAGAATAACAATTCTGATGAATTCCCATGTCTACCAGTGTTGGTAAATCTGGAAATATGTCCAAGTGCATGGATGGATGAATGAGAGCACCCACGCTCCACTAATGACATGCCTCCCTGCCACAGAGTAAAGCAAGTCAGCTATTTGCGCAGCCTTGCATTACTTTAGATGTATAAAGCCACGCAGGGCCATGTAAGGTGGCCTTGCATTGCTTTTTAAATCTCGTTTAGGTTTTGCACCGCCCTTGCGTCCTGTTCCGTGGCCCAAGGATGATGCAAAACCTTGATAAATATGGGCCTGAGTGTAGTTGGTCAACCAACGCATGAATAATGGCAGGTCATTCCAGGTTGTGGCTGCCAAGATGGATGCATGGAGCTGTTGACACGACAGAGCCAGGGTGATGTAGGTCAAGGGCAGGGCAGTAGACCAAATCTTCTTTTTCAGGTATTATGGGACATGATTGTTTAAGGGTTTGTGAGCAAACCATAAGCAAGGCTATTCACAAAGGTAAGTTACACTTCTGAGTAATTCACACAAATAAATTTACTCTTACACTTTTGAGTAACTTTATTACTTTTGGCTATTCACAAAATCCAAGTGTAAAGTTTCTCAAAAGTGTAGACTTCATCATCATAATCATCTTTATTCGGTTTCTATCTTAAAACCATTAAAGACAGCATCAGTATAAACACAGCATAAAAACATTCTTAAAACAGTTTATGTAAACAAGAAACTCTAAATCTAAGAGGCATGATTAATCATCCTGCATACTCCGTATCGAAACAGCAGCGTTTAAAAAATAAATAACATTTGCAACAACAAATTCACCTGGCAGCATCTGCAGATACAATAGGGCTGGTCGAAATTGTTTAAAGCCACTTCCTTTCAATAAAGGTACTATAAAAGATCTCCTGTGTTCCTTATAATAATCACGGAACATCGTGAAATTCAATGTATCCTGTGGAGATTTATTATAGCAGCCACAGGGGCCCAGGAATATAAAATCATATCAACCAGGGGCGGCTCCTCCAAAATGGCGGAGGAGCACCGCCCCCTGCTAAAGAGGAAAAATAAAATGATAATAAAAGCATTTTATTATCATTTTATTTTTGCCTAAAAGCTAACGAGCCTTCAGTGGGGCGGGCCAGGCAATCCTGTTAGAGAGGCATGGCAGGGGAAGGAGTGGTGAATACTTTTAAGTGCAAATGTGTGTTTGGCCGGCTGTCCTAGGCCAGCCAAATACACGTGTGCACTTAAGTTTCTCCAACCCAGCTGTGCTGCACAGCCAGGTTGGAAAAACACCCAAGGCTCCAATGCACTGTCTGAGCAGACGAATCCCAGCACTTCTCTCATGCTTGGAATAGTATTCAGTGCATGAGAGAAGCGCTGGGATTTTCCATCCAGGAGCCTGCATAGTCGGAGTCCAGGATCGGTGGAGAGAAGGAAGGCGGCGGCCGTTGGAGTGCAAGGTAAGTGTGCTTTTAATTATTTTTTGTTGTGCGTTTACTTTTTGATTGTATTTCCCTCGTCCCCGCATCACCACTAAGCACTATTAGCAGCTGCCACTGATAACAACTACATGTCAAGGCTAAAGTCAGATGCAACAAATTAAATCTAAATTGTGTTAAGAGATATCTATCCCCATTTCTCTTCACCAGGGTTAAATAGGGCTCCAGAGTGCTGGTTGTCAAAACCATATGCTCGAACTGTGTGTTTTGTCAACTAGGCCTCTTCCCTGAGGGGAAATCACCCGTCCCCTAAATCTCTCCTTAACTTATTTAAGCTCTCCCCTACTAATGCCCTCTGGGCTAACAAATACCGTCTTCCTCGCCAAATTAGCAGAGGAGTCCCTTATATACCTTAACCAGGGTGTTTTTGAGGCATACTCAAGTGGCAAACAATCCCTTATAATTAAACGATTCAGGCCCAACTCCTCCTGTGACCAAATCCTAATCCAGCTCTGCAGCGGACGCACTGTCGTACGGTTTCCCCTTTTCAGTAGGAACTGTCTATTTGTTGAACAACATAAACATTGGGATGGTGCTAGACTGATTCCACACACCCCTTTAGGATATGTTGGCCTATAGTCCTGCTAGCTCACAGTGCCACAGTAAGTACCCTTAAACCTGGCAAGCTAACAAATGGTTTGGGCAACCTCAGAACATGACAACCCTGACTCCCAACGGAATTGTGGAAACATATCTAGAATCTTTTCGCTCAGTCACTCATGCTCACTTAGAAGGGGATACAAGAAATACACAAAGAGGCGTTTTCAATATTAATTGAACCATTATGATTCTTGTATAAAATATTTATGCTGCAATGATTAATAGACAGGAGCAGATAAAAATGATTAGCAATATAAGAACAGTGAAAATTAAATGATTCTACCATCATGCTAAAACGGTGAAAAAAAGCTGGCATACAAGTACTGGGTATTGTGTACTCCTACTATGCGCTCCCTAACCTAGTTGCGTAGGGCGGGTGTTCTGCCAAGAATCCCCTACTGGATGATCTAACTCCCCATTACCTGATGGTAAGGTATGTAGGTCCCTGTCTTGGTCACAAGTTGGACATCCTTCCTCGCTGAGGGTAAACAGAAATCATTTGGGCTGAGACTCTGACACAGCAAAGACCTAGTAATGACAGCAGAGTGCTCCTCTAATTTGAGCACAGAAATGCGTGTGTATTTATAATAACATCATCCATGCTTCTGTGCCAAGGCTTCAGCCGGGCCGACATTGTATATTGTCTTTGTGATAGCCATGTCACCTCATGGACGAATAACAAACAACAATATTTGCACAGTGTGTGTTTAGGCCTTGTACTAAATGTTCAAGGTGTTGTGATAGTGCTCTTGCGAAGTGGAATTGTAAGCAATGTGGTTTCAGAGAAACTAATCCTGCACTGTCACGCAAGCAAATGTGTGTCAAAAGTCATTGTGTAGAAAAGAAGGCAGCTTAAGAAACGTGTATATGTAAAATGCCAATGTTTCTTCCCAGGTGTTAGAAATGGGATCTCTGGTTGGCTAAGGCTTGCGCTAAAGCCAGGCAGAGACCACCACTCTAGTCAGGGCGAGGGAGTTACACGCCAAAGATATCCCCTGCTCACCCCCTTGGTAGCTTGGCACGAGCAGTCAGGTTTATCCCGGAGGCAATGTGTAAAGCGTTTGCGCACGCACACAGCAACAACACACCAGGAACACTACAAAAGGAACTCCACACAAGGTTATATAAAAAATAGCCTTTGTATTCTCATAACACATTAGAATAGTAATCACATAATATACATTGTGCCACCTGGCACTAGGTAATATCTACAAGGGATTATGTACACCTGACAGGGCCAACTGGACCACTGTCAGAACCATCACAAAGTGAACTTAGTAAATGTAGAACTTATAATAAATGTAGCACAAATTGTAGATGTAGAATACAACCAGTAAATTCTGGCAAAACCTCGTACTCAGCATCGTCCTGCAATCAAAAACCATATTATGCAGTCATCATCACATTAGGCGTGAAATCTATTCTGCGCCAACCTCACCAGCATAAACACATTATGCAATCATCTCATAAGTCTAAACGCATTAGACAATAACCTCCTAAGCATAACTCACATTAGGGGCATAACTCACATTAGAGAATAATCTCACTAGCATAAACCATAGTATGCAAATAACCTCATACATAAACCACCGTTAGAGGCATAAAACAGGGTGCGTAAATCATAGTACATGAATCACATTTCCTAGCACCACATAAATCACATTAGGGCCTGGCGCCCTACAAACCCAACAGTCCCCCTGGCCAACTGGCCTTCTCAAAGGGGCTCAAATGCCCTATGTCCAAAGTGTCAGGGCGCGCTGCCAATGCAGCAGAATCCAAAGTGCGCCATTGCGCTGGGGCAGGAGTGCATCTCACTCCTATCTTTACTCCAAAACTGCCCCCAAAGAACTGTGGCCTAAACGTGGCAGCTGGCACTAAATGCTGCGCAGCTGTGGATCTAATAAAGGCCTGGGCTCTCACTATGCCCTCTGAGCCATATGCAAACGTGGCAGCTGCCCGCGCTGGTGCGGCGCAGCTGAGAACAACCCAAGTGAAGGGGCCCTGGCGCCTCTGTGCCTCTTTAAATCAACTTGCCCCCCCTCGTTGCAGTTGCCCACTGTCACGCGGGGCAACTGTGGAAAATGGCCAACACGGGGAAAAGCACGGGCCCCTCTGGGCCCTCAAACAATAATTATGCCCCTCGTTGGAGCAGCCCACTGTCAGGCGGGGCCGCTCAGTTCACCCAAAGAACCGACCCTGTGCCTCGAAAGGCACCACCACACTCAGGCCAAGCCCCTACTCACCGGGGCTCAGGATCGGGACATCCACTATGGCGCCGGACCTCCCAGCAGCTTACGGGGAGCCCCGCTTCTCTCTGCGCCAGTCTCCTCTCAGAGGGGGAAACTCTGCTCCGGACGCCTCCCGCTTCCTCTCCTGTCGCCGGGGCTCCCAACCGCTCACGGGAGCCCCGCTCCGCTTCACCACTCCGGCACCTCTTCCGGCCCTGCTGCAGGCCCAGCCCTCGTCCTAGGCAACGTTGCCTGACTTCCTGTTTGCGGCACGGGCCGCGGCGATGATTTCTCTCGGGTTGCGGTGGTGACGATTTCTTCTTCCTCTTGGCGGAAATGAGGGGTAGGCTCCCTCTTAAGCAGACACATGCGGGGTGGGCACCCGCCCTTACAATACACGCATAAGCGGGGTGGGCACCCGCAATTAAGATTGAATAAGCGGGGTGGGCACCTGCCTCACGCATTATGGGGGAATCCCTCACATCGGGATTCCCTCTCGGAGGGCGGCAGCTCAGCCCACACGTTTCTTCTTCTCCTTCAAAGTAGAATATAGCGCTCACGAGGCGCTAGCTGCAGAAAAAGGTCCTTCCTAAAAGAGAAGAGTAAGTCCAGCAAAAGTTCCTTAGGGATCAAGGGGGCCATGCTGGGCCCAGGGAGGCAGCCCTCCTGGCAGGTCCTCCTGGGCCCCAGCAGCACGCCCCCGCAGGTTTTGGACCAGGTACAGAACAACATCCTGGGGTCACAGCCCCTCTACTTATACCACATAATCCTTTGTCTTAGTGCAGGGTTTGGGGAACCAGATGCAACTGGTTCAGGGGGGATTTGGAGCACTTTGTTTTGCAAGCTCCTCTTCCCCTCAATCAATCAATCAATCACGGCATTTATAGAGCGCGCTACTCACCCGGGAGGGTCTCAAGGCGCTGGGGGAGGGGGTAAGTTACTGCTCGAACAGCCAGGTCTTGAGCTGCTTCCTGAAGGAGAGATGGTCCTGGGTTCGCCGAAGGTGAGTGGGGAGGGAGTTCCAGGTCTTGGCTGCCAGGTAGGAGAAGGATCTTCCTCCGGCGGTGGTTCTGCAGATGCGTGGTACGGTGGCGAGGGCGTGGCTGGTTGATCGTAGCTGGCGTGTGGGCGTGTAGAAGGTCACGCGGTCGTTGAGGTACTTTGGGCCCAGGTCGTGGAGGGCCTTGTGTGCGTGGGTGAGGAGTCTGAACGTGATTCTCTTGCTGACGGGGAGCCAGTGCAGGTCTTTCAGGTGTCCGGTGATGTGGCTGTGTCGGGGGATGTCCAGGATGAGTCGTGCGGAGGCGTTCTGGATGCGCTGGAGTCTTTTTGAAGTTTGGCTGTGGTTCCGGCGTAGAGGGTGTTCCCATAGTCCAGTCGGCTGGTGACGAGTGCCTGGGTGACGGTCTTCCTGGTTTCAGTGGGGATCCATCTGAAGATCTTGCGGAGCATGCGCAGGGTGTTGAAGCATGAAGATGAGACGGCGTTGACTTGTCTGGTCATCGACAGGGAGGAGTCCAGGATGAAGCCCAGGTTGCGTGCGTGGTCCGTTGGCTTGGGCGCAGTGCCCAGGGCCGGGGGCCACCAGGAGTCGTCCCAGGCGGAGGGTGATGAGCCCAGGATGAGGACTTCCGTCTTGTCTGAGTTCAGTTTAAGGCGGCTGTTCCTCATCCAGTCGGCGACGTCTCTCATCCCGTCGTGTAGGTTGGCTCTGGCGGTGGTGGGGTCGTTGGTGAGGGAGAGGATCAGCTGGGTGTCATCGGCGTAGGAGATGATGTTGAGGTTGTGTTGGCGTGCGATGGCTGCGAGGGGGCTCATGTAGACGTTGAAGAGGGTTGGGCTGAGTGAAGATCCTTGTGGAACGCCGCAGATGACTTCGGTGGCTTCGGATCTGAACGGGGGAGGCGGACTCTCTGGGTTCTTCCGGCGAGGAACGAGATGATCCATTCCAGTGCTTTCTCTCGGATTCCGATGTTGCTGAGGCGCTTCACTAGGGTGCGGTGGCAGACGGTGTTGAACGCCGCGGAGAGGTCCAAGAGGATGAGGGCAGCTGTTTCCCCGTTGTCGGTTAGGGTTCTGATGTCGTCGGTGGCTGCGATAAGGGCGGTCTCGGTGCTGTGGTTGGCCCGAAACCCAGACTGCGAGGGGTCGAGGGATCCATTCGTCTCGAGGAAGGCGGCAAGCTGTCTGTTGACGGTCTTCTCGATGACTTTGGCCGGAAACGGAAGGAGCGAGATGGGACGGTAGTTCTTGAGGTCGGTGGGGTCCGCCGTTGGTTTCTTCAGGAGGGCGGTAAGCTCGGCGTGCTTCCAGCTCTCCGGGAAGGTGGCGGTGTGGAAGGAGGAGTTGATGATGTCCCGGAGATGGGGTGCGATGGTGGCGTCGGCTTTGTTGAAGACGTGGTGTGGGCAGGGGTCGGTTGGTGATCCGGAGTGGATGGAGTTCATCGTGCGGGTGGTGTCTTCGGTGCTGATCGGGGTCCAGTTGCAGAGGGTGGTGGTGGCGGGCGTTGGTTCGGCGGTAGGGTGCGTGGTTTGTGCGTCAAAGCTGTTATGTATGTCGGTGATCTTGCGGTGGAAGAACGCGGAGAGTGAGTTGCAGAGGTCTTGCGAGGGGTGATGTCGTTGTTTCCGGCGCTGGGGTTGGAGAACTCTTTGACGATGCTGAAAAGTTCCTTGCTGTCATGGGCGTTGTTGTCCAGTCGTTCTTTGAGTGCCGACTTCTTGGTGGCACGGATCAGCTGGTGGTGTTTGCGGGTGGCGTGCTTGAGGGCGGTCCTGTTGTCTGTGGTCTGGTCGAGTCGCCAGGTTTTCTCGAGAGTGCGGCAGTTCTTCTTGGATTCCTTGAGTTCGTTGGTGAACCAAGGGGTTTTCTTGCTTCCGGGTCTGCTGGGAGGGTTTTTAGTGGTGCGAGGTCGTCGGCGCAGGCGGTCAGCCACTTGGCGAGGTTGCTGGCTGCTTCGTTTGGGTCCGTTGTGTTGGTGGGTGTGTTCTGGCTGAGGGAGGCGGTGAGCTGCTCGGCGGTGATCTTGCTCCAGCTCCGGCGGGGAGCCTGTTGCGGGTGGTGGTGGGTCGCAGTCTTTCTGAAGCTGAAGTGGACGCAGCTGTGGTCGGTCCAGTGGAGTCCGGTGGCGTGGCTGAAGGAGATGTGCTTGCTGGACGAGAAGACGGGGTCAAGCGTGTGGCCGGCGTAGTGGGTGGGCGTGTTCACCAGTTGCTTGAGTCCGAGGTTGGCGAGGTTGTCCAGCAGGGCGGTGGTGTTTCTATCGTTGTTGTTCTCCAGGTGGAAGTTGAGGTCCCCTAGGAGGATGTAGTCGGCGGAGGGCATGGCGTGCGGGCTGATGAAGTCTGCGATGTCTTCGCTGAATAGTGTGCGTGGTCCCGGGGGTCTGTAGATGAGGGTGCCTCGGAGGGTGGTCTTGGGGTCAGTGTGTATCTGGAAGTGTAGGTGTTCGGCGGCGGTGAAGGTCTCGTCGGAGTTAGTCGAGATGCGGATGGTGTTCTTGTGTACGATGGCGATGCCTCCTCCCGTCTGGTTGACGCGGTCCCTCCGGGTGATCTTGTATCCGTCCGGGATGGCTATGGCGATGTCGGGCGCTGAGGAGGCGTTCATCCAGGTTTCGGTGAGGAAGGCGATGTCCGGTGCTGTTGCGTCGAGCAGGTCCCAGAGTTCCACGGCGTGCCTGTGGACGGAGCGGGTGTTCAACAGGATGCATTTCAGGTGGTTGCTGCTGGTGCTCGACTTGGCGGAGGTGGTGCACGTCCGGGGGCAGGTGAATCGGCAGGTTTGGCAGGTGAAGGGTCCGTGGGTGCGTCTCGGTGAGGCTCGGTAGCAGGCAGGGTTCCGGCCGGCATTGAGTGAGGTGAGTGTGGCGGCGTCGTAGGTCCGTCGAGTGGTGTTGCATCGGTGGGATCCAGGGGTTCTGGCGCTGGGCGCGGTCCAGTCGCGGACGGGCGCAGACGGGCTTGCCTTAGGCGCGCCTTTGGCGCGCCAGCGGCGCGACCGCGCAGCGGCCGCCATTTATGGGGAGGTGGGAGGGAGGAGCAGCTGGGAGGCGGGAGGCAGGGGCAGCGAATGGGCAGTCAGGGGCGGGGCCGCAGGGGACGCAGCGGCGGGAATGGCGAGAGGCAGCGGGGGCACAGAAAGGAAATGGGGGAAAGGCAGACAAAATCACGGGCACAACGACAATGGGGCAGCGAGGGGCACAGAAGGAAAAAGGGGAGAAAGCAGACAAAATCACGGGCACAACGACAATGGGGCAGCGAGGGGCACAGAAGGAAAAAGGGGAGAAAAGCAGACAAAATCACGGGCACAACGACAATGGGGCAGCGAGGGGCACAGAAGGAAAAAGGGGAGAAAGGCAGACAAAATCACGGGCACAACGACAATGGGGCAGCGAGGGGCACAGAAGGAAAAAGGGGAGAAAGCAGACAAAATCACGGGCACAACGACAATGGGGCAGCGAGGGGCACAGAAGGAAAAAGGGAGAAAGCAGACAAAATCACGGGCACAACGACAATGGGGCAGCGAGGGGCACAGAAGGAAAAAGGGGAGAAAGCAGACAAAATCACGGGCACAACGACAATGGGGCAGCGAGGGGCACAGAAGGAAAAAGGGGAGAAAGCAGACAAAATCACGGGCACAACGACAATGGGGCAGCGAGGGGCACAGAAGGAAAAAGGGGAGAAAGCAGACAAAATCACGGGCACAACGACAATGGGGCAGCGAGGGGCACAGAAGGAAAAAGGGGAGAAAAGCAGACAAAATCACGGGCACAACGACAATGGGGCAGCGAGGGGCACAGAAGGAAAAAGGGGAGAAAGGCAGACAAAATCACGGGCACAACGACAATGGGGCAGCGAGGGGCACAGAAGGAAAAAGGGGAGAAAGGCAGACAAAATCACGGGCACAACGACAATGGGGCAGCGAGGGGCACAGAAGGAAAAAGGGGAGAAAGCAGACAAAATCACGGGCACAACGACAATGGGGCAGCGAGGGGCACAGAAGGAAAAAGGGGAGAAAGGCAGACAAAATCACGGGCACAACGACAATGGGGCAGCGAGGGGCACAGAAGGAAAAAGGGGAGAAAAGCAGACAAAATCACGGGCACAACGACAATGGGGCAGCGAGGGGCACAGAAGGAAAAAGGGGAGAAAGGCAGACAAAATCACGGGCACAACGACAATGGGGCAGCGAGGGGCACAGAAAGGAAAATGGGGAGACAAGCAGACAAAATCACGGGCACAATGACAATGGGGCAGCGAGGGGCACAGAAAGGAAAATGGGGAGACAAGCAGAAAATACGGGCACCGGGGCCACAAGCGGAGGGCGATCTTACCTGCAGAAGCAGCGGGCAGACAACACAGGCGGAGCTGTGTGGTGGGGAGCGACCTACCTGGCAAGGTCAAGGGTCGCTCTCCTCACGCGCAGCGGCCGCCATATATGGGGAGGTGGGAGGAGGAGCAGCTGGGAGGCGGGAGGCAGGGGCAGCGAATGGGCAGTCAGGGGCGGGGCCGCAGGGACGCAGCGGCGGGAATGGCGAGAGGCAGCGGGGGCACAGAAAGGAAATGGGGGAAAGGCAGACAAAATCACGGGCACAACGACAATGGGGCAGCGAGGGGCACAGAAGGAAAAAGGGGAGAAAGCAGACAAAATCACGGGCACAACGACAATGGGGCAGCGAGGGCACAGAAGGAAAAAGGGGAGAAAAGCAGACAAAATCACGGGCACAACGACAATGGGGCAGCGAGGGGCACAGAAGGAAAAAGGGGAGAAAGGCAGACAAAATCACGGGCACAACGACAATGGGGCAGCGAGGGGCACAGAAGGAAAAAGGGAGAAAGCAGACAAAATCACGGGCACAACGACAATGGGGCAGCGAGGGGCACAGAAGGAAAAAGGGGAGAAAGCAGACAAAATCACGGGCACAACGACAATGGGGCAGCGAGGGGCACAGAAGGAAAAAGGGGAGAAAGCAGACAAAATCACGGGCACAACGACAATGGGGCAGCGAGGGGCACAGAAGGAAAAAGGGGAGAAAGCAGACAAAATCACGGGCACAACGACAATGGGGCAGCGAGGGGCACAGAAGGAAAAAGGGAGAAAGCAGACAAAATCACGGGCACAACGACAATGGGGCAGCGAGGGGCACAGAAGGAAAAAGGGGAGAAAAGCAGACAAAATCACGGGCACAACGACAATGGGGCAGCGAGGGGCACAGAAGGAAAAAGGGGAGAAAGGCAGACAAAATCACGGGCACAACGACAATGGGGCAGCGAGGGGCACAGAAGGAAAAAGGGGAGAAAGGCAGACAAAATCACGGGCACAACGACAATGGGGCAGCGAGGGGCACAGAAGGAAAAAGGGGAGAAAGCAGACAAAATCACGGGCACAACGACAATGGGGCAGCGAGGGGCACAGAAGGAAAAAGGGGAGAAAGGCAGACAAAATCACGGGCACAACGACAATGGGGCAGCGAGGGGCACAGAAGGAAAAAGGGGAGAAAAGCAGACAAAATCACGGGCACAACGACAATGGGGCAGCGAGGGCACAGAAGGAAAAAGGGGAGAAAGGCAGACAAAATCACGGGCACAACGACAATGGGGCAGCGAGGGGCACAGAAAGGAAAATGGGGAGACAAGCAGACAAAATCACGGGCACAATGACAATGGGGCAGCGAGGGGCACAGAAAGGAAAATGGGGAGACAAGCAGAAAATACGGGCATTGGGGCCACAAGCGGAGGGCGATCTTACCTGCAGAAGCAGCGGGCAGACAACACAGGCGGAGCTGTGTGGTGGGGGAGCGACATACCTGGCAAGGTCAAGGGTCGCTCTCCTCACCGCGCAGCGGCCGCCATATATGGGGAGGTGGGAGGGAGGAGCAGCTGGGAGGCGAGAGGCAGGGGCAGCGAATGGGCAGTCAGGGGCGGGGCCGCAGGGACGCAGCGGCGGGAATGGCGAGAGGCAGCGGGGGCACAGAAAGGAAATGGGGGAAAGGCAGACAAAATCACGGGCACAACGACAATGGGGCAGCGAGGGGCACAGAAGGAAAAAGGGGAGAAAGCAGACAAAATCACGGGCACAACGACAATGGGGCAGCGAGGGGCACAGAAGGAAAAAGGGGAGAAAAGCAGACAAAATCACGGGCACAACGACAATGGGGCAGCGAGGGCACAGAAGGAAAAAGGGGAGAAAGGCAGACAAAATCACGGGCACAACGACAATGGGGCAGCGAGGGGCACAGAAGGAAAAAGGGGAGAAAGCAGACAAAATCACGGGCACAACGACAATGGGGCAGCGAGGGGCACAGAAGGAAAAAGGGAGAAAGCAGACAAAATCACGGGCACAACGACAATGGGGCAGCGAGGGGCACAGAAGGAAAAAGGGGAGAAAGCAGACAAAATCACGGGCACAACGACAATGGGGCAGCGAGGGGCACAGAAGGAAAAAGGGGAGAAAGCAGACAAAATCACGGGCACAACGACAATGGGGCACCCTTTGTCAGGTGGGGGTTAGGTGATCAGACACACCACAGGGGGCGGAGCCAGCATTGTACAGGGCAGGCACCTTCCTATTCAGAGTCAGGGGGTTACTCCTCCCACTACCCCCCCAGCCCAGGTGTCCTATTCAGCCCAGCGCTGACTCACCCTGCCCTTCCTGGAGCCACACACACCTCCCAGCCCCTGTCACTCACAAGCCAGACATGCAATTCACATCAGGCAGGCAGACACATAGCGCACAGAAATGCCAACTTCTAAAAGTGGCATTTCTAAAATAACCACAGTAAATCTGCGCACACCATTGCGCAGCATTTATTCTCACAATTTCATACATACCAGACTTGACCACACTGCTCCTCTCATAACAGGAATTACCACTGACACACACTGATCAGGGAATCCCCAATGCATTCCTATGGGAGGGCAGGCCAAGCCCACCAATGTTACACAGAGAGCGCACGCACTTTCCACTGGACCACAGTGCGAAAGTGCCCAGAGGCCTAAAACCACTAACACCAGGTCACAGAAAAAGGCAAAAAAGTTTAGGGGTGAACCTGCCAAAAAGGGCCAAGTTCAACACAACCCCCTTCCAGCCAAAACGCAGGGTAGACCAATCACTCCCTTGATGGGCTTCCCTGCTTCGGGCAATAGAACTCGGACGCGGGCCCGCACTGCAGGCACACCCTCCGGTTCTACGCCACTCTGAACCCATGTGGTTCCCTCTGACAAAAAAACTCTCAGGCCCAACTAGGCTACCCCACTGGTACTCCCTAGTTGTCCACGGCCAGGACCAGGCCCTAGGCCACCCAGATGCCACTAGTCCTTGCCAATCCACAGAGTGGGGGGCAGTAACCCCTGGCCCATAATAGCCATTCTCCACTCTTCCTCTCAGTGTAGTTCCAAACTGCCACTGATCCTCCAACCTAGGGTCCGCACCCTCAGGCTGACCAGAGGTCACGGGCGAAGCATCTCCTCACCCTACCTCTCTTCTGAGGTTCTGCGCTCTCCCAGGAGAAGCACCCACCAGAACACAACTCTCCCACCAGTTCAGGACCTCTCTCCATCGAACGGTCTACCACCTGGGATCCAAATTCACTGGCTGCACCGGGGTCAGAGGCGAGGACTCCCTCCCTCTGCACCCCCTTCCAGAGTTCTGCACCCTCCCTTCTGAAGAGCAGGCTCCCTTCACTTAAGATGGGCCCCACCTGCCTTCAGGGTAGTACTACCACACTCAGCCAGGGACCCTAAAGATCCCGGCTAGGCCTGCACCACCCCTCTGGAGTGGTACCCCTAGAAGGCAAACCGGTCAGGACACTGATTACAGTTGCCCTGCCATCCAGGTCAGGAAACACCTGCTCCTGGCTCCCCAACCCAGGGACGGTACCCTTTGGTCAGATGCCCGGCGAACCAGGACTTCATGGGGAGCCCGCATGCCCCCCCTGAGGGTGACACATAACTAATGTGTCATGTGACAGTCTGCCTGGCGCCGATCTCACAACCTCCTGTCCATCTGACATTGCGTGAAGATCCCCCAGGGCAGAAGTGGCGTCACCATGGTCAATCATTGGCGACTCAGCCCTTCTGGCTGGCCCCTGACCCACTGGTTCTTCCACTGGGGACTCTTTCCCCCTCTCACCCCTCCATCTGAGCTTCTGCACCCTCCACTTAGGAGTGGCACCGCCAGACACCAGAACCACTGGAGCTCTGCTTACAGAGGCTCCACGTTCTCTAGACACTGGGAGATCCCCCACAAATGGCCTATTAGTACAGCCTAGGATCCCAACCTGGTGTTCCCCTCGGGAACCATCCAGGCCCTGAGACGGGGTTTCGGGCACCTTGAGACACACAGCCCCACACTCACTCCTTCTCCTCTGAGACAGGACGTGAGTCCCTACACCCCTCCCACTACACCGGGACCTAGCTGGGCTACTCTGAACCTCTTCCACCACTCTGGGTTGGAAGACACCTCAGCCACTCCTTGTAAGATCACTCTCAGCTCACCAACCACGGGGAGATCCCCCCCCAAGAACAGTCCAACAGGACAGACTAGGCTCCTACCTGGTGTTCCCTCTAAGAACCATCCAGTACTGGAGACTGAGGTTGAGGCACGGATCACGGCCCAGTCTCACACCTTCCCCTGCGGGACAGGATGTGAGGCCTTGCAACCTCCTCACTATAAGGGTACCTAGTTGGGTTCTCTGAACCATCTCCGCCACGCGGGTTGGGAGACACCTGCACCATTCCTCTAGGGTCACTCCCCAATGCAAGCTCCTTATTCAGAGAACTCACACCCAATCGTCCAGTGCAAGACACCACTCATCCGCATACGCCCCCCCCAGACTGGTGAGACAGCTCCTCACTGCCCCTGAATCTCAACCTGGAACCTCTCTTAACCGGGAACCAGGTACCATACTCTGGGAACTGGGACTGGGACTTCGTGCACTGGACTACATATTGCTGCCACCACTGGATCCCACCCTTACTGGTGAATCCAGACAACTCACACTGCACTTAGGGGATAATCTACCCTCCCGAGCCAGTTACTCCATGCCAATTAAGTTACCACTGTAGGCCAACCCTAGAACCAGCAGACAGCACAGGAGCAGTCACTCGTTCAGCGTCAGGCCGACCCAAGAAATAGCACGATGGCACAAGGGCAGTCCCTCCTTCAGCTTCAGGCCAACCCAAGAAATAGCAGTCTGCACAAGGGCAGTCACTCCTCCAGATTCTTTGGTTTCTGTCCTTGGCAGGACCCCCAACTCATAGTGCAACAAGAAACACATTTCAAAAGAAATGATACTTAAAACAAACTCAGACACAATAATCCCCATCCATGTGACTATCTAAAATGCAGAGCTTGTAGTGTAACCAGTTGTCGCTGTGCTACTGCGCAAACGCAAGTCCTATCCTCACCGCTGACAACCAATGTTAGAAATGGGATCTCTGGTTGGCTAAGGCTTGCACCAAAGCCAGGCAGAGACCACCACTCTAGTCAGGAGAGGGAGTTAAACGCCAAAGATAACCCCTGCTCACCCCCTTGGTAGCTTGGCACGAGCAGTCAGGCTTATCCCGGAGGCAATGTGTAAAGCGTTTGCACACACACACAGCAACAACACACCAGGCACACTACAAAAGGAACTCCACACAAGGTTATATCAAAAATAGCCTTTGTATTCTCATAACACATTAGAATAGTAATCACATAATATACATTGTGCCACCTGGCACTAGGTAATATCTACAAGGGATTATGTACACCTGACAGGGCCAACTGGACCACTGTCAGAACCATCACAAAGTGAACTTAGTAAATGTAGAACTTATAATAAATGTAGCACAAATTGTAGATGTAGAATACAACCAGTAAATTCTGGCAAAACCTCATGCATCGTCCTGCAATCAAAAACTATATTATGCAGTCATCATCACATTAGGCGTGAAATCTATTCTGCGCCAACCTCAACAGCATAAACACATTATGCAATCATCTCATAAGTCTAAACGCATTAGACAATAACCTCCTAAGCATAACTCACATTAGGGGCATAACTCACAGTAGAGAATAATCTCACTAGCATAAACCATAGTATGCAAATACCCTCATACATAAACCACCGTTAGAGGCATAAAACAGGGTGCGTAAATCATAGTACATGAATCACATTTCCTAGCACCACATAAATCACATTAGGGCCTGGCGCCCTACAAACCCAACAGTCCCCCTGGCCAACTGGCCTTCTCAAAGGGGCTCAAATGCCCTATGTCCAAAGTGTCAGGGCGCGCTGCCAATGCAGCAGAATCCAAAGTGCGCCATTGCGCTGGGGCAGGAGTGCATCTCACTCCTATCTTTACTCCAAAACTGCCCCCAAAGAACTGTGGCCTAAATGTGGCAGCTGGCACTAAGTGCTGCGCAGCTGTGGATCTAATAAAGGCCTGGGCTCTCACTATGCCCTCTGAGCCATATGCAAACGTGGCAGCTGCCCGCGCTGGTGCGGCGCAGCTGAGAACAACCCAAGTGAAGGGGACCTGGCAACTCTGTGCCTCTTTAAATCAACTTGCCCCCCCTCGTTGCAGTTGCCCACTGTCACGCGGGGCAACTGTGGAAAATGGCCAACACGGGGAAAAGCACGGGCCCCTCTGGGCCCTCAAACAATAATTATGCCCCTCGTTGGAGCGCCCCACTGTCAGGCGGGGCCGCTCAGTTCACCCAAAGAACCGACCCTGTGCCTCGAAAGGCACCACCACACTCAGGCCAAGCCCCTACTCACCGGGGCTCAGGATCGGGACATCCACTTTGGCGCCGGGGCTCCCAGCAGCTTACGGGAGCCGTGCTTCTCTCTGCGCCGGTCTCCTCTCAGAGGGGGAACTCTGCTCTCCCCTTTGCGGAACGCGGGGCTTCCCTTCACTCACGGGAGCCCCGCGCTGCCATCGGCGGCCTCGCCGCTTCTCCTCTTCACCCGGGCCCCCTCCTCGGTCCCGGGACTTCCATGTGGAGCCCGCCAGGCTCCGGACGCCTCCCGCTTCCTCTCCTGTCGCCGGGGCTCCCAACCGCTCACAGGAGCCCCGCTCCACTTCACCACTCCGGCACCTCTTCCGGCCCTGCCGCAGGCCCCGCCCTCGTCCTAGGCAAGGTTTCCTGACTTCCTGTTTGCGGCACAGGCCGCGGCGGTGATTTCTCTCGGGTTGCGACGGTGACGATTTCTTCTTCCTCTTGGCGGAAATGAGGGGTAGGCTCCCTCGTAAGCAGACACATGCGGGGTGGGCACCCGCCCTTACAATACACGCATAAGCGGGTGGGCACCCGCAATTAAGATTGAATAAGCGGGGTGGGCACCCGCCTTTTCACGCATTACGGGGGAATCCCTCACATCGGGATTCCCTCTCTGAGGGCGGCAGCTCAGCGCTGCGCAGCCCACACGTTTCTCCTTCTCCTTCAAAGTAGAATATAGCGCTCACGAGGCGCTAGCTGCAGAAAAAGGTCCTTCCTAAAAGAGAAGAGTAAGTCCAGCAAAAGTTCCTTTAGGGATCAAGGGGGCCATGCTGGGCCCAGGGAGGCAGCCCTCCTGGCAGGTCCTCCTGGGCCCCAGCAGCACGCCCCCGCAGGTTTTGGACCAGGTACAGAACAGAATCCTGGGGTCACAGCCCCTCTACTTATACCACATACTCCTTTGTCTTAGTGCAGGGCTTGGGGAACCAGATGCAACTGGTTCAGGGGGGATTTGGAGCACTTTGTTTTGCAAGCTCCTCTTCCCCTTTGTCAGGTGGGGGCTAGGTGATCAGACACACCACAGGGGGCGGAGCCAGCATTGTACAGGGCAGGAACCTTCCTATTCAGAGTCAGGGGATTACTCCTCCCACTACCCCCCCCCAGAACAGGTGTCCTATTCAGCCCAGCGCTGACTCACCCTGCCCTTCCTGGAGCCACACACACCTCCCAGCCCCTGTCACTCACAAGCCAGACATGCATTTCACATCAGGCAGCCAGACACACAGCGCACAGAAATGCCAACTTCTAAAAGTGGCATTTCTAAAATAACCACAATAAATCTGCGCACACCATTGCGCAGCATTTATTCTCACAATTTCATCCATACCAGACTTGACCACACTGCTCCTCTCATAACAGGAATTACCACTGACACACACTGATCAGGGAATCCCCAATGCATTCCTATGGGAGGGCAGGCCAAGCCCACCAATGTAACACAGAGAGCGCACGCACTTTCCACTGGACCACAGTGCGAAAGTGCCCAGAGGCCTAAAACCACCAACACCAGATCACAGAAAAAGGCAAAAAGTTTAGGGGTGAACCTGCCAAAAAGGGCCAAGTCCAACACCAGGCCTAACCAAACAATGTGACAGCATGGCTATCTGGTCGCTTAGATGCCGAGGGCCTTATTTATGAGGCCTTGCGACACTTTTGTGCCGCCGTTGCGTCACTTTTTGTGACGCACCGGCGGTGTAAAAAATGCACCACTTTGCGCCATATTTACAAAGTGATGCATCTAAGCAGATGCGTCACTTTGTAAAGCCCTGTGCTACATTATACCTGCGTCAGGTATCATGTATGCAGGGTGGGCGTTCCCCCGCAAAAATCCTTGTAGAAGTTGCACAGTGAAATCTATCAGATTTTACTGCGCCACTTGTAGGACGCTACTGCGTCAAAATCTTACGCCTGCCTCACAGCAGGTGTAAGACTGACACTTGCCCTTCCACATGGGACTTGCCCCATGTGAAAGGACACATTGCCGGAGGTGCGTCACTTTTGTGACACACTCCAACAATGCGTCATCAGTGCGCTGACAGATACATCAGTAATACTGATATATCTGTCATTCCTTGCGACATGATGCGTCATACAGTAAATATGACGCATCCATCGTGTCACAAGGAGGGCGCACTGAGAAGTGTCTCAGCGATGCGACACTTCTCATAAATGAGGCCCTTAGTTCCTAACTCCTCATGCACACAGTAGGTTGACGTGCTCTGTGGAACGCAGAGTACACAAGCCTGAGGAATTTGTTTTCCTCTATCTGGAGCTCATTTACTGGAAGGTACTCTCAAATGTTACTCCCATACAGTACTTTTGACATACACCTAGACTCATGGATTTCAACCAAGGCTTTAAGTGATCTACTACCCAGCCTGGAATCAAATCTAAAAACAGATCCTATAGACTTCCAAAGCTCCTGGTTCTTGGCCTCAACCAGGGGTTTCCAGCTTAATTTTGAATCAAACAATACTCCCAGATAGGGAAAACTCCAGTTTGCTAAAGTATGCTGGTTCAAGGTAAAAGTCTTAAATCTTATTGACTTAGACCCCACCACCATAATGTAAGATTTAGAGAGGTTGACAGACAAGTCTAATTCTCTCATAAAACAATCGAAGGAGTTCAGCACAGTTTGCAGGCCATTAATGTAAGTGTACACTTAATGTCACCACCTCCAGAAAGTTACTACTACAAAAAACACAGTAGTAAGTCTAGAGCCACATATGGCCATAGATAATAATGGAAGTAGGAACTTAAAAGAAAACACCACTGGAAATACTGTTAAATTAAATGTAATTATTCAAAATAGTTAAACATATAAATAAATATAAATTACTGTTAAAAAAATTATAAAAATCGTACACATTTTTAAATTAATTATTAAAAAAATGAGTAACGTTTTTGCATAATAAAATATAATTTCAAAAATTCTGGAATGATTTAAAGTGGACATATGCAGCAGTACTGAGACTTTAGGTGGATGAAACAATATTTCTACTTAATATACACTTCCCCTAGGCTTAAAATGTCTAACACTGCATACTTTAGTTAAAAGTGCTGACAGTATTTTCAGATGCTGTTTTATTAAGCAGAAGACAATGGCAATTTTTGACAAAACCTTGCCACAGAGGTGTCAACAACAGAGCTGAGGGGATTTACATGGGTCTTTGGGTATCTAGAGGAGGTTCAGTAACACAAACAGGGAATTCTCTATTTGTATTTGGAAAAACACAGAACTTCCTCAAGACTAGACTGTTTGGTGTCTCACTTGCCCCACCTCTGTGGAGGACTTGAAAACATCCTTGAAGTTGTCTTTAAAGATAAGGACGGATCGATGGCTAAAGATTCAACACCATGGGAAGCATGTAAGTCCTTGATCGGAGGTCATCTGATATCAAGTTTTATCCGGAGGGAGACAGTATGTGATTTAGAAATACCCTTAGTGGAGAGATCCTGGACCTGGAGAAGGATCATGTCTATATGGTGCTGTTGGAGAGAAAGTTGCATGTAAATAGAACAGAATATGGGCCCGTACTGTTGAGCGAACTCTGCTTACTATTCCTGGGTCAGTAGAAAAGATTATACGAGGTGGGCAACAAGGCTGGGAAAATGGTCATGTGTTTGAATAGAATAGAGGGTGACACAAGACCCATCTGGGAAGTGAGAGCGGATGCAGGAGCTTTATTTAGAGGGGGCATGCAGATAACAGAAGCCTTTCCTAATTATTTCCTGAATTTCTATTATTTGTTACTTCTGAGCAGTGCTGAGAGCTTGCCAGATTAAAAAGTGTTCAAGAGAGAAAGGAGCGTTCCTCATGCTGTCAGGCAGCACATTATTGGATGGTGCTCTAAGCACAAGGGCAAGCATTCTTGGCTCCTGGATCGCTCTGGCATCTTGCATTAATGGTCATGCAAAGGTGTGTTCCACAAGCTGTTTGGAATTCTGGGTATAAAGGGGAGCTGGAGGACTGCAGAATTCAGCACTGGGCAAAGAGTGTTTAACTAAGGATTCCTCTTTTTTCCCAAATGAATTCAATGAGTTTCAGGAAAGGGGTGTGGACAAGCCTTATAAAATGTTTTTTTTTTTCATTGTGGTGATCTCTCCATAGGATGCTATCTGAGGTTCTCTATCAAAGATGAAATACAGTCTTTTCCTGTGATGTTAGTTCCTTTTTGCATCATATCTGAGAAAGCGTGTGCAAATGATGGATGCATGGCAATGCAGTACGCCCCTTATTTTCTGTTTATATACACACAAGGGGGGGGGGGCCTGAGGAGTTATATTGGACCAGCAAGGGCACACTCCCCATTTGAAGACTCAAAAACACACACAGAGCCCTCGGGTCCGACGTAACGAAGTGAGCGTCAAAGAGTGGAAACAAATAGTCTAGTTGGGAATTTCCCTTTTAAGGACGATTTCTCTCACACACCAGAGGTGTCATGCTTCATCATGGGGAATCCTCCTCGCATTATGAAGCCTGGTCATGATGCGGGCTACGACCCCCTCGCTACGAGGGGGGAGTTCAGGGATGTTTTCAAGTATGAGGGGTATTCCTAAAACCCAATGTGAGCAGTGGGCGTGATGGGAGACATGCCGTGCTGATGAATGGGTGATTAAAACTAGCTACAAGGTTAACCCGATGCAATTTATTCTTGCTACCCTGTGCTATGATTAAAAACAAATAGCGTATAGTGCGGCTGCAGATATTAGATGCAGTCACACTGAGTAGTGATCAACATGTTTCAGCCTAAGACCTAGACAGTGTCATGCCTTTCATCAGGATCTCTATTTAAGCTACTGCTGTGTGTGGGTGATTCAAAAAACAAAAATTGCAAAATTAACAACGCGTCGGTGTGTTAGGTGGAGAATACTAAACCAGTGATCCAAGCAGTTCAACGGATTCTACGGTAGGACCTGCTAAAGTCAGGTTCCGTGCCGCATCTGTACTTGGCTGATCGCCTAAGGTACACACGCTCGTCCAACCGCCTGAGTATGAGCGGGGAAAGCCGTGGCGTGTGTCCTAGGACAGGGCCCTTGAGGTCTCTGTTTTTTGAATCACCCACAAGATGGGCCCCTTTGCCACAAGATCCAATGCCTTCTGCCTCGATTCTGCTGTGGCCTTCTACAGCCCACAAGTCCTGTTTCATATTCAAAAGGAGACTATTATGGTACTGCTGGTGGTCCCATCTTTGCACAGACGGGGTTGGTTTCCCCATCCTTTGTCGGCTGCCATTTGCAAGGGTATGGGTTCCCCTGTTTTCTTGCTGTCCCCTCAGCTAACCAGTCTCCTGTAGGACTCCTGGCACCTACATCTCGTCTGGAATTTGAGAGGCTGGTACCCCAACATCTGAGACTGTCCTGTGGAGAAGTTTTCATTTAAATTTCCAGGCATCCCACTACCGTAGAGAATTATCATCATGATTGGTCCTCTTTTTCCTCTTGGTGTGTAGAGATGGGTTTTCATCACTTGGACTATGCTTCTCCACAGTTGAAGTTGGAGTTTGAATCAGAGATTTTCCACACCAGGGTCTATTCTAGTGGGATACCATCCATACGTTTCATGAACCGTTGGGTGGTTTTGCAGGCCTGGCAACAATGACAGCTTAAGTCCCCAGATTTGGTGAAGTTCTGCACTTTGTTTTGTCTTCCTTGAAGGAACCTTCTATGAAACATCTGGGATCCAGCTCCTTATGTCTTCTTTCAAATATAGGTTTCCGGTTACATCACCTGAGCTCATAGGCTAGGAAAGCTGTGGTCCCTAATGTGCTGTGAATCATATCTTGGTATGGTTCCAGAATGACTGGTGCTCAGAAACAACCGTCGGTTTTCTTCCAAGGAGTCATCTGATTTTTTATTGTGCTCAAGACGTTGTTCTGCCTCTTTTTCCCAGAGTCTTCCTCTCCTGAAGAGGTTTGTTTCTAGGTAATTTACCCTCGTCAAGCAGTGTCTATCTATCTGGATTGCATTTCTGAAGTATACTTGGGTGACAGGCTGTTCATCAATTTTGGTCCAACCTAGTTAAGCCTCATACCTTCTTTTTATAGTCCAAATTGGTGGCTCCATAACATAACATATGTATTTGTGAAGCGCACAGTCGCCCAGAAGGGTCTCTTGGCGCTGAATAACAGATGTTAATTGTTACCCAACTCAATGGTACTCATTTTATCGTGCCCAGGAGGATGAAAGGCTGAGCGGACCCACCAGGGTTTGAACCTGTGACCATGAGGTCAATTACAGCCCTCTACAGTGGACGCATTGGTCCACTAAGCCACCATACCCGGCTTGTTCAGCCATGACTATCCCGGATTATCCATTCAGTCTTCTCCATATGCAATGATTTGCAGGGTTGTCTGGTCATGCTGGGATTCTTCCAGGGGCATGGCTGTCTCCTGGGCTGAGGCTACGGGGGCTTCTATTCAGGAAATCTGTGCTGTTGCTGCATAGCACCCTCCTCAACTTATGTTTTCCACTACCGGCGGGTGGTGGGTTGTGATGGGTTTCTGGTGCCGATGTGCACATGTGCTGTCCTCTGTAGTCTGTACTTCCTGAAATCAAAACAAAAGAATAATCATTCCAAGATGGGGACGGCACCTATGTCTGCAGGTACAGCAGCAACCTAGTAAAACAGAACAGGCATTAGGAAACCCAATAATTGTTACGGGAAAGACCTATTGACTTTGCCAATGTTTATTTTACTAGGACCTGATAGTTTCCCACAGACTGCAATTAGGCCCTTGCTACTGCATTACTGTGCTGTCTTTACAGGCAATACCCATCTTTAAATGGGCTTAAAACCATTTAAAGTTGGTACACATTCGTGGCCACCTTTTATTATTTTTATTTCTTTTTAAGTTTTTATTGAGACTTCAGGCACAGTAATAGGGAAAATGCACATCTTCATTATAGCATGTTGTTTCAATACATGTGCCTTACGATTCTCATAAATGCAAACATCATTTACCGCTTGGTGTCCATTTCCCAACTCATTAATATCTTATTATAGTCCTCACCCATCCCACTCTCATGACACTGGTTCATCCACCCGCCCCCATATGGAACGCTCTGTATGTCCGAGTGTCCTTCAGGCGAATGTGTACATATACTAAATCTCATCTGGGCACTTATCTCTGTAAGGTAGGACTTCTTGGTCGGTGGATTGTGAGGGGTAATGGCGCTCCTGGGAAATACGCAGTGTGTATGTACTAGTGTACAATTATGATTGCGGTGCATAAGGGTGGGGAGAGCCACCCTCCTCCCCAATGTATGGATAACCACTGATAAACCAAAACAACAGTCCCTTGGACACACCGACAGTATATATTATGTATCATTGACAATAATAAAAAACACTCTTGTTCCTCAGTTGAAACAGTCACTTCAGTTTAATCTTGAGATCCGTAGCCAACACGTGTTTCATCGCGCTTAATTGATGTGCGCAGCGACTTCTTCAGGGCTAAGAAACAAACAAGTGTATAGAAGTTGGAAGTAAAAGATATCCATCACTAACATCAGATGTCCGTTACCCTTTGTGACAGTATGTTTATCGCAGAGAGCGGCTCAAGTATAGTCCTCGAGCCTGTGGTAACCCATGCTGTTTTACTAAAACATATCACCATTGCTGTCTCTGGACAGATTTGTGCAGTTAAAAGATGATCGCTATTCCAAACAAAAATTGTCAGCAAATGAAAATAAGCCCATTTCTGGTGACTTATTTAGTGCCATCCAATCTCCGAACATTTAGCAGTGACTCTTCTAAAGTGATTTAAGAAACACGGCACCCCCTCAATGTTGCCTCAGATCAAGAAAAAGTATATTTATAATCTAAGAAGTACCTCTAATCTCTTTGTATGGATCCTATATGGGGAAAAGGTACAAGGGAAGAAAATAACGTGGTGTTAAAATAACTAATCCACTAGGACTGGTGAATAGTGATAATTGTGGAAAGATATTGTAGGGAAACCAACCTCAGGTCCGGTTGTATTTCCAACCCGGAATGGGTTCTAGTACTCCAGTGGTATTTGCACAGTAAAGGGCAACAGTGATTACTGTGTCCAAGATTTAGTGTATTCCAGAATTCTTTTCTGGGGATAAACGAGAAAGGCAGACAGAAAAGTCCCAGTTGCAATTGTGAGTACACCCACTCAAGTAAGGGTTTGATATCGCCCCATTCGTAGCTAGACAACAGGAAGCTCCACGTACCTTAAGTGTGGATCTTGTGTGTATAAGTCATAAATCCATCATGAAGAATGACGACGTGGTATAGTAAAACCACTCTTTGGGGGCTAAGTGAGTCCCTCTTGCCAGCAACCTATCTCTGTAAGGTAGTCACCTCATTCCTTTGTCATGTGGGTCCCATGTTTCCCGCCTCTTCCGCTAATAGTGGGTTATTCATCAGATACGGATGCAGGGGGTCCCATATATCCTTCAGTCTAGAAGTGAGCAGTAGTAACTCTGCATAGGCAAGTGACTGCTCCTGCCAAAATATGAGATCATGGATCCAATCCTTGGATTTAGGGGCTTGCCCCCCTACCCCATCTACAGGCCAACTTGCGTTTAGCTAACAGTAGCCCCAGCGCAGCATATTTCCTGTAAGCCATCTCAATCTCCTCCGTATATGCCAGCAACGCCGTGATCGGGAATGTAGGCAGGGGAGATCCTATCATTTGTCCAATAGCTCTAAACACCTACTGCCAGTATTGCCTAATGGGTTCACACTCCCAAGCTACATGTAAAAAATCTGCTCCCTCTCTCCCTCAGTTGTCACATTTATCATCCTCCTGAAGCTAGAATTTATAAATTTTGACTGGCGTGTAATATAAGCGGTGGAGGTATTTGAAATGTATGATACATAAGCGGGTGCTGGCCGAGATGTGCCCGGCTTGTTGAAGGAATACTCCCATTGTTTGTCTGGCAGGGATGTACCCAGCTCTGTCTCCCAATGCGCATGCGATCCCTTATGGACATCCTTAATCAATGCCTGTGCATTATGATAGAGTAAGGAAACCACATGCGTGGGAGTGGTGCATTGAAGTAGAGTGTGTAATGGGGTTAAGGTGGGGTGCTCATGGGGAAACATAGGTGTGGCCGCTTTGACACTTTGCTTTAACCTTACATATAGGAATAGATCCATGGGCGTAGGCTTCACTCTCTGAAAAAAATGCTCTCGATCAACAAAGATTCCGTTATTATACAGGTCCCCCCAGGTCATGGCGCTAACGTTTTGTAACATTTGTCGGCAATCTACTTATTGTATCACACCGAGATCTGAATGATGGGGAATGTGCAGTATAGGGGAATACAGCATCGGAACAGCCAGTTTCTTAGCTAGTTCCCACCAGGTTGTGAACGTACATGCTACCGTAGTGGGATCCGCATCCCTCTCCCGGGGTCGTGTTGTGATGCATCCTGTTAGTGGGATTGGGTCCATGTAACCCTGCTCAATATCCAGGTGTGGCATATAGGAGCGAGGCCGAAACCAATATGCCGTGAAATATGCCTGTGCACATATATAATATAACTCCATATCAGGAGTTTCGAACCCACCGTGCGAGAAAGGCCACATCACTATCTCTCATTTCAATCTTGGTTGTTTCCTCCCCCAAGTAAGTCGTATTAATTGTGGCCTTGAAAAACAAGGAGAGGGGCTCGTCTATTCCAAAGGGACAGAGCACCAATTAACTCAAAAGTTAAAAATTAATATTCCCTTTGGAAATACTGTAAGCGATGCAACCACAAATATTCACAACAACCATTCACAATCTGCCCCACTGTATCCGGTTAATACTCCACTCGGGATGTTAAGGCACTTATAAATATATTTAATGGACAATCCCACAATAATTCAATAAAAACATACAGAGTAAACAAATAAAACAATACATTCAAAATATTTTAAAACCATTGTATATCACAATTTTACAATTCCATTATGTTTCCAACCTCCTGGAAAGGTATACAGTAAGACAGTTACATTTGTTTTATGGCTGTTAATTTGAAATAATAGACAGCACCCTACAGGGGAATTAATTTCCTGTCTTTGTGTTATTACTGCCTTTGCCAAATTTAACAAGACTTCCAGCGTCGACGCATTTCGGTGGAATAACCTCAATCAAGCCACCTTCTTCAGGACAAAAGATTGATTCAATCCTCTCCTTTCCGTTATCTCAACAAACAAATATTTTTGATTCTTTAAACACCGGTGCGGAGCACTCAGTAAAATGATAGCTCAATTATATTTTGATGGTTCACAAATGATTCTGTGTTATCTATTTGACTCAACTATGTCCCTGCATCAATGTTTGTATGAAGGGATATTACAATACTCGATCAGGGATCCACCTCAGGTCGAGTCACCCACTTTCTATTGGGACAATTCACTTAGCCTCAAGGTCTTGTGTATCACCGGACGCTTATCCGTAGCTTTCAAATCTCACGGGCTCTGCATATTCCGGTATCGGCTTTCCTTGCTTCTATACGGTTTTAGAAGCAAGGAAAGCAGATACCGGAATATGCGGAGCCCGTGAGATTTGAAAGCTACGGATACGCGTTCCGGTGATACACAAGACCTTGAGGCTAAGTGAATTGTCCCAATAGAAAAGTGGGTGACTCGACCTGAGGTGGATCCCTGATCGACTATTGTAATATCCCTTCATACAAACAGTGATGCAGGGACATAGTGGAGACACATAGATAACACAGAATCATTTGTGAACCATCAAAATATAATTGAGCTATCATTTTACTGAGTGCTCCACACTGATGTTTAAAGAATCAAAATATTTGTTTGTTGAGATAACGGAAAGGAAGGATTGAATCAAACGTTTGTCCTGAAGAAGGTGGCTTGATTGAGGTTATTCCACCGAAACAGCGTTGACGCTGGAAGTCTTGTTAAATTTGGCAAAGACAGTAATAACACAAAGACAGGAAATTAATTCCCCTGTAGGGTGCTGTCTATTATTTCAAATTAACAGCCATAAGACAAATGTAACTGTCTTACTGTATTCCTTTCCAGGAGGTTGGAAACATAATGAAATTGTAAAATTGTGATATACAATGGTTTTAAATATTTTGAATGCATTTTTTAATTTGTTTACTCTGTATATTTTTATTGAATTATTGTGAGATTGTCTGTAAAATATATTTATAAGTGCCTTAACATCCCGAGTGGAGTATTAACCGGATACAGTGTGGCAGATTGTGAATGATTGTTGTGAATATTTGTGGTTGCATCGCTTACAGTATTTCCAAAGGGAATATTAATTTTTAACTTTTTTGTATTAATTGTGGCTTCAAGGTTTTGAAAAATTGTCAGCCTGGGTTATACGGTATATTGATAAATAGATACAATAGTTTAGGTAGGATAACCATTTTTATCAGGGAGATTCTTCCTGCCATGGACAAGGGCATGGTGATCCATCATGTGATCCATTCAATCAGGGCCGCTAAGCCTCTCCCATAGTTAGCATGCATAAGTTCCGCATTATCCCCTGTAACAATTATCCCGAGATATTTTACTTCGGTCATGCACCATAGTATTGGGTAATCTAAAGTGTGGGGGCGGACAGTCTCCGTGAGGGGGAATATTTGGGATTTCTCCCAATTGATATTAACCTCTGAGATCCTCTGAAAGCTATAAATGTGTTTAGTATGGGGTTGGGGCTAATCTGGGAGGTCTCTGACATATAGTGTGATGTTGTCTGCATAGAGAGACACCAATTTATGTCTATTTGGATAGTTAATTGCATGCTCTCAGTGGTGTTGAAGCAGCTTAGCCACAAGTGGCTCAATGGCTATTGCAAACAGGAGAGGGTAGCATGGGCAACCCTGTCTCATGCCCTGTGAGACCGGGAAGGGGGAGAGCTCACACTATTAATTAGTACCCACACCTATGGTGGACGGTATAGCAGTTCAATCCATGAGAGAAAGTCAGGAAGCCTTCTCATTCAGCTCAGTACCCTCCTGAGATAATCCCACTCCACAGAGTTGAACGCCTTGGTGGCGTCCAAAAAGACTGCCACTGCGGTTACCTCGGGGTCCACCTCTTACGTCAGCGAGAAGTGGGTGCAGAGATTGTGTGATGTCGCGTGTCCAGGTATAAACCCCGCCTGATGATGCAGTACAAGAGAGTCCATGAGGAGGCTAAATCGAATAGCCAGCACCTTGGCAAGGAGATTAACGTTAAAATTTATCAAGGACAGTGTTCTATATGATTCACACTTATCTCCTTTTTTCCTGGCTTCAATAAGGAGATGATCTCTGCCTCTCGCATAGTCAGGGGGAGAATACCTGTTCCCCTGGCCTCCTCATATACCCCCTTATGGATAGGGGTCAATTGTTCGACATATGCCTTGTAAGGCAGATGTCGACTGGGAGGCTGTCTGGGTCTGGAGCTCGACCTGATCTTAACTGCATCACTGCTGTCCTAATCTCATCCTCCTCAATTTCAGCTGATAGGAACTCCCTCCTCTCCGCCCCAACCAGCCCAGGGTGACCTCCTCCAGATATGGGTCTAGTCAAGCAGTTGCATTCTCCTTGTAGTGTAGAGGGTGGAATAAAATGTAGTGAATATTTGGAGTATGTTGGGCGTGTCCCTGTGAATTGTACCGTTTGTGCCTTGTATTTCCAACACATAGTTAGAAACCCGGAGTTTATGGATTTTTTCGGCTAGCGCTTTCCTGGGCCTCTCTGCCTCACCATATCTATGGGCTCAAAAATATTTGGCCCGAAACAGACACTCCCGTTCTGCAGTGTCCCTATATTCTGTCATCTTGTCTCTGAGGGTGATCTGTATATTCTCCGTAGGGGAGTAAGCTAGTTCCCCCTCAAGGCACTTGAGGTCTGTCTCGAGGTGAGTGAGGGTGGTGCGTATGTCATGTAAAATCCCACCTCCCTTTGAAATGCATACCCCTCGTATTGTTACCTTGAATGCCTCCCAAATAGTTGTTAACTGAGGGACTGACCCCACATTGTGCTGGAAAAAGTAATGTATTTTCTGTCCCACTTCCGCTCTGAATGTCGCATCCAACAGTGCTGTCGGGGAGAGTCGCCAGGCTGAGTATGGAATGCAGTCAGTCAGGGGAGCCACCGATATCTCCACCGGGGAGTGCTTGGAGTACATGCGTGCTAGATACTTGACCTGTTCACCCAGGGGCCCAGACCCTTGGAGATAATCCAATAATCAAGTCGCAACCATGTGGAGTGCACAATCGAATAATGGGTACCTTCCTCTTGTGAAGGATGGAGGTGCCTCCATGCGTCTAGCAGATGGGGTTCAGTAATAAGACTTTGCATCTGACGCTGAGCGGCAGTGATGGGGTTGGGGATGTGACCTATTGTGTTGTGGCTCTAATGATGTATTAAAATCCCCCCATATCACATATGTGGACCCTATATCCACCTCCTTTCCCCACTGGGTGGTGAAGAAAGTAGACTCGTCTGTATTAGGACCATAGCAACACACTAAGGTAACTGAGTATAATGCCAATCTACCCCACATAAGGCGAAAACTGCCCTGTGTATCCTGGAGGGACCCCATGGCCACATACGGCATGTGTTTTTTTCTTAATATCGCTGTACCTCTGGCGTATGTAGAGTAGGAAGCAAAGCATCTATGTTCCGCCCACAGAGCGGCGAAAGCAGGGTTCATCGAGGGGCTAAGATGTGTCTCTTATAGCATGGCAACTTTAATGTTTTGTCTGTCCAAATATGCTAAGACATGCCTGCATTTACAGTGGCTTCCCAGCCCACTAACATTCCAGATCAGGAAATTAAATTCTGCTCTGCCTTAGTGCCCTGTCACGTGATTGAGATAAGGCTTCTTGGATTTCTCAGGTGTTGACTGTATGACCACATGCATGTATTAATCAACAAGAGTTGTACATTCCTAGCTGTGTTATGCACAATGCAATTCAAAAGATGTAATCCCTAACCCCCCGCTCCCACAACGACAGCCCAAACCTGTTGGCATCAAAGTGCCCCCCTGCCCAACAACAACAACCAGTGTTAGCGGGATAACCATTTTCAGGAGTGATTCCTCTAGTAACATTCCTGAGCGAAAGACAATGGAGTGCTTCAGCTGGAGCCACTCTCCTGAAGGGCCCATAAACGCCATTCCCCACACTAATCCCCCAGCCAGAAGAGAACAGTGGAGCGAGTAAAGGTGAAGAGTAGTATTGGATAGATATGAAAAAACAAGGTAAAACCTAAGACAAAGGTATGAAAACAAGTTATCTGGTAGGGATCTCCTTATGGGGTAACACTAGAGAGCATGGCAGTGCTCCCTCAAAGCCATGAATGGGGGTGCCTGGGTTCAGTCTTATTTCAGTGCCTATGGGCCCCTACAATCACTGTTCTACAATACAAGGGCAGGCCTTCATCTTGTGCGCAGCATAGGCAATTGATCTGCATCATTCAGTGTGGTCCTGCAGTGGATGTTAAGGGTATAACGGCTGTAGGTTGCAAACGACACAGTAGCATAGTGGTCCCTGAGGAAGCTCAAGACTGCCCCATGCTGGTTCCTCCACCGGGCAGAGCTACCCTGGTTCCAACATCGGTGATGATGATCATGCGGGTGAGCGCGTCGCTCCACCCTTGGTCGCTCTATGATTGACGTGCTTCAAAAAGTAATCTACATTCTGTGGGTTTGTAAAAAAATGTTGCTCACCTTAGTGAGTGACTCGGAGACATGCTGGGTACAGCATGGCATAGTCAATTTGGGTCTGTTGTAGTTTCCTCTTTACCGGCACATATTTCCTCCTGGCTTCCTGAACTGCCATGGTGAAGTCGGGATATATCGCAATGTTGTTCCCCTCAAATGTGAGTTGTCGTTTTTCCCTGGCCAGCCGAAGGGCGACATCCCAATCTCGGTAATTGAGAAGCCTGGCGATGATGGGTCTGGGGGTGGTACCAGGGGAGGCTGGGACACCAGCGAGCGATGTGCTCTCTCAATCACCAATTGAACGGAACATGCTTCTGCCCTAAAGACGGTTTGAAGCATGCGTTCGACATAATCCTCCATCCGTTCTGTGTTTGTGCTTTCTGGTACACCTACGACGCTTATATTATTGCGCCTTGATCACACTTCTAAATCTTCATTTTTGGCGGCAATAACTTCTAAGAGGCGCTCCATATTCAATAACTGCTCCTTTCTGCCTTCCGACGTATATTCCAGCTCAGAGATTCTGTGTTCTGCTTCTTCGATGTTATTGTCCTGTTTCTCCAACTTCTGAGCAATAAAGTCCATGCAAGAACGCATACAATCCCTTTTGGTCTCAATTGACGTGAGACTCTGTTTCATGGTCACCAGAAAGGATTTCATGTCATCTTCAGGGGTCTGTTGATTAGCATGGGGTCTTTCCTCCATGGCTTGTTCCGTATTGCTTTGTTGAGCCTGGTTCAATTTGCGGGGTTCAAAGGTCAACTTGGCCTGTTTTCTCTCTGTTCTGCCCATTACCGACTCTCAAACAACTCAGTGGAAGCTTCAGATATGGCGGCCTGGTCAGTTGAGAGCCTCTGGTGGGGACCTTCACCGCTCCCCCGCTGCCAGAAGGTATTGCAGTTCTGCCGTGGTCGGGCTTGGAGCAGGGTCCCCCCCCCCACATCCAAAAGGAGGTGTTCTACAACAGGGGATCTGTTCTCCCAACCCCAGAGGAGATCCTCTCTGTGGCTATCACAAGGCCCCTCTCTTCCCAGCCAGGGCTGTGCTCTGCCATAGATGGGAGTTCCTTACTTTTTGGTTGTGCCTTCCTTGGGCTCTGCTCTTGTCTCCTCCTTCGACCATGGGCAAGGCCCCTCGCAGCATGTATTGCGGCCCACCGGCCTCCTCCGTCACACCAATGCTTCAGTCTACTCCCAGGCAGCACATGCAGCAGCACCAGAGCGGATGCCCTCTCTAGTGTCTCTGCCCTCATTTTAATGATGATTGTTTTGGCCGCAGGTCACCCGATTTCACTCCTCTCTCTGCCAGGGCAGGTGCTGCTCAGCCCCTACTCTTGGTGGCTGTTCCGGACTCCGGCAGCTCACCGAGAACAGCCACCTGGTGACGCTGGACTTCAACAACGCGCTTCTCCACACGCTCCACGGTGCACACCCGCGACGTTCGTCCCCATCTGCAGCGGCTAAATGCGCCCACTCACAGCAGCGCAGTAGCGTCTTCCCAGGCCGCGCCTCTCTGTCTCTGCTCTGGAGACTCCCTGGTGCCGCAGCCGGACAGGCTGACGGAGTCGCCAGCAAGGGGGTCCCGGGAGCTCCCCAGTGCCATTTAGGATTGTGACGGTTATTTGTTCCGAGCCGCCGGAGCCTCACACCAGTGCGGCCATCTTGCGTGCCCCCATTCGTGGCCATCTTTGAATGGATTTCTGAAAACTTTAATAAATAAACAGTCAAAGCTGGCTGCCCGAATGGTTTGTATGATACTTTTTCATCACAAACCGTTGCAACATGGTCGCCCATGCATCAGCACGCAACCGGATGCTTGACTGGTAATTGTAAATAGTTCTTATAACACTTTAACAAAAATTAATCAAAAGAAACAAGCTCTGGCAAAGCCAACAGGTTTCCGGCTATGCTTGCTTTTATAAGTAGGTAGGAGAGTGCCTGTTTGGGAGGTACACATACATGACTTTGTAAGTACCTGGGTGAAATAGATGGAATTGAGTAATGAGTTTGCCAGTAAGTAATTGAAGCATTATAGGATTTTGTGGTATCTAACAACTTGTTCCTAGACTGTTGGTCTGGTTTCAGTGCCTCAAAAGATGTATGCATAGACTTCCTGGCTTCTGCTGGATGACAACCAGCCGGCAACCCTAAGTTTAATCAACATGGAAGGCAACTTCATCCTACTTAAACACCCATAAGGATGGAAGAGATTAGCTCAAACAGCCAGGGTTGGATAAAATGATGCTCTTTGACTTTGCACCACCTGTTAAATGCAATAAAAACCCGCATTTCATCTTGGTCACAGGGCGACACAACATGACACAACATTACGGAAAAATACATAGTATGTTAAAGAAAATATCTGTAATTTCTTGAACCCATCTCCATCAGAATCGAAATAAAACCCCAGTAGAAAACAGCTCATACGGATGGCCCCCACAGAGACAGATATTGTTTAAGCCTAGAAGATAACTGCATATCTTGGAATAAACAAAATGAATTTCTCATCACAATAGGGAACCCCCTGCAAAGATGCACAATGCAAATTTTAATTGCAAACATAGTGTGCAGACCATCCGACTCTATTATCGAGATCCTAAAATCAGCTCTCTGGGGGAGAAAGAACAGCTATTAGACAGAGATCAGATAAGAACACATATGATGATCATTAGTCAGCTGACGGCCCTGCTAGGGCTCTAAAACGTCTTCCATGTGTTTGTTAGAGGGTAGAAACAACTTCTTAGATTATTTCACCCTGTTGCAAGGAACTATTCATTATTTTTCTCTGAAACAATGCAAATTGTTTTTGGAGCAATCAAGTATTTTTGTTTAATTTGATTCCTACTCATATATTTCATTTCGGGGTAATTTTCGAATTGTGAAACATTGGTGTCTTTGAAAGACAAAGTTTTGCTAGCCGTTCTTTTGTTTTTTATGTTTGAATTGAAGTACAAGTTGCATACTCTGTTTCTGATCTCTTGAATAGTAAGACATGCTCCTGTAATTATCAACCATCTAAAATTGACACTTACAGAATGCACTATGTTATTTATTTTGAGTTTTATATTTAGTGATAACTCGCCAGAAAATATACAAATACTTTAGGGGGAACAGAAAAAAGAGAGAGAGAGAGAGATAGAGAGAGCTTTGATTTTAACCAGATATTGATATTATTTTATTTGCATAGTGCTTTTGGTAGTTCTTCGGGACGAGGGGCCCATCTCAGACAAGCGTCTGGTTCGGTTAGTGAAGGGTGGAGTGGAGTAGCTAAGAAATATGGCAGAAGAACTCAAGTTAATGAGCTACTAAAATAGTAACAGAATACCTAATGTATCCACCCACACCCAAAAGCACGCACTCCTGCCTAAATGAGTAGAACCCATCTAACATAGTGCTTAAATTAATTTAGCAGGAAATTGGGTTACTGGTTGAAGGAGGTGAAACTATACTCGAGCAGCAACCACAATCTCTGTCAAGTTGAAACACAAGCAACCCCCAAATTAACCTGTGCTCAATCCTCTGGCAGCTTAGCACAAGACAGCCTGGCTTAATTTAGAGGTAATGTGTAAAGTATTTATGCAGCTTATCAAACAGTAACAAAGTGAAAACCCAGCACAAGAAAAATACCACACCAATTTAGAAAAAATAGAGAAAAATGTAATAAATTATATGAGACCCAACCAACAAAAGTCCAATAAGTAGAACAGTGGATATGCAGTTTTAAAGATTGAAGTGTAAATAGTGTCTAGAAGTATCAAGCACCAACTGTGGTTCATCAGGTCGCACCAGACTAGGACAAAGTCACAAGTTCAGGTCAACTGCGATGAATCGAGGACAGATACAGGGTCCAAGTTAGGCTTGCTCCACAAAGTACTTTAAATCCTGGCATGCGGAGTGTTGCGAGATCCCAGGTCGAGGAAGCGTCATGCAGCAGCAGTTCCGAGGATCTGCGGGACTGTGATGCGGAATCCTGCGTTGTCGTCGAGAATGCTGTTGACGAGGGGCTTGCGATGTGAAGGCATGTGTCGAGGATGCGTTGTGCAACACCAGTTCCGAGGAAACCGGTAGCTGCGATGCAAAGTCCGGCGTCTGGGTTGCGTCATGCAGTGGTGGTTTTGAAGCGGAAATGCAAGGGGTTGCATTGTCCTGCATCGGTTCTGCCCACAGGACCACAGCTGCCTGGCAGAACACCTTCAGGCCCACTTCAAAGTGTCCAGAACTGGGGTGGCACCACTTGGAGGGTAGAACTCACAGCAGGCAGAGCACAGGTGCTGGGTTCAGGGTGATTTGAGTCTTTTCTGTTCCTGAGGCTCTGATCAGGAGGCCAGTTAGCTATCCTTTGGAGTCACTCTGGTGGTCTTGGGTTCAATATGCAGACCCACTCCTTTCAGTCAGGCAGCAGGGCAGTAAATGGTTAGGACAATAAAATACTGTTAAATAGTGTTTTAAATTACTTTTTTTACTCACCAAACTTGACATTCCTACTAACTTCTAATTGAAAGATGGCGCTTATTACATGTAATCAAGTAATCCAATGTTATCCTATGGAAGAGGTAAGCCTTGCAGTAGTGAAAAACTAATTTAAGAGTTTTTTACTACCAGGAAATGTAAAACTTAACAGTACATGTCCAGCTTTTTAAATATACAGCACCCTGGCCCATGGGCTGTTTAGGGCCTACCCTAGGGCTGACATATGTATTAAAAAGGAAGGTTTAGAGTAGACCAGGGAAAAGGTTTATTTTACCACGTCAATGTGGCAGTTTAAACTGTACACACAGGGCTACTTAGGTGGGTGGGTGGCGCAATCAGTGGTGCAGCCCCACAAGTAGCATTTAATTTGCAGGCCTTGGGTACATGTAGTGCCACTTTACCAGGGATTTACAAGTAAATTTAATATGCCAATTTCACCATGTTTAAAGGAGATAGCACAATCACTTTAGCAGGAGTTAGCAGTGGGAAAGTGTGCAGAGTCCTAAAGCCAGCAAAAATGAAGTCAGCAAAAAAAGGAGGATGGAAGGCAAAACGTTAGCGGAAAACCACACCTAGGAGGTAAAGATCCAACAAATTTCTATTACAACTATCCTTTTTTTATTAAAAAAATATGGTATTCTAACATTTCAAAATATTTTAGCTCATGTGGGAGGTGAGAGATGAGAAAGCTGTTATTTGATAGCCAACAAATGTCTACTTTTCTGTCATATGAATAACATTATTATGCAAATAAATGTTCAAATCCACTGATCTATATTCAGTAGTAACACAAGGTTTCTCATGCCGGTCTCTAAATGTCCTCTACAAAGATCTCATAAGGGAGAAGATACTTCAGTGTCTAAACTCAGAGAGGTCATAGTTCCTCAGGTAAAGCAGGTCACTTGTCCAATGCAACTTGAATTTAACATTTCCAAACTCCTTTCATATCATCCACTGTTAAACTGCAAGGTGCTAATGCCTTTTATTTACTGGTCACCTTGCCCATTCGTATATTAGCAGACTAGACTTGAAATTGCCTCTACCACCATGATAAATCTCTTGATCTATCCCTCACCTACATCTTTATGGCAGGACTTGTCCCACTACCGCTCTCTTAAGGCATCTAGGAACAAACCCTTTGGCACTTTACTGTCAGGGTAGCGAGGGCAAGCAGTCAGAGACCTCTCAGGATGGTAGTTTGGGGAGCTCAAGCTCAGAACTCAACAAATCAATCAACAGACACAATAACACCAATGTCCTGCCCATTGCTTATCTTTTTAAAGAAAGAAAGTACTTTTAATCACACGTTTGTCATGTATACGATACAATGCAATGTGTTATACATGGTAGCGGCTCTGCGTATGATTAGTCCTTGTTATTCTATACTCTCCCTTTACCCTCTCTACTAATCTTTGCTAGCGGGCCCCCTATCTTCTGGGTCCCCCCTCTTCCCCTAGGAAATCAGTATATAATGTGAATCAAGTGCAAGTCCAGCCTTTTCTTTTTCAAAGTCACATTTTCACTTAGGGCTTGATTACGATGTTGGTGCCTGGGACCGACCGACCTCTGGTGGGTGGTCCCAACTGGCTAATCACAATGCGCCCAAACACTGTTCGGTCGCATACTCCCATTTTTCATTGGGAGCTCATGTTACAGCTGTAAACTGGCCGTAACAGAAGCTCCCTTTGAGAAATGGGAAGTGTTGTTCATCCCTGCACCCGTGGCATGCACCTCAAGGTGCCTGCTACAAGGTGCAGAGATCAACAGGGGGGCACCATAGGTGCCCCTTTCGGCCCCCAATTAGAGGCCACACACACAAGGGAGCCCTGCTGGGGGCCCCCAAACACGCTTTCCAACATGGTTTCCATGTAGAACAGGCTGCATGGCAACCATGTCGGAAACCGTGCATCGTAATCCCAAGGGCGGAAAGGCCTGCCCTTTGGGATTACGAGCCGGCTCCTACTGACCGACGAGCTCAATGAGCCCATCGAAGCCAGCCGGAATGACCAGCCGGTTTACTTTCTGACCACCAGCATCATAATGCAGCGGTCGGAAAGTAAACGGAGCGGCTCATTACGATCCTGCCAGGAAGGCTCCGACCGTCGGTCGGAGCCTTTGCAGGCCCCACCGTAATCGGCCCCTTAGTGTTCAATCTTACTTCTCTACAGTACTGGAATGACACATTCAAGTCTTTGATCATTCAATGCAGGATCTGGCCACCTTCCCATAAATTTACTAGGAGGTCTGAGGTGAGCAACAAGTTTGCTGGACCAGATGTGGTGTTGGGTGCAAGCTTTGTCTGTCTGAAAGTTAATCCAGGGTTAGATCTTTGAGTCAATGATGTCAGACTAAGTGCAAACCTGGCAGCAGCAGTCTTTTATGTATATGTATGCACTGAAGTGGCATCGACTGGTCTGAGGAAAGTCCTGATAGAACCAGAGGTAGTGTACAAAGAGGAGGGAATGCTGTTCCTAAAGTGGAATAGGAGACAAGGGTAGAGAGATACGTCTCGTTACCTCGTGGGGATTGCCCACCGAGGTGGAGAGGGGAGGGAAATTCCTCCTTTCGGAACTAGGGTCCTCACACACCCAGCCAGCTAGGTGTCATGCTTCATCATAGGGCCTGCTCCTCATCAGGTCGGCGCTGCAATACCCGACGGGCACCCAATGAGGGGCTCTTTAGCGGAGATCTTTTGTTCCTGCCGTTTGGTGCAGTGTGGGTGAGGGACCTAATTCATGTAGATGTAGTGTAGGGGTGAGATAAGTGATTAAAACAGGTCCACTCGGTTCCGGAGGCAGGGGTAGGTTACGAGACGCGCATTCCAAGCATTGCAGGACAACATATTTTTGTCCATGTTCCCGCCGGATACTGATGAGGCATAACTTAAAAACTATTTAGGTTCCTCGACCCTGTAGGGATTGACCTACAGCGTTACGACGTGGGAGGTAGGTTTCACCTCACCATGGTGTGTAGATAGTTTTAATTATCACATTGGTCCTGAAGAATTGCCACTGATCCTCCTGACTTTGAAGGCAAGAAACATGTTGACCTATTGAGAGTAGTGGACAGACATCCCCTTCTCAGTAGTTTTTAATCAGGCAGTTTACCTACCAGAATAAATTCGCACCAGGATTAACCGACCTGTTTTAATCACTTATCTCACCCCTACACTACATCTACATGAATTAGGTCCCTCATCCACACTGCACCAAACGGCAGGAACAAAAGATCTCTGCTAAAGAGCCCCTCATTGGGTGCCTGTCGGGTATTGCAGCGCCGACCCGACGAGGAGCAGGCCCAATGATGAAGCATGACACCTAGCTGGCTGGGTGTGTGAGGACCCTAGTTCCGAAAGGAGGAATTTCCTTCCCCTCTCCAACTCGGTGGGCAACCCCCACGAGCTAACGAGACGTATCTCTCTACCCTTGTCTCCTATTCCACTTTAGGAACAGCATACCCTCCTCTTTGTACATTGTTTTGGGCATGTATGCTGGACCTGAAAAAAGCCCATTGGTCCCCTCTTCTTGATATAGAACCAGAGGTAGGTCAGTCCCTGACTAGGCCTATGATGATCAAAGCTGTTGAAACCCCTGTCTAGAACTACCAGATCATGCAGTTGCAGGCTCAGTCTAGACCTACAAGTGTGAGCCATTACCACCAACATCTTTACTACAAACACCATTAAACATCACTACTATCTCTTCTGCAAGTTAAATTACGACCACCATTACCCCTAATACCATTATCTGCACTACCATTATAGCAGCCTTTAAGTGTGCATGCTTTACTAAGTGACAGCTAGACCGCTTGGTTGTGCCAGTGCTTGTTTTATCTTAATGGTTATCCAGATCAGTATTGCATGTTATTCTTAAAACAAACTAGATACCCCCCAAACACTGTCATGTACAAAAAAAAAAAATATTGTCATGTTTTCAGAAATTATATTGCTGACATTCTGCTTTTTCACACCCTTTTGTCGATGGGTTGAATATTTGTAGTGCAAAAGAAAGCACATGGTAATTCTATCATGGCTGTACTATCATAGAAGACAATACAAGTAGCATTGCAGCTTAACAGTTTGGTGCCTCCTTTCACATGCACTGATATTGAAGCCCCAACTTTATTATAATACTACCAATAAAAGATAGAAATTAACTCTCAGTCCACCCACTCTCTGCTGAGTCAGGCTGGCGGTGATGTCCCCACTGGTTCCGCCTTTGGAAACCTTTCACCGACAGTCCAGCGGAGTAGGGGCTCTCAGAGTAAGGAAATCAGGCCTGCCAGCCTATTTAGAGAAGATGCACTAATGTCTTTTTTTCCATCAGTCATGACTGCCAGGAAAAACAAGGTGGTCACAAACAGAAACAAAACAATGACCCTCAGACCTTGGGAGAAAACTCCCAAGGTGTGGGGGCCATTAGCTTTTTATTTTTCATGAACAAACTCCTGCTTTTGGGAGTTTGCTTGCGAAAAACAAAAAAGTTTGGGGTAGGGCAACCTAAAAGATGATGGCCAGGCATCACAGGTTCAGTACCTTCAGGGGAAAAACCATTGTGGCAGCTCATCTGAAGGTAGAGAGACCACTGCTGGACGGGCGTGGATCTTGTTGGCAATAGGCCAGCCTGGGTCTCAATGGAGATATGACCTCTGCCACCCTGACAGATGGCGAGCATGCCGCAAGTGTCAAAGTCAGGCATATGTCTTTACCAATGGCACTCTCGGGTTATGCCCAAGTAACTCTAGAACAGTGCACCATGACATCTAACTCAATGTTGTACCCTTTGTCTGCTGAGTTTTATTCTTACCCTTTGACTTACACCTGCATCTCTCTCCTGTTTCTTCTGGTGCTCTCCTTCTGTCCCTCTCCATTATATATTCAGGTCCTTCTCTACACGCATACTGTTCAGTGACTCACTGTCCACAGTGCACTATTACTTCATTCTGTGACATGCCAGTCCTTTTGAAGACCCCTCTTGCCACAAGCAACCTCCTTCAGTCATGTCTTCTTTTCCACCTATCCTGCTCCCTCTGAGGTATTGGTCGCAGTCATAGGTTCTTGCAATTGGATTCTGAAACACAGGATCCTCCCTTGTCTAAGCACATAACATTTCACATTTTCACAGATTTGTGTATTGACACTATTCTGTGAAAATGTAAACTTTAAACTGCTTTCAGTCCAGATGTGCTTCCTCTCGGAAGCTCCAAAAAGAGTGAAATATGTCTCAGGAATTGTACTCATTGTCTGTACCACAATGACCACAGTGCACAGGCGTGGCCTACTGTACCAAATGAATGCATACAAGGAAGTTGTGCGAGATGAACTGAACAACACATAACTACGTCGTTCACCGTCCATCATTCACAGTGAGATGAGAAACAGAGAAATAGCTTTTTAAGCCATGAACTGCCCATTAATTAGAGGCCTAGAAACAACATAACATTGCGCAGTGCATGATCACAATCTTTAGTTATATCTCCACTTTCACAAGGTTATTGTGTTTGAAGAGTGGCATTAAAGAGAAAAAAAACACACAGCACGTTACCTATGGATCTGGTGCCTGCAGGACTCGATCCTATCCTGAAATAAAAACTAATGAAAATAACAAGACTGAACAATTGTTGGTTTCACTACTCATAAGTCATGAGTACCATGACAACCTTCTTTCAAAGGTTTTCCATTCTTTCGTGTGCATGTGGTAAATTATATACACTATTGACCCTTACCAACACCCTGTAGCATCACAACACACAGAAAACCACTGTTCTGGTCACACACCACACAACAAGTACGGAAAAATTAGCACCTCTAACATCTAGAATGGCATACTCACCTAAGTTGTCCTAAGCATTCATGTGATACAATCATCTCACTTTCTTGGAAAATGTGAAACAGTTCTTCCCTGATAATGACTGAATCCTTGCCAAGACCATTATACTCTGCAACCTGGATGGTGGCAATACCTTGTTTCATGCCCTCTCAGACACCACAATGTCTCCTACAGCATGTCTCATCAAAGGCATTTGACTGATGTAATCTTCACATGTTTCTGCTTGTGTACACCCATTGCATTTCATTTGAGTGCACATTTCTCATTTATATACCCACATTGCACTTAGTAATGTTTGCACATGTATACTATGTAATATTTGCTTTATTATAGTTTGATAATTCAGCAACAATTCATATATGTATTCACATGCTTTATAATGCCTTATAGCTAAGTGAAGGTGCAACAAGGTTAATATGCCAATTCTTGCATTTGACATCATTGGATGTGAGGCTTGATCTTTTGAAAATAATTAGAAAAGAGAATTTAAGCTGAGTTATGACAAGTAGAAGGCAGAGTGGAAATCTTTGACTTCCTGGGAGACTCTGATATTGAGCAAGCAGAAGTTGTAAACACTTCTCGTGAAGGCTAAATGAAGCCATCTCGGTCACAGCCGGAATTTATCAGGTTGCTGAGACACCACAGCTGATGCCACAGATACCGAGCATGGATAGACAACAACTTTATTTGGAAAGAACAACATTTCTTGCACAGGCCCTTTTGGTGCTGAGACATCATAGATAGCGGCACTAAGGTAGAGGTTGGAGGCTAGCTTGAATCCATTGACAAACTGATGAGGGATGTTACCCTGTAACGGGTCCCAGGATGCTTGTTTATGGTCCAGGAAAGAGCTGACTTGGCAGTTCGGGCTGGACTGTTCCCATGAGGGACAGACAGGGTCAAGACTGACTTGCAAGTGGCTGGGTCTGAACTGGGGTGACGAAGTGAGCTAAAGAACCATGGTGGATTCCATCCAGATATGTGACTGGGGGTGAGTGTCTGAAAATATTCAGCGCTCTGTCCATCATCTCCTTGTGTTTGCTTTGTTCGCCCTAAGTTGGCCACATATGCCTAGACGTGGGTCCCTTGCTCACTTTGCCACTGGATTCAAGCAAGCCTGGCTGATGCGGGGTGTTACTCTGAAACCGGTCCCAGGATGATTGTTTACAGTCCAGGGAAGACCTGGCTTGGTAGTTCGATCTGGACTGTTCCCATGAGGCACAGGGTCAAGACTGATTTGCGTATGGCTGGGTCTGAACTGGGGTGGCGAAGTGAGCTAAAGAACGATGATGGATTCAACCCAGATCTGTGAATGGGGGTAAGTGTCTGAAAAGTTTCAGCGATCTGTGCATCATCTCCTTGTGTTTGCAAAATTCATTCCATAAACTAGCCAAAAGGTCTGCTTTTCGCAGAAGCCTGTCAGAATTCTCAAAGCCTCCCTGCATCTCCAATTACCACTTCCACTCTGGTCAAATATATATTTTCCACAGTATACAGTTTCGCAAAGTAGGCTGTGAAAATTACCCGATCCAAGATGAAGGCATTTCTTTCCGGACTTTCCATGGTAAATAGATTCTTGGAAACATCAGAACCATTGGTACATAATAAAAGTGCTTTATTAATCAATCCCCTGAAATTCTATCAGTGTTCATTGAGTTTATGTTCCGTGTATATCTATGCTACAAATGGGAGAACTAAGCATATGAAAAACATGTTTTTTTTCTTTTCAGTAGCTGTAAACATGCTTTGGATAATAAAATATTGTACACTGTAAAAAGAATGACCACAGTTTTCTGAATCTTTATACTCCGTATCTTAATCTCTCTTAATACATCGAAGCAGACTGGCTCACAGTGTGAAACGGGCAGACTACAAAATAAATGTCAGTGGTATAAAGTCATCCCCTCTGGGCAGTGAATCACTTCAGTAAAAGATTCATCACAACCATCCATAGAACTTTGAACTATTAGCCATAATTATATTTAGTAGATAGGGTAGCACCAGTACTAAACTTATTCATGGCAAACTTGTTAAAAATTATGGGGCATATTAGGAAGACCGACGATAAAATTATCGCCGCTTTAGCGGCAGGAAACTGCCGCTAAAACGGCGATAATGGGCTTGCTAATATGCGTTATAGAATTCCAATAGAAGCCCAGGTTAGATGTCCTGCACATCTAACCTGGGCTTCTATTGGATTCTATAACGCATATTAGCAAGCCCATTATCGCCGCTTTAGCGGCAGTTTCCTGCCGCTAAACGGCGATAATTTTATCGCCGGTCTTGCTAATATGCCCCTTGATTCGAAAGCAGCCCAGATCAAGGGTGCTACAAGTAGGTTTGCATGTAGCAGAAAAGCTCTTGACAAGCAAGCAGTCTGCAACTGCCAGCCTTTTAGTACAGGGAAAGCAAATCTATGACCTAGATGGATTTCAATCATAGAATACGTAAGAGTAATTCAAAAGATGCTACACACATAACCTTTTTAAATAGGTCAAAGAGATGAGCAAACAGTGAATAAGACAAATATTTGTAAAGCGCAAAAGGCAACAGAACACTGTACATGGTGAAAGGAAACATACAGTCAACAATTGGAGGAGTAGCTGGTTTCTGAGAGCAGAAGAGGACTGTTACTGTCATACTCATGAGGTAGTGTCCTTTTAGGGCATGTGTCTTCTGCTCCTTCATAAATTGTAGCAGGATTCGGGTGGTCCTCATAGATTCAGGGATGTTATTCAAGATCTTGCGTGCACAGATGGAGAACTTCCTGTTGCGTTGTTTTTTCGATTTGGTATTTCTCTGTCTGCTGCATGTTGATCTCCTGGCTGCCGGAATGCCGAGAGGCATTGTATATGGTGAGCTTGTCAGTGAAGTAGGTGGGGGTGATAGTTGTGATGGCCTTGTAGATGATGAATGCAAAAGAAACAATTGATGGACGGAATGCTGGACAATGCAAACATTCACCCCCAGTCACAAGGATCTGGGTTAAATCCATCATTCTTTTGCTCACCACACCACCCCAGTTTGGACCCAGCCATATGCAAATCAGTCTTGACCCTGTTAGATGATGAAGCTGGTTTGAAGATGGCTTTGGATGGCAACATTAATTGGTAGTTTTGTGGCATGAAGAATGCCCTTAATGGATGGTGGCAGTGTGGAGTCTGAGAGGCTGTAGAGCAGTCTATTGCAGCCATCCAGATGCTAGAGTATAAAGGTTTCTGCAGTCACTTTTCTGAGGCCCGGTTTCACTTTCTTTAGTAGAGAAAATGTTGTGGTCATTCATTTAGGTATGTAAGGGAACTGTATGATGTAATGGAATTATATTGGCTCATGGTAGAATGTTGGCAGGAGTAGTTAGAAGAAGGCTTTGAAGGGAGTGGAGCTACAGTGGAGAGCTGCTGGTGTATAAGGCCATGGGCAAGGAGTTGCTGTACATGGGTTATGGACTGTATATTACAAAATAAATACTTTGTGCAAGGAAAACCTAGGTGGAGTGAGTTTGCTATTGAACACAACAATCTTGGCGACAATACCAGCACGGAGTGTGTTAAATCCAATATTTCCAGGGTAAAGGAAAGTGCAATGGTGGACAACAAGGTTGAAAAAGATGTTGATGGTGGAAAATGGAATGGGAGAAAGTTCAGGTGATTTAGAAGTGGCAGTAGGAATCATGGGGCGAATAGTACAAATTGTCCAGCAAATAATTATTTGCACATGAAATGTAGTAAGAGAGGACATTATGCTAGAATGTGCAAGAGCGGGGATGAGAAGCCTAGGAGTGAGAGTGTTATGGGCAGGCAACTAGAAGTAATATCTGAGAGTGAGAAAAAATGTGCTTCATGTCACTAGTGTGAACAGTTTGGATGAGGTTGTATGTGATGTTGGTCCCATCAAAATGCCAGAATGCAAAGTTATCCTGGATGACAAAGAAGCCAATGTTCCAGCAGACTCAGGCTCAACTTTTACCTTTATAAGTGATGAAAATTGGGAGAAAGTATTTGGAGCCAAGCAAGTAACTATTCAGTGATTGAGCGGGAAACACTTGCTTGTACATGTGCAATAAAGAAGTTCAAGTTATTTCTGTGCAGTCTCCTTTTGTGGTCAGGTGTGATCATAAACCATTGGTCCAAGTTGTTTTCATGTAAACACATTCAAAACATCACACCTAGGATTGGAAGGTGGGTGGATAGTGTTGATGAATTCAATTTTGACAGTATTTACCTGGGTTAACAAATGTTGTGGCAGATTGGTTATCCAGATTACCTTTGACAGAGTGCAATGCTGCTGTTATGTCCATTGAAAACTTCCAGGAATCGACTATGTTACAGATTTTGTGGGTACAGATGGATGGAGTGAGTAAGGAGAAATGGTTCACTGCTATAGAGGGTGACATGGAGTACAAGATGATCAAGGATTGTGTTGTGCAGGGTTGGCTTACAAAGGCTGGGATGTCTGTGTTGGTGAAACAGTACAGTGTTGTGTCGGTATTTGTTGGATGATGTGATTTGTAGAGGAGATAGGAGGATAACTCATGTTCCAATCACAAGTAAATTGGTCAATTTGGCTCATGATGGTAATATGGGGTGGAATTTGACCAAGTCTAGACCTAGAGAGATGTATTAGTGGCCTTACATGGACAAGATTGTTGAGGAAGTAGTGAAGGATCGTTATTCTTATTCTAGGGCAGATAAGTCTAGGAATGTTTAAGAAGCTCCATTGTCACCTGTGTCTGTTCCAAAAGAGTCTTGGAGGAAACTTGGACTTGATACTGTTGGACCTTTTGAGTTGTTGCAGCAGAAAGAAAGGTTTGTCATTGTGTTGCTAGACTATGCAATAAAATGGATTTTCACAAGACGTGTTAGTTCTGTGTCCACACACATTATTCATGATTTTCTTAGGGATGAGTTCTCTACGAAAGTTATTCTGGGACAATTATCACTGATAATGGGGTACAATTTGTTTCCGGAGAGATGTGCAATTTCCTGAGTGGGTTGAAGGTTGTGCATTGGAGTGCAGCGTTGTATAGACCACAAACTAATGGGTTTGTGAAGGCCAAGAATAAGTTGGTGAAAGCAAGTACACAGAGGGCTTTGCAGTCAGTCCTGCTGTTGAAGGATGTATTAAGAGACATGTTGTGGTCTCCTAGAACAACACCCAACCTTGTGACCAAAGTTACTTCCTTCAAGCAGATGAGAAGTAGGAAGCTACATCCAATTTGAACCCCGAGTGGCTTACCTCTTTGGGTAGTTCAGGATGTGGTAAAAAGGAAGTGGGCAGAGAGTCTGAGTGAAAGAACAACAATTGAATTATAAGACCTGGCATGGTGATACTTACAAGGCTAGGTGGAGAAACTGGTTTGTGGGTGAAAGTGTTTTTATAAGGAAAACTAGGATGGTGAGGAAAGGTCTTTATATGTTTTTGGGGCCTTTTAAAATTAAAGAGTTGAAGAAAAATGTTGTCTTACTAGATTTTGGTGAAGTCTGCGGTATGTCTAATTTAGTGAAGTGTTCTGAAGATATGCATGAAGCATTTTTGTGGCATGAGTACAGTAAGGCATGGGGAGATTAAGAGAGATTAAAGAAATCTCCAGTGCGGTTGAAGGATGTTGCTTGATTAATTATATATATATTTGTCAAAAGGATTTCATGATGGATTCATATTCGTGTTGCAATTAGCTTTTGTTTATTTCCTCAAGCTGCCATTATATTTCACAATGAATTATATAATTCTATTATTTAGACTCAAATTGTTATAATTACACTGTAGTATGATCTTATCACCTTATATTGCTTATCTTTATTGTTGTTCTTAAGATATATTCTTGTTCTGACTTTTTCATGTTTTTTTTATTTTTTCTTATTGTATTGTGGGTATTAATTTAGTGATGCAAGTAAATTGTATGATGTAATGGGATTGTATTGGCTCATAGTAGAATGTTGGAATAGATAGTTGTAAGAAGGCGTTGAAAGGAGTGGAGCTGAAGTGGAGAGCTGCTGGTGTTTCTGGTCAGGGACAAGGAGTTGCTGTTAATGGGTGATGGACTGTAAATTGCAAAATAAATACTTTGTGCAAAGAAAACCTATGCAGAGTGAGTTTACTATTGAACACAACAGAAAACCAGGCTATCTTTGTGTCCTTGGTGATTTGTTTATTGAGGGTTAGGTTGGTGTCCAGGGCGTATTCAAGTAGCTTGGGGTTGGGGTTTGAATCAGTCCAGATTTATGTTGATGAACCATGTTTGTACTAGTTGTTGCTTGTTGTTCTTGAAAGAATAGTAGGAATTCTGTTTTGATAAAGTTGAGCTTCAGTTATGGTCTCCTCTACAGCAGGCTCACAAGTGCAGTTGTACAGTGTGCTGTTGTACCTGCACAATTGTGTCTTCAAATGTAGGGACTGGAGATCAAGGGAACACTGTGAAGAACCAACTAGGCCTCAGACTGACAGAGAGCCCTGCTTCAACGCCTGGAGCCATTCACTTACTCACTATGAGACCTGTCTCAAACCTATGACTAGGGACTGCAATCAGAGCCCCAAGATGTTCCAGTACATGACAGAAGCAGCGGCGGTGCGTCCATTAGGGCGCTGGGGCGTTGCCCCACCAGCCGCCCCTGCCCGCAGCTCCCTCGGCGTCTCTGAACTTAAGTAAACTAAACTCTCTGTTTACTTCCGTTCAGAGACGCCGAGGGAGAACTGACTGACAATGCATGTCAGTCAGCATGACGTCGGACCGCCCACCCCCTTCAGAGTCCGGCGTCATGTTGACTGACAGGCATTGTCATGGGCAGGCAGCAGCACAAGAGCGCATGAGTGGGGAAGGTCAGCGAATTTTTCGCCCGTGCCCAGTCATGCGCACTGGTGCCTGCTCAGGCTGGCGCATGCCCATTAGGAGAGCGAGGTTTGAGCAAAGGCTCAAACCTCGGTCTCCTAATGGGCTGGCGGGCGGAGAGTTACCGTGCCCTAAGTCAATCCTGGCGCTGCTCCAGCGCCAGGATTGGCTGAGGGGTTGCCACTCACTTGCCAGCACTGCGGCTGTTGAAGGCGCCAACGGACCCGAGGCGGCGCGGACCAGGTAAGAGGATTTTTATTTTATTTAAACCCCCCCCGCGCAACCCCCCCGTGAGCCGCGACTGGATGCACCTGCTGCGCAGTAACTTTCAAGCCACGGTTGTGATTATTATCCTCGCATACCTCAGTACAACTGGGAGTACACCCCCCCACCCCCTTAATTGTATCATCACGAAGTTGCCCGACTACGAGCACCTGCTTTATAATTTTATAAACCTTTGTAATAAATGCAAAGTGTGGTGAGTAGGTCAAACATTGTAAGTAAACCATAGCAGGTGTGGACGATGCGGAAGGGATGTGGGCGCATACGTCGGTTAAAGGTCATGTCATTAACTAAAGCAAATATATCAAAATAGAAATTGTCTGTTGGACATGGAAACAGTAAGGTGTAAGAATGTTTAGTAATGTTAGCCGTTTTAGGCAACTGTTGACGTTTCAGCATAAAAGTAACCCCGGACAGGTGTGAGACTCCACTGGTGTTCCGAACTCCATTAAAAGTGACCCGGGACCGAATCCTTTTCAGGGAACGAGACCCACCGGGGCACTCCCGATCATGCCGCGGAGGGTGTGTGTGGGGAGCGTAGACCGGGGCTGCTGCTGGAGATAAGGGGAGGGCTTCTGACATCGCTGTGAGGGGGGTGGGGGGGTCCAGAGCTCAGAAGAGGCCGCTGAGACACTCTGCCAACAGTGCCCGGGTGGTGGCAGCGCCTGCAGGCACTGTGACTATACACTGGCGCTGTGGGTAGGGGGCAGACCCGCGCTGCTGACAGAGAGAGGGAGGGCTGCTGTCACTCCTCACCCCTCACAGAGGAGACAAGGAGGCATCAATGCCCACTCGGAGAACCCACTGACACTCAAGACACTCTGCACTGGCAGTTCAAGGTGGCAGAACCTGCTGGCAGTGTGCCAAGACACAGGTGATGAGTGCAGGGTGGAGCCCATAGGGAAGGCTGCTGCCATCCCCGCCCCCCGCAGAGGAGACACGGGGCATCACTTTAGCCATCTGCAAGCGCATAAAAACACTGGTTTGTTGGCGCTATATTCAGCGGTGCAGACTCATCCTTTGTGGCATGGGGTGCATGGACTACGATCTCCCAGGGAAGAGTGCACCTCGTCGACTTTCTATGGAGTTAACCACTTATATGTTGGAGAACATAGCTCCAATGGCTGGCACGTTTCCAACACTGTCATCAGGTTGCGTAATTGTCAGACAGGGCTGGAGTGGGGAACACCACAGGCTCTGGGCCAGAACTGAGGTGACAAAAGTAGTAAGAGGAAGTCGAGAGACAGATGTGAAAGAGAGGTGAGGTTTATACAGGAATAGTGAGTTATGGGAGGAAGAGATGGTGAGGTACAGAGGCCTATAAAAATGATTGAGAGATACAGTTGAAGTGGAGTGTGTGTGTTGAGAAGGAGGTTAAGAGATAGATATGTTTGTGTGTGTGAGAGAGAGGGGGGAGTCGATGATAGAGAAAAGGAAGTAAAGGCAGAGAAACAGACTAAGTCAAAAAGGAGTAAGATATATAAGGTAATGGAATTGAAGCAGAGGTAGAACAAGAGAAAGGGAAAGTGGAGAGGTGAGTGGTGATCTAATGGTGAGTTAAATTTAGAGTTTAGGTAGTGAGAGAAAGCAGTAGATTCAAGAGAGGTGATGTAGTGAAAGGGATGTGAGGTAGGGAGAGAAATGAGATAGAGAGGCAAGAGGAGTGGTGAGGTGGAGAAACAATTGAGAGAGAGGTAGAGAGGTATGGTGGTAAAAACCAGGAGAATGGTGAGGTAAAGATACAGATGTGGTTGTGTGAGAAGAAACACGTTCGGAAAAGGCAACAATATTTTTCTAGCTGCCCCTGGAGGGAAAGGAAATATAGAAGAGGCACGAGAAAGAGAGCACCAGGGAAAGCTGAAAGAATGGAAGAGAGAAAGAGTGCACTACAAAGAAATGTGAGAAGGTGCGTGTGAGCATGTATATGAGAGAGAAAGAGAATACCGAGCTGAGAGAGATAGAAGACAGTTGTGATAGAGATATGCATAATAGAGGTGAGAGGGGTAGCAAAAGAGACATGCAGGAAGGAGACAGGAAAATAAAAGGAGAAAACAAGTAAGATGGTGAGAACTAAAGGCGGCCAGTGAGATAGGTGTATTAAAATTGCAGGCTGGTGAGAGACAGCTCAGAGTAAGCGTGGGCGACAGAAGAGAGAAAAAGACCTATGATAGAAAGACAGACTAGAAAGAGGCAACTGAGAGAGTTTTGAAGGATAGACAAATGGACAATATAGACTGGTGAGAGGTGCTTTCTCAAAGTTGCTTGAAAATGCACCATTGGTCCTCTCTTTTATCAAAATTTTCTCGGGGGGAAAACCCCCCCGAACCCCCCGTAAGTTGTTCCAGCTCGCTCGCCGCGATGCAATACGACTATAATTTGACGCCCCACCCCTTTCAAATGTCACCAGCCGCCCCTGGACAGAAGTATCACATTCAAATCTTGGTGGTACTCTGGTTCGAGCTCTGAGGCTAGGTATCAAAATTTAGCTAAGTCAGTGTTGCAAAGTCATCCTTGTGCCTTGGGCACCCCCATTTTTTTGCTGACAGGTACTTGTGATAACTGACTCTGACTGTCCCTGGGCTCTGTCTAGCCAGGCCCTGGGCCAGTGTTATGCTGAAAATACAGTGAAAACACTTACATACACTAGGGTACACTATGGGTTAGGGTACCCCTATGATTGGCATGACCTCCCCTCTAAGGCTCTAGTACATAATAGGGCAGGGAGATCAAAACTACCTTTAAGTCCCTAGTATTTAATAGGGCATGGCAGTTTAGAAGCAAGCAGCCCTTTCTTCACTTGCATGTGTGCTCTGTGAGGCCTGGGGTCAGTTTAAAAGCAGCCCTGTGTTGCAGGACTGCTTTTAAAATACAAATTGTGCTCAAACTCGACTTTGGTGTTTGGGGCACTTAGAAATTAATAAAATACAATGTTTTGCAATATTAGGTCCCCCATGGTCTTCCCTAGGTGTCCCGGAGGTGGGAGGTCAGGTATTTATAAGAACGGTCCTTATAAAATGGTTTTTATATGCCCTGGGGTTAGTGAAATTGCACATTTCACTCCCCACATTGCAGTGAAGTGCTTCCCAAAATCGACTTTTGTGCTTGGAGCACTGTGGAGTGAGGATCTGCAATATCTTTACATATTCAGAACCCTTAAAGTCTCCCCTAGGTATCCCAGGAGTGTGGGGTCCTGTAGATATAGGCAGTGACCTTATGAAAGCTGTTTTATAAGCCCTGATGTTGGAGAAATTTGCCAGTTCATTTCCCCCATTGCAGATCCCCTGCCACATCGGTTAACATGGCAAGAAGTTATTAAATAAAAACTAACATCAAGGATGTCATAAAAATATCATTCAAGGACTTCCTAGAATGCTATTGATAAATCCAACAATATGCTATTGTTGAATTTATCCTAAAATGTACAGGTAAGAAGTTATAAGACTTTCTTGTCTGTAAGCCAAAATTCAGCCTTCCAGTGGTCTGTCCTGATTTCTCAGAGTTAAGTGGATTAGCCAGGCTGCTTTGAAAAAGTGATAAGTATCCCCTGGGTTTAGAGTGCCATTCTGGGAGGGCAGGGTTCTGCTACATCGAATGCCAGAGCACGGGAGGGGTCGTAAACAATAATCTTCAGTAGAAGGAGGGGACAGGCAGGAGAGGCCAGTTTCATTTTCACCCCTACTCTTTGAACCCAGCCAGATGCCAGGATTAAGAAAGGAATGTGCAGATGCAAGGGGGAGGGGCAATATGGAGATGAACCATCCTGAAGGTTTGCTTAGCCAGCTCTTATCTCTCTGCTGGAAAATTAGCCATGTTGAATTTTGGGGAAATGGTGCTCTCTGGGAGACTATAGTGCCGCACTTTGGAGGATATGAACATACTCTGGGGTGTTGCCCTGCACCTCATTGGACAGGAGTGCCCTCCCGCTTGACCAAGAGAACTTGGAATAAGTATCTGAGAGGGGCAGAGCTTCTCAGCTCTGCTGCTTGAAACTGAGAGAAGAGAAGGATTGCCAAGCTGGAAACTTGATTTGCACCATCAGGCCCTGCACTCTAAAAAGCCTGCACCTGCTGCATTATGTGGAACTACTTGTTACTAGAGGGAGGCTTGGGTCCTTGGGCAAACTAGATTGGACCACTTCTATTGTGTATACTAACAGAGTATCTAGTTGCCTTATTTCTCAATTGTTCAAAAATAAAAGAACCAATGCCCTTAATTCAATAGCCCTTGTGATTTATTTCACTTTTCTTTATCTTTTTCAGAAAAATGTTTTGTGCATTTAAAGCATGTCTTCATGAAGGGCAACACTTAATTTGTGAAAACACTTAATACAAACATACATAGATCACAGTTGTGTTTACATAAATAACATTTACAAACTTACTGCCATATTTATATACATAACATATTTGACCAGTCCTTTACTGACACATAAGACACTTGGCGGAAAATTCACTTTTAGAATGTATAATATATCCTGCCATTGTGTATTGCGCTGGGGACGCTAGCTTAAAATGTTGTTGTGTGGAGAGCGGTTGCAATACTAGATCTCTCCCAGACACTAATGCTGCGAATGTCCTTTCCCAGGGGCGTGGGTCAAAGCGTTTCAAACCCCAAATTTTCAGGGGTTCTCTTCAGGACCTGGACCTGGTCATTTCTGCTGAAAATAAACGGAACTGATAATTGTGTTACAAACTGAATACTCAATTACCCCTGTTATACTGCTACACACTCATTAGATTAGCAGCATACCTCAAATTATGTAGAAATGGGAAGTTCCAATGTCAGCTCTTGCCACATCGGCTGTTTGTGGGAAGTCGAATTCCTATCGAGAAAATGTACCATATGCGTTATGTGAGTACATCAAAGGCTACTGTGATAAACCAATTGAACACAGTCACTTATTCAAAAAAAGAGAAAGAGAACTCGCCTTATGATTAGGGGTGCACTGTTCTTCTATCTATCTATCCGCCTGTTGATTCCTTGTCACTGCCCTCATTTTAAGCGAAGCCTGGAGGGTGAAGAAGTGTTGTTTAGCGATGAGATATTTACTCGCATTTGTATTTAAACAGCGCGGCGTATACTGAGCTTCTAAGTGTGCCGCTTGTAAAGTACTTTGTGTCCATTACACTTGGTAACTGGCTATTTAACAAAGGCGGCATTGTGCTTGGAGGCTCCGTTGGTTATATAGTTTCACTTGCCTTCAATGCTTCTACGGGTTCAGTCCATTCCTCGCACCGCTTGCTTCACCCGTGGCTGCTCAATTGTGAAAAGACCTGCTGGCTGTCGTGTTGTTTCAAGGAGCTGCAATCAATTGCCAAAATTGAAACGTACGGCATAAGTTTATTTTCCTTATGTTGTCGAATTGCATGATGGACTTTGGAGTTCAAAGCAAAGTGAAAAATATTCAAATACATTCAAATACATGTTTGATAGTTTGGTAATTTCAGTCATTTCGTTTAACCCTCTCGTGGTTGTGTTAAATTTCATGATGAGGTAAGCCTCCTTTCTCATTAATAGGATTTCTGGGTCTCCGCCTCTGGGGTTCAGCGTGATGGCACAAAGTACGGTCCACTTGAAGTCTTCTGTGTGGTTGTTCTCCACAAAGTGGTTGACCATGGGCGCTGTGAGTTTTATTTTTTAGACTCGAACGGTGTTGCACAATCCTTTGTTTGACTTCCTGATTTGTTTTACCAATATAAATTTCCTGGCATGGGCATATTATGGCGTACACCACGTTTTTGTTGTTTTGCAGTTGGTAAAATCGTTATGCCTTCATTGTGTTCGGCCATCCGTGAAGGTGGATCCCTCAAAAGTAGAATTGCAAACGGAGCAATTACCACACTTGCGGTATCCTTGGATCGGTTTGAGATTGAACATGGTGCGTAGGGTATCTGATCTTTTTGCTTGGACGTCACTGGCACAAATTATTTGTTGTGCAATGTTACGGTTCTTTTTCAAGGCAAACAATGGTGGCCCTATGTTTTGTACAGAACCTTCAATCAGATGCCAATTGCTGCATACGATTTTCTTGAACAAGTTAGTATGCTGCCCGAATGGTGTTACACACACTAGACGTTCTGTTGGCGGTTTGCACTTTTTTGTTAGTAGATGTTCTCTGGGTGTGAACCATGCCCTCGTCATAGAGTGCTTAAACAGTTTGTGTGGGTAGCCTCTTTCCTTCGATTTACAAATCAATGTCTTAGCATGTAGTTCATAATCTTCTCTACGTGTACAATTTCGCCTAATACGCAAAAATTGGCCGTATGGCAAGTTCTCTTTCAAATTTCTGGGATGATGACTGTTATAATGTAAGGCGTTGTTCTTGTCTGTTGCCTTGGTATGTAACGTGGTAATTAGACCATTCTGTGATGTTCTCACCTCCACATCCAAGAATGCAAGGTTTTTTGTGTTGTGGGACAAACCAAATTTAATGTCTGGGCTTCGATTGTTCAACCATGCATGGAATTCAATCAAGGATGACTCGTTCCCTTCCCAAATGCACCAGATGTCGTCGGTAAGACTGACGCTCAGTAAGTTCCTCACCCAAAATTGCTGTTACAGATACTGACTGCAAATACCCACATATAGGATATCCATGCAAAGGCAGGGTCTGTGGAGCTGATACCAATGGTGATGTTATAAATGTAACTATAAGACAATACTCACAGTGAACAAGAAACACCACCTAGGTAGTCAGCTGTGCCCACGGATCCTGGTGATCAAACAGGAACACGCAAGGCAGTAACAGCAAGGGGGTAGAACTAAACACAAGCAAAATAGACAAGGAGCTAGCAAGGAGGAGTGCTTAACAGGAAAGGAAGAAATCACAGGGCACACTTCGCAGAAAGCAAGTAACAAACATACAAGGTAATAGAACCAAGACAGCAGAATAGGAAGACAGCAAACTAGGAACTGGAACCAAGGAAATGTGAAGAAAGGCAGGGACTCGAAAAGGATATACAGCAGGGAAGGCTACAATGGTATACTAGAATAGTGCTGGATCAGGAGTCAAGAAAACAAATTAGAACTGAAGCAAGTGCTGGAGCAGGAACTAGAATTGAGCAAAGGCTCAAAAGTCAAGGTAGCACTGCAGGCAGTGCTAGTACAGGACCAAGGGAAACTGCTGCAGCTCAGAAACACGGAATGCTGAGGCTCAGGAAACACTGGAAACAAGGATATCAAAAGCTCAGGAAACACTGGAAAACAAGGATATCAAAAGCTCAGGAAACACTGGAAACAAGGATATCAAAAGCTCAGGAAACACTGGAAACAAGGGTTGTTCTCATCGGTACACAGCTACAATGACCAACCTTGACCTAAAGGGAGCTGGGGCTTAAAAAAGCTCACAGTGATCACATGCATCAGGTGTGAGCAGCCTAGCAGCAGCCAGCCACAGGTGAGATGAATTCCTCCACTCATCCTTGGCCTGCAGGGGTGGAGACGAAGCAGTGAGCAGGGAATTCTAGGTAACAGAGTGTCAAACATTAGCAGGCTGGCTTTCACAAAACCCGGCATGGATTGGGAAAGGATGTCAATTCCAAAATAGTGACCAAATGTATGGAAGTCAGGATATGCATGCAGGGGAGTATCTGGAAGCTTATTAGAACACAGGAAAGTCACACTATGCACCCCTCTGGTGGTGGGCACAAGAGTGCAGGGAGCAAATCGTGACAGTACCTTGTTTCAAAAGGAATAAAGAGTGGGCTCCCTGCAAGACAGGTTAACAGAGCACACTTGCATCAACTCCACCAAGAGTCCCCTGCCTGGAGTGTATCCAGTGGACTTTTAAGGGTGTTGTACAGGTGCTGTGGGAATTGTGGTCCCAACCTTTCAAGGACCATTTTGGAGATTCCAGACCCTTGGATTGTGTTTTAACACTTAGGACCCACAAGAGCAACTTCAGGAAGAAGTTCCAGAAGTTTGGGAAAGTTTGGTGATCTTTTGTGATAAAGCTCCAAAGGGTGACTGGACTCTCACAGAAAGGCAATCTGGTGAACCCTCACTGAATCCAGCCTGCTGGAGGAGGCTGCATGACGACTGGTGAGAAATCCTCCTGAAAAGTTTCTAAGTGTTAAGATAAAATCTTGACCGGGTCCTCCCGCTTTTTCGTGTTATTTTGGTGTCATTTTAAAGATAAAAATATTTCCTATTTTTATAAATTGATGTTGGATTTTTATTGTGTGTTGTGTTTTAATTATTTACTGAATTGGTGTTTTTAAATGCTTTACATACCTGTCTTTGAAGTTAAGCCTGCCTGCTCGCAGCCAAGCTACCAAGGGTTGAGCATGGGAATAATTTTCTAAGACCTATTCTGAGCCCTATATTGTGTTAGTGGTAATATTACCAGTCGTAGATGTATATATTCCACTACTTTTTTTTTTATTTTTAAAACACTTTTTATTGGTTTTTCACATAAACATCGTCATTTATAGCATTTTACAATATTATTCCTATTGACATATATTCATATAACTTAAATTATTACAATCATATTACCAATATAAATATTATTTTCTACATAAACTGTCCCCCCTTCCCCTGTGTCCTAGTGTCTGATGTAATAAATTATCTGTTCACTGTATACCATTTCTTGAATCTTACCATGTTATTTATTCTATTAGTCACCCTTCACATTTCCTGCTCTGGGGCATTCTGTGAAACTCTCCCTTCCTCCTCAGTTGTTTCTTCTACTATTTTAACATCTGCGATCATCGCAGACCATGCTTGGGTATCCTCCTCAAGTCGTTCATCATGTCTAATGTGTTTCATTCTGACCAGTTCCGCTGTTGCCCATTCCCTCAAATCTTGTACCCATTTATGTATTGGCGGAGGTTTGGGGCTGAGCCATGAAATTGCAACTCTCCTCTTTGCGAGTACTACTCCTAATAATCACATTTTCTACTCAGTTTTTTCCTTTTTGGGGCAGGCAGCAGGTTCAGAAGGACTGTGCGTACTGTGCCAGGGATAACCCATCCCGTTGCTACTTGGAGTATATCTATCACTTCCTGCCAGAATGTGCGCAGTTCCCCGCATTTCCATACCATATGCACAAAACGTGCAGCAGCCATTCCACACCTCTGGCACTCATCCGATCTATCCGGGTAAATTTTATTCAGTGTATATGGGATCATGTATAATTGGTGAACTATATTATATTGAATTAGTTTGAATCTGGAATTAGAGCTCACCTCTCGGACTCCTTTGTGAATCTTCATCCAGTCTCTCTCTGTCAGAGATTCCTCTGAATCCTCTTCCCATCCTGCCTGTATCGGTAGAGCACTAATTGGACTATCATCCCTAAGGGCCTTATAAATATGAGAAATCTGACGCCGCCCTCCATCCATTGTAAGTATAGTTGTGAGTGTCTCGGACCGTGGGGGCTCCTCTGGAAAGGATGGCCATAATTCCCTAGCTTCAGCTGCTATCTTATTATACTGCAGGAACTGACCCAATCCTAATTCAAATGTAGTCGTCGCCTCCTCACGAGTTACATACTGATTATTCCTATATAAATCCCCCATGGTGAGGCAACCACCGTCTTTCCATCTCTGTATGGTCATAGCTTCTGCTATTTTTTTAAAAGGCCGTACAACCCACAGTTATATAGGAAAAACAGTGGTTCCTGTGGAATAATATACTATGAGGTTATGATACATAAGCACAATTGCGATATAGAGGGTTAGATAATGGCAGAGCGCGAAGGAACCACTAACACACCGATTCCAGTGTAGTATATTTTATGGATTTTTTAAACAATAAAGTTAGGAGTAAACATTATACATCAAAACAACATTTGTGCATAGTGTCCCAAGTGACAAAGGGAACCTAAACCTAAGTGACAACGTGAATATTAAATACAAGGTTTCCACAGTTTGTACAAGTCGACCATTATCAAAATGATTCCATGTGAACAGCAGCTATATACAATGATATGTGCTGGGGAAATGGTTCGCTTCTTCTGTTTGTCGACGGCGTTTCGACCCTCAAAATAATGTGGGGTCTCTTCAGGACTATTGATGAAGGGACATCTGAATATATGGTTGCGCAGCCTTTTGAAAATGATGTGCCACACGTGAAGAAAAGAGGAAAAGGTTTACTCACATGAGGACCCGTCCGGGTACTCAATGTGAGGACAGGCTGTCAGTCAGTGACAATGCACAATGGTCATTGTACCCGATCAAACTGACTGACGCAGCTTTTTCTGAATCTACACGCGGAGCGCTGTCCCGCTTTTCCAGTCTTCTACCGAGAAATACTCTCAGTGCATTGTCACTGTTAATCCACAAAGGGATTCTACAATGCTACGGCTGTGGCGTATAACTAATTGAGCCCCTCTGGCCCACCTACATACCCCATTGGATTGACAGCCTGTCCTCGCATTGAGTACCCGGACGGGTCCTCATGTGAGTAAACCTTTCCTCTTTTCTTCACGTGTGGCACATCATTTTCACAAGGCTGCGCAACCATATATTCAGATGTCCCTTCATCAATAGTCCTGAAGAGACCCCACATTGTTTTGAGGGTCGAAACGCCGTCGACAAACAGAAGAAGCGTAACCATTTCCCAGCACATATCATTGTATATAGCTGCTGTTCACATGGAATCATTTTGATAATGGTCAACTTGTACAAACTGTGGAAACCTTGTATTTAATATTCACGTTGTCACTTAGGTTTAGGTTCCCTTTGTCACTTGGGACACTATGCACAAATGTTGTTTTGATGTATAATGTTTACTCCTAACTTTATTGTTTAAAAATCCATAAAATATACTACACTGGAATCGGTGTGTTAGTGGTTCCTTCGCGCTCTGCCATTATCTAACCCCTCTATATCGTGATTGTGCTTATGTATCATAACCTCATAGTATATTATTCCACAGGAACCATTGTTTTTCCTATATAACTATTATCCTGGTTCCTTAGTGAGTAGGGTTCCCCTGTTCTTTCTTGTACAACCCATAGTGGCATGCCGGGAGCATACGGTGCTTTCCGTATCACCTTTTTTACTGCATCTTCCCAGAGTCTTGCCACTCTTTTAATTAAGTAGGGAGAGTCCCTGGGAGTTGCGGACCCCATCATAAGCAATTCAGATAATGTGCTTCCCTCAAACGTGCCCGCTAATAGGGATGTCTCCCAGTTATTACCATCCTCCAACCAATGAACTGCATGTTGAAGATGTGTCACCAGGTAATAAAGATATACCCTGGGCAACTCCACCCCTCCATCCACCCACTTTCTTTGGAGAGTTTCCAGTTTAATCCGCTTACGCTTATTCCCCCATAACAGCTCCACCAGTAAGCTATCCAGTGTCTTGAAGAGGGACATTGGGATGTCATAAAAGGTATGTTGCATCGCATAGAGGCAACGGGGCAAAACAATAATTTTTACAAGTGCCACCTTCCCCATCAAAGAAAGAGGCAGATACTTCCAAACGCCCACCGAGGCCTGTATTCCAGCTATTACTTTACCTATATTATTAGCCAGGAACTCTGATGAGGTCTGCCATAATTGAACCCCCAGATAAGGTGCTCCCTCTAGTTTCCACTGCAGCCCCACCCCGGCACATGCCGAAACATCCCCCCCTGCCAACCTCCCCATAGGAACCAGGGATGACTTACTTTGGTTGACACGGAGTCCCGAAAGCTCCTCAAATTTCCTTAACTCTTCTATCAGGAGCGGTGCTGTTCGTTCCGGGTGCCGTAAATATACCAACATATCGTCAGCATACATGGATACTATGTGCTCTGTGTCTCCTATAAGAATTCCACATTCTCTCATATTTTTCCTGAGGGTCGCTGCTAATGGTTCCATCGCCACCGCGAATAATAGCGGCGATAGGGGACATCCCTGTCTTGTGCCCCTTAACAATGCAAACTGATCTGATACCACCCCTCTGAGTCTCACCCAGGCCAACAGATTACTATATAATAACTGAACCCACTGAAGGAACTCCTGTCGTATCCCCATCTTTTGTAGAACGGCCCAAAAGTAATTCCATTCCACCGAATCAAAGGCTTGCTCAATATCCAACAGGGCTAAGGCACAATCCTCAGTCTGCACAATCGGTGCATGCCATACATGGGCCAGCCTTCGCAGGTTATGTGTTGCATTCCTTCGCAGTATAAAACCTGCCTGATCGGGGTGAATAAGATGGGGCGTAGATGGGAGCAACCTAGTTGCTAGCAACCGGCTCAGGATCTTAATATCTAAATTCAGTAAAGAGATTGGTCTGTAGGAGCCGGGCTGCAGCGGGTCTTTATCTGGCTTTGGTATCATAGATACTAACGCCTCCTGCATTGATCTAGGAAGAGACTTATTTTCATAGGCTTCAGTGTAAACCTCCAGTAATTTATCCACCAGTAGCGGAGCAAACCGCTGATAAAATTCAGTGGGGAGGTCATCGCCCCCGGGGCACTTACCCGTGTTAAGGTTTTTTATAGCACTTAGTATTTCCTCCCTGGTGATGGGGGCGGCTAACGACTCTGCTTCCTCTGGATCTATCTGTGGAAGCTCTATATCATTTATATAGGTTTGTATACCCTCTGGTGCAGCACTCGATGCAACCCAACATGTTTTTGCCAGGTGATGCGCCACGGTGTCAGCTATCGCTCGCTGTGTGCCTATCATTTCTCCATTGTCACCTCTGAGCTGAAATATTGGGGATGACATAGATTCAGACCGTATTAACCTGGCTAGGAGGGCCCCGGATTTGTCACCTTCCCTGTGTAGGCGTTGTCTATAAGTTATGTGTGTGTGTTTTTCCATTCTACCCCAGGATTCCATCAAATCCTCCCGCATCTTCCCCCATTCCTCCATTGTTTGTGGATCTTCGTGTATGGTTTTTTCTAAGTCTCCCAATTTTTGCTCCTGCGCCTTGATGTCCTGCTCTAACTGTTGTCGAACCCCATATGTTGTCCTAATAGCCACACCTCGAAACACAACTTTCATTGCCTCCAATTCTATTGCTCTGGTTGTTGCAGTCCCCCAATTTTCAGTGAAATATTGTGTTAAAGTGTCTTGAAGAGTCGCAACATATGGGGGGTCCTGCAGCGCCTCAGGTCTGAGTCTCCACAATGGCACTGCTGGCTGGCCTCTACCTGCTTTCAGGTTCAGTAGAAGTAGAGAATGATCCGACAAATACCGAGGTAAGTATGTGATCCCATCTACTGCAGTCATCAAACCTGTGGAAATGCAGCAATAACTATCCGACTGTGTGTCTGAGCAGCTGGGGTGTAACATGAAAACACTCTCTTTAATGCATTTCTTTCCCGCCATATGTCACTAAGATGCAGGCCCGTAATAGTATCCTGGAGCACTTTAAGTGTTCTGGGTTTAGTATGGTCCCTCGGGGGATCCCTATCCAATTGTGCATCTAGTGGGCAGTTAAAGTCCCCAACAATACCACTTCCGCTCCTAGAAAAGGGGCAGCGGACTCCAATAAGTTTGTGAAAAATTCCGGGCTGTCTGTGTTAGGGGCATATACATTAAGAAAACATATCTCCCATCCCTCCCATCTCCCATACAGTATGACATATCGACCTTCCGGGTCTACTATGTGTTTAAGGCTCTGAAATGGCACCCCTAGAGCCATCCATATCATTGTCCCTCTAGCGAACCCGGAGTACGAAGTGGCATACATTTGCCCTCTCCTTCGCCTACGAACATGTGGTATTGCTTCCCCCCATATATGCGTCTCGTGCAAACAGGCAATCATGATTTTGTAACATTTCAGATATTCAAACACTCTTCTTCGTTTTTGAAAGTTCGTCATACCCCGCACATTCCATGTGAGTACTTTCAGTTCTTGTACCCCCATTCTTGATTCTCAAGCAATGGTTCAGCTCTGGACACTAGACACTTTTGCAATATCAATAACATGGTTCCCCCATAAACATCAACTTTTAACTCCCAAACTGCCCCCCTCCCACGGGGCATTCCTGAAGGTCTCACCCCCCCTGGCATGGTACGGGATAAAGGCCTACAGGAACACCCTACTCCCCACCCCCCAAAGAACTATTAACTCAAATACTCGTGATTATCTTCCTCCACCTTGAGGTTACACTGCCAAGTAATATAGTTCAGTCTATTGATTGCGTTGCCAGCGGTCTATTCACCGCGGAAGGTGTGAGGCAACCTCTACCACTCACTCCACGGGAATCGACCCCTATGGGGGATGGCTTGACCACCCCGGGGAATGCAATATATTTCAAGCCAGTCCACATTTAACTACACGGCTCCCATGTGTGCAATGTCCAAATGTCAACTTGTTCTTTTTAGTCCCTCTCACCTTTACCCTCCTCCTCAAACCTTTGTCGTTCCCTCTGTGGAGGGGTCTGGTAGGCCCTCATGTTCACCCAGTTGAGTCCTCCTGCCGCTCCTGGTCACCTCCCAAGCTCTGAGTTGCTGTCCTGGATTCTTGCACTGTGTCAGTATCCGATGTTTACAGAGTACCATCTGAACAAACTCGAACTCTACCAGGACTGCCCATGCGTGGTTGCGATTTTGACCGTGCACCTTGCCTTCTCTCATTATTAGTCGTGCCCGTCATGGGAGTTTGAGGGAGTACCGGAGGACGGAACCAAGAGGGCCCCTGGCATTTCACTTGAATCTAGCCAATCAATGGCCTCCGCTGCCGAATAAAAGGAAAGGGTGCAGCCTGCTTTTTCTACTCTCAGCTTTGCCGGAAATAATAAGCTGTATTTCATATTCAGTTCTCGTAGGTGCCGTTTAACATTCAGAAAGGTTTTCCGCTGATCTTGGACATGCTGAGTGTAATCCGGGTAAATAGAGATTGGATGACCCTCAAACTGCGGTGGGCTTTTGGTACGTGTGGTCTGTAAAATCACATCTCTATCTCTATAATTGAAGAAACGAGCGATGATCGTTCTCGGCGGGGCCCCCGGCTTCGGGGGTGCTGCCACTGATCTGTGCGCCCTTTCAATGCTGAAGAATTTTGATAAACGCTTGGGAGCTAGTTCTTTTACTATCCAGTCCTCCAGAAAGAGCTCTACTGAAGGACCTTCTGCCCGTTCAGGGAATCCTACAAAGCGGAGATTATTCATCCGGGATCTCCCTTCGGAATCCTCTGCTCGTTCATCTAGCTGGATAACCCTTTTTTGGAGCGCTATTACCGTCTCTCTGAGGGTCCGTACCTCCGTTTGTAACGTTTCTACGTTCCCTTCTGCATTAGTGACTCTGTCAGCCACTTTCCGCAAGTCACACCTGAGGAGATTCACATCTATTGCAACCGCGTCTATCCTCTGAACCATGTCTGCTCTGGTAGAGTGGATCGCTTGCAGGACATCCGCCAGCGACGGGGAGTCCATTGTTGTTTGCGTCTCCTCCTGATCCCCTCCTCCCGTAGCCTCCTCTCGGGACTCGGGGCCCTGCTGTAATGGCATCGCGTAGTTACTTATTTTATTGGTTTGCGGTTTTGCTCCCCTTTCCTTCCCCATGATGTAGAGTCCGGCTCAAGTTGCCAACTGTGTTACAGCTACCCCAATGTTTGACTCCTTCCTGCAAGTTAGGGTTCCCTACTCCTGCGCCATGATTGACTGCACTGATCTTCTTCCGCTCTTCCTAGTGTCCCAATTTACCGAAGCGGAATCTTCCAATTCACCGGTTAGACTCCTGCGCTTTAATTTGCCTTAATCTCGCCTCATGTATTGGGCTCCCAGTGGCTGCACTACAGTGCTTCACCGTTACTGCGCCGCCTGCACCTTTACTAATAGTCACTCACCGGACGAGGTTTTACACAGCTGCCTCCACCCCCATGCATCTCAGCGCTCCTCCGTTTATGGTTACGCAAGGCCCCGGCTTCCGCATCTTCTCGGCCTTGGTGCGACGCCGCCGCAGAGAGCAGCTACTGTCGATCTCCCCCGGTCTATTCGGGCACCATTGTTTTAACACCAGGATTCAGGCGAGCTGCAATCGCCGGGCCCCCACACCACACCTTTGTTAGGTCCGGAGTTTCTTTTCTCTCCTCCGGGGCACTTCCGGAGGATCAGGCGCACTAACCACCCAAGGGTCTGGGTTCCGCCCTTCCAACGGAGCTCGGGCTGGCGGTGCTCCTGCACCGTAATCGGGGTCCGTTGATGCCGAATATCACCTCCCCAACCTCGACCAGGAGTCCGGGTGTCTTCCTCTCACTCTGGTCCGCGATCGCCGAGTCTTCGCTGCCACCCGGCTTCAGAGCGCCACCAGGCCCGGAACTTCACCTCTCCTTCCGAGCTACTTCGACGGGTCAATTTTTCCCCAAAGTTGGCATAAGGTGAGAGTCTGCCTTTATAAGGTCTCCGACATGCCGTGGGTCAGGATTAATGACGGATTTAAGTATTTAATTGCTGTTGGTCCCGGGGAGCTCCCACAGTCACGTCTACGCGGCCATCTTGGCAAGCCACTCCCCCATATATTCCACTACTTATGACCCACTTTCGAACAGTCAGTCACTTTTCATATTTCTGTTTATTCTGTCATTCCTGCTCCACTCTATTTCTCTTACACACACTTGATATAGGCTGCCTTCCTCTCTTAACCTCAACCTCTGTCCCTCTCTTGCCCTCTTATCTTGCTCTTTCTGCCTCCTCTTAGCCTATTCCCTCCAACTATTCATTCCCACCAGTCCAAATCCAGGCAAGCATCCAATAAAATCTAGTTCATTTAGTGCAGAGAAACCCAGTTACCCCTTTTGAAAAGCTGGCAAATCGATGTTTAAATTAGCTTGCAGCCATGGTTTTAAGATGTCACCCAACATCAATAAATAGAAACAGAGAGATGCTATATGCTTGGTTCTCCCAGAATAGGGCTATCATATAAGTACACTTAGTCACATCAGGTCTGGGATAGCCCAGATCAGAGCCTCAACCTGAACCAGGCTTTTCAATGTCATATATAAATATTTATGAATTTATTTGTGAGATTTTTAGCCAGGTCACATTCACCCCACTTTCCTTCTTGTACTATTAACCTACACTACCACGTCAGAACATTTTAAAATTGGATGCCCCTCTCACTTCTCACTGGTACAGCCTGAGCTACTTTAATGCCATGTTTTTCCTCATATTATTGGGTTCCCACCAGGTAAATCCACTAAGCCCCAAAAGGAAATGTGATGTTTTCAGAGAATAGAAAATTTGGCTGGTGTCCGTCACCCCTCCTAAAGAGAGTTGTGGTCTGACATTTGGAGAGCGTAAAGAGTAAGACAAACCTGTCAGACAGTGTCTTGTCTGCCGGCTTAATAATGGAGTGTCCCACCCAGTACCCCAAAATCAGACAATGGTTGGCATTTTATACTATGCTGTTATTTATTATACACTATTCCTCTAATTGTAATTATTGTAAACAACTCACCGGTTATTATACAGATTAGGGCACATGTTATATAAGGCTTGATCTTATTTCATCATACACCTCAAACGTACTAGTCTACAGCCTACCAAAAGTATTGTTAGCCATATGTCTGCATCAATTTGTTATGATTATTATGCCACATCATGTATAGTTCCCTAAATATCTTATGTTGCCATTAGACCTGAAGTTGCAACTGCTAGCTCTCAGCATCTCCATCCAGCAACCGGTCCGCATGTCTCACCAGGACCTCATATACCTTTATCATGAATGGTGTCTTATGGGCGTGGCTTGGACCGCGATCATGGCGGCCGCATAGCTGCGGAGCTCCATCTTGGGTCCGAAATAATCCTGTCGGAACTCAAGAGGGGCGTCCCCGATGTCCCGCATTTGGAGGGCTGGAGAGCGGACTAGTCCTTGCTGTCAGGTGGACCTGGGGCCGGGGCTTAGGGAAGCTACCAGATCGGAGCTAAGGGCAGTGCATATACGGAGCGGGCCCCAGGAGCGGGTCTGAAGAAAGTGAAACCGGCGCTGCCATGAGGCTGCGGCCTTGGGTGGAGGCCCTGGCAGCAGAGCGGAGTGACGGCTGCTGCCCATAATATCGAAGGCGAGTGGCGGCGGCGCAGACGGACGACCACGGTGAGCGCACTGGTTCGGCAGGGTCTCTGCGCTACGGAGAGGAGAGCGGAGCCCCGGATAAGAGCGGCTGTGAGTGGGGACCGGAGGAGGCCCGACCTCCATGTGGACCTGAGACGGGAGCCGAGGGGACGGCCGAGGCTGGGTGAGTCTTGACCCAGGACAGAGAGAAGCGGCTCGCATACAGTGATGGAGGAGTAAGACCAGAGTACCGGAGGTGAGAGCAGCGAGCAGGACAGCCGGCGATACGCTGACGCAGCACGGAGGGGCCCAGTACCGGATCGGCAGACAGATCAGAGACAGGAGCAGATCCCTGGTCACTGCATTGTGAGGACTGCCAAGGGGGCAAATAAGTGAGCCGGTGGGTCAAGATTGTGTCATTTGGCTCAATGCTGATTTGGGACCGCCACAGGATGGCCTGTTGGGGCCTGAGATCACTGAGAGGCCTCGTGAGACCGAACAGTGCACTCACGTCCCCTTGTGTCGTGGGAGCTTGGCCGTCTGAACTGCTGAAGCAGATAGGGAAGAGGAGAATTGGGGCAATTTGATTTCTGTCTCGGGGGCAAGAACTGAATCGGAAGGAACGGAGCAGGGAGGAGCGAGGCCCCAGGCGGTGCGGCCCACTCGGCTTGCTTGGCACATACTACCCACTGGGCAATTGAAATAAGAGTTGGGGCCCTACAGACGCCTGGACACAGGTGGCATTGAGAGGCAGTGACAGAATCCTCTGCAGGACTTTTCTCTGGGGGCTGGGCCCCAGATCCTCAAGAAGGGAACTGATAAGAGGGGGCGCCACAGGAGTTACGAACCGGGGTTCCGGTGGACTCTGAGACCTCGGTTGGGCCGGACTGGCGGAGGGGCTGCCTGTTCTCTGAGAGAGTGTCCGGGCTGAGTCCCACAGGAGTAAAATAGGGCGGCAGAAAACTAAAACAGGCAATACCCGGCCCAACACCCGGGAATCATCCCCACAGCATAGTGGGCAAGACACTGGGGATACATCCAACAAAGACCTATCGCTGCACCTCCACTTGGACAAGATCCTGGAGGCAATCTCTGACACCAAAACAGCATTACAGCAGGATATAGGGGCGGTGTCGGTGGGCCTGGGTATGCTGCAGGCTGAACACCATAAGCTGGCAGATAGGGTCACGGAGGTCGAAAACTCCCTCACAGAACTAGTGCCGGGGCAGAAACAAGGGTCAGCGCGGCTAGATGATCTTACGGCCAGAGTGGTGGAGCTCGAACGCGGGGCAGAAGATGCTGAAGAGAGAAATCAGTGCAACAATGTCCGGGTGGTGGGGATCCCGGAGACCACGGAAGGGACGGACATGCTGACATTCCTTGAAACATGGTTTAAGGAGGTGATGCCGGCTGGCACACTATCTCAATTCTTCGCCCAGGAGAGGGCTCACAGAGTCCCGGGTCAACCCCTGGCCCCGGGGAGGCCCCCACGCCCGGTGGTAGCCAAGCTTCTGCATTATAGGGACAGGGTTGCCATATTGCAACAGTCCAGATCTCATGGCCCCTACACGATGGGCAACAGTAAAGTGTCAATGTATCCGGACTTTACCGCCAAAGTGCAGGCGCAGAGAGCCTCCTTTATAGCAGCCAAGAAAGCTCTTCGAGAGGCTGGGCTACAGTACTCATTAATGTTTCCAGCGAAGCTTCGTATTGTGTTAGATGGTACCACACACTTCTGCGACACTCCGGAGGACTCCTGGACATGGCTGGATGCCTATGGGAGGGCGCGCCCTTGCCCAGATCGCAGTCGGGTTCGAAGGGGGAGAAATGCAGCGCTAGGATTCGGCAACGCCGTCTCAAGAAATTGAGAGCGTTGCAGAGGCCCACTGTTTCCCAAGCACAGCAAGAACGAGAAGCTGCACTGAAGGCAGTGGCACGGATAATGTCGCCCAGAGGCCAAGACCAGAACAGAGACACATCTTCCGACCAAGTGAGCCATCCGTCAAATTCGGAGGACAATTCGGGGAACGATATGGAGCTGCCGAAATTGACCCCACGTTCAGCAGATAACATTGTCTAAAGATAGGGAATTACAGTCAACCATAATACCACTAAGTGGCAATGCCTTGTTTACATGTATGTTACAGATACCTGGGGGAGGGGAGGGGGATGCCCTTCAGCACTACCAACGGGACCAGACAGCAGTTCCGTCATCGCTAATAGTAACTGATCTTTCATTCCACCCCCCAGCAGAGGATACCGCCCCTGGAGTTGGAGGCGGCGTCCTGACTAAAGAGATGTTTCTTTTCAGGTTTGGGCAGCTGACCGTTGTCAGGCCGCTCACGGGATGGGGAGTTTACAGTTGGGTTTGTTGTGCTACACTGTGGGGTCCACTGCAGATATTGATGTGGGGGCGGGGAAGGAGGTGGGGAGGGGGGACAACTGATCTAGGAGATGGCCAGTTTTTCATCAAGCTGAGGAGATTAAGCTCCTGACCTGGAATATCCGGGGTATGGGGTCTCTCTCTAAGCGTTATACTATCCTTAATTACATAAAGCGCAGAGGTGCTCATGTAGTGATGCTGCAGGAGACCCACCTCACAGATAGGGAGGTTAGCCGGCTCAGGCGTAGGTGGCGGGGGCAATTGTATGCAACCGCGTACTCAACATATGCAAGAGGGGCTCTTGTGTGGTTTAGGTCTGGGGTTCTGTTTCAAGCCTCCCAGACAATAATTGACCCGGAAGGGAGGTTTGTGCTAGTGAAGGGCAATTTGAAGGGCAAAGAAGTGACGCTGGGGAGTGTGTATGCGCCGAACCATGACCAGGTCTCTTTCCTGACACAGTTGTCTAAACCTCTGTTGGGGGTGGCAGCGGGTGACCTGATCCTGGGGGGTGATTTTAATTGTGTCTGTGATTTGACCTGGGACAGATCTACTCCTCCATTGAGGAGTACAACAGCGGCCGCGACGGCTAAGGGCCTGCAGGAGTGGATTAAGGGGTGGGAGTTGCTAGATGATTGGCGAATACATAACACTCAACTGAGAGAATACTCCTACTACTCCTCTCTGTATGATCTACACACTAGATTAGACATGTTCCTTTGCTCTGACAAATTTGCCCCGATGCTAGCGAAGGCAGAATATTTAGGGAGATCTATATCGGACCACAGCCCCCTACTACTACGATTCGCACCCACCCCTGAAAAGGCCCCCATACCACTGTGGCGTTTGGACCCCAATCTACTAGAGGATGAATGTGTTAGACAGCATCTCTCTGGGGCGATAACAACTTACTTTGAGAAGAACCAGGGGACTGCTAGCTCTAACTTGATAGAATGGGACGCCTTTAAGGTGGTAATTAGGGGGCAGTGCATGGGACAGATGGTAGGTGCCAGGAGGGAGATCACCCGGGAGCTGGAATCTTTGGAGGCCCAGATACTGTTGTTGGGTGGGGAAGTTGGAGGAGGAGTGGACACTCAGAGACGCCTGGCGGAGGTGAAGAGTATTTATAGCGCCACATAGGAGAGACTGAGGATGTTGGATTACAGAACATATCAGGAGCGGCAGCATGTAGAAGGCGGCAGGGCAGGGAAGCTATTGGCCTGGTTGATTAAGCCAGAGGGTAGGGGAGTACCAATTGCTAGTATTCAGAATCCTACTGGACAGGTGATATACTCCCCAAGGGGCATTAATGACACGTTCAGGGACTACTATGAGCAGTTATATGGGAAGCCAGTGGAAATACAGAGCGACAGGACAGAGACATATCTTGAAGGGTTGAGGCTACGACAGCTAGATCAGGCCACACGTGAGACATAGGCACAGCCGGTTAACCTGCAGGAAATTAGAGCAGCCATTAAATAAATGGTGCGGGGGAAGACTTTGGGACAAGACGGCCTCCCGGCTGAATTTTACTCTACTTTTGTAGATCTGTTGGCCCCAAAACTGGAACAAATGTATGCTGCAACATGGGACGAGGAACATCTTCCAACATCGGCCAGGGAGGCGCTGGTGATCCCCTTGCCTAAAACCAAGAAGGAGGTGGCCGATACAATGGAATTTAGGCCGTTGTCGATGTTAAACCTCGACTTTAAAATACTAAGTAAAGTGCTAGCGGCCAGGCTCCTGCCCCAGATGCAGGGATTGGTCCTCGTGGACCAAAATGGGTTTATCCCCTCACGTTCAACATCCATTAACCTGAGGAGACTATACCATGTGCTGTTCCACCGAGATTTAGGGGAATATCCCGCTGCGGTAGTAGTAGCGGTGGACCTGGAAAAGCCTTTTGATTCTTTGAGATGGGACTCCCTGCAAGCGACGATGGGGAAGATGGGATTGGGGGATAATTGGTTGAAGTGGGTCCGTCTGCTATACGCGAGACCCAGAGCTAGAGTACGCACGGGCAGCACGGTATTGGCCCAATACCCCATTTACAGAGGAATCAGGCAGGGGTGTCCCCTATCGCAGCTGCTTTTTGCCCTGGCCATTGAGCCATTGGCGGAATGATTTAGGCAAGAGAGTAGGAGTCTTGGAGTGGTATTTGAGGGGACGGAACACATAGTCTCACTCTAACCGGACGATATCTTGGTTTACCTCCGGAACGGATCCCGCGGGGTCCAGGAGGTATTGCGGATATTGGAGGAGTTTGCGGAGCTGTCAGGAATGCGCGTTAACAAGAAAAAAACATGTGTATTCCCACTAAAACCTGCACTTGACAGGCCGCTGGACCTCCCGATGGACCTGGAATGGACCCCGGGCATTTTCAGGTACCTGGGAATCCGGGTGTACCATCGACAGAGAAATCTGTTGGAGGGGAACCTGGGTGGGGCCTTGAGGGCCTTGAGGGCGAATATGTCTTTCTGGCGTTCACTTAAGTTGCCAGTTATGGCCAGAGTAGCACTGTCCAAGATGGTCGTGTTTCCGAGAATGGTATATTTCTTTGTTAACCTGCCGGTAGTGATCCTGAGGAGCTGGTTCAGGGCCTTAGATGCTCTGTTGAGGGACTTGGTATGGGACGGTGGACGAAATCGGGTTTCCCTACAGACTTTAAGAATGCCCTTGACGGGGGGCTGGGCGCTCCAGACCTTGAAGGCTATTATCTGGCGGCGCAACTTCAGTGGCTGGCCAGATGGTTAGATGGACGAGGGTTAGAGACGTTGGCGCTGCCGGCTCACACCGCACGAGGGACATTGCTCGCCAGGATGCTCAACCCCCGACTGAAGATTAAAAACATGGGTGCCTTACTCGCTGTGGCAATGGCATGTTGGGATAGATGCAGGAAAAGGTCACCAGACGTGCTGCTTTATGCACCAGACCTACCACTTACGGGAATACCGCAGATGGGCGTAGGTCCTCCCCTTACACAGAGGCAATTACAGGGCTGGGAGGAGGCGGGTATTCTGTCTGTCGGAGACTACTACCAGGATGGTGAAATGCTCCCTCTAGATGAGTTTTTGGAGCACCATGATCTGCCACCAGGGCATTTCTTGAACTATCATAAGATAAGGGGAGCGTTGGTAGCCTTATGGGGGAGTAGCACGAGTGAACCGGCCACACATGCGGCTCTCCAAGCGATGGTGACGTTGGGAGCTGCGGGGCATCTGGTGAAGTGGCTATGCCTGGCAATAACTGAGATGTCTCGGCGACCTCTGCCCCGAATTCAGGAACGGTGGGAGGGCACCCTGGATAGGCAACTAACTGAGAAGGAATGGAAGAGGGCCCTGGGTAGCCCCAAAAAGGTTTTGAGGAATGCAGCCTTCAAACTAATACAGTTTAATATAATACATAGGACTTACCTTACACCGCACCAATTGAACATAGTATATGGGAGACACAACCAGTCTTGTGCCAGATGTGCCAGGATAGATGCAGACTTTGATCATATGTTGTGGTCCTGTCTGGAACTCCAACAGTACTGGACCACGGTGGTAGGAACCCTCAATAAGGTCTTGGCCCGCAGTATGGAATGCTCCCCGGAGGTGTGCCTCCTAGGACTCTTCCCGCGGCCCAAATCCAAACGGATGGGGCACAGGTTTGTGGATCTGGCCTTGCTCCTGGCCAAACGAAGGATAGCTCTCAGATGGAGGGCAGTAAGGAGTCCGCTTATAGCTGACTGGGAAAGCGATGTTTCCTGCTGGGCCAGGGCAGAGGAAAGGGCCTTGCTTCGGGAAGATGAGGTCACGAAGAGTCGTAAACCACTGGCTGAGCCATGGGCAGAAGTACTGGGGGCATGGGATACACGTAAATCGACAGACGGGTAAATACAGATGGACACCTCAGGACCAGAATAGGGACTGGAAACACATATGGGTCAAAAACAGGAATGCACATTTGCCAGACCCAGATCGAACGAGGGGACAACAGTACCCAACAAGGGGGGACAAGGCACATAACGATGTTGGGACGCCGTGGATGATCTCTCCTGTCCTTCTCCCGCCGGGACCACCCTTACCCGCACCCCCTCCTTCCCCCCTACCCGGGAACCCTCCTGGCCCATTAGATAAGATACTTAATATGAGTCATGATTCAACATTAAAGTGATACATCAGACAGACGAAGGACCCCCGGTAGATGCAGTAGCTTCATATGTTTCAGTTTGGTATCTAATGTTCCACAGATACCTAAGTAAGTTTTCTTTGTTTTATACTATAACTTATAGGTAGATACACACAAGGCATAAATATGAGAGGAAATTAGTACAGACTGTGAACACGATTACTCCCCATAAAATGTTTGGATACAGCAGGAGCATATCAGCAAAAATGTGTCTGTTGGAAGGGCTATAATAGCCCAAGGGAATGATATATGACGAGGAAGACTCTCAAGATTTGATTATTCTGTGTATTAATGCTGGTATATATTTTGTATCACATTGATTGTTTTTTTCTGTCAAAAAGATGTAACTGCTGTAACAGAGAAAAATGTATAGACGGTACTGAGGGTAATATTACAAATGCCAATAGAAAGGATATTTAAAAAAAAAAATGAATGGTTTCTTATGGAGGGTTCAACTGATGCTCAGCTCAAGTTTTGCTATAATAGCGTGCAAACAATGCGTCTTGCCTTAAGTTTGCAATAAGTGCACAGAATCTGTATGCTGCTTTTCCTTCTTTCTTCCTGAGATGGAATTCTGCAATGTATTCTCTCCCCGTAGATGCTGCCACAGTCATAATGTCATAATTGGGGAGAGGAGTTGGCCTAACGGCTAGGGCGTCGACCTCAAATCTGGGGAACCGGGTTCGAGTCTCGGCAATGACACTGAACATCCTGTGATTCTGGGCAAACCACTTAATCTCCCCGGGCCTAGCAAAAATGAATGTGTCCTCATGTAACGCAACTGGTGCTATGTAAATCGCTCCGATACCTTCGGGTCAAGTTCGCGCTGTTTAAAACTCTGTAAAAATATATTTTTTTAAAACAGTGGGGCATATTAACAAGGCGGCGATAAACAATTATCGCCGCTTTTGCGGCCGTTTTCGGCCGAAAAGCGGCGATAATTATATTGCCTTATCAGCAAAGACACGCTATCGCGTGTTTTGCTGATTTTGCTCCCGTTTCCAGCACGCCTGACTTCGCATCGATAATGAGATGCAAAGTAGGCGTGTCTGTGGAAACAACATGGGTAAATATCGCGAAGGCAGCTTCGCGATATTTACAATGCGAGGAAGCGATTATTTTAATCGCTGTTAAGTATGCCTTAACGCAGGAATTTAACTTCTGTTAAATTCCTGACTAAGGCATACTTAACATGGGGGGTGGATTCTGTGGCTAAGACCACAGGCCCTATCATCTAGGATATCGCTGTTTTCCACATGGAAAACGGCGATATCCACGCTATCTCTGAAAGTTTTATCGCCTCGGCGATGCGCGTTGTTAATAACGCGCTAACCGGGCGATAAATTACAGAGATAGCCGGCGATAAATATGCAAGCGCTAAGCGCGCTTTGCGATATTTATCGCCGGCCCTTGATAATATGCCCCAGTGTGAGCACCAGAGAATGGGCATTTTCTTTGTTTTTGAGGTCTGCCAGGACAGTTTTAAAAAAGTTGTCCGTTAAAAGAAAATCATGGCACTAAAGCTGACATTTACTACCATCATTAATTGAATTGGGTAGCCTGCTATGTAGGCCATGTATCTAACAAACATGTCCTAGCTAGTTAAGCACGCGCAAATAGCGGCCATGTTAGCATACAATCAGGCCTGTTTTATATGTTACATTTAAAGTACTACCAGTGGTGTAACAAAACTTGAGGGGGCCCCCTTGCAAAGTACACAGAGGGGGCCCCCCTCCTCAGCCCACCACCTACCACTTTTGCTGGAGCTCAGGGGCGGCGGGGGGGGGGTGCTTATGTTACGCCACTGAGTACTACACAAAAGCCCTGCCGCACATGCATGACAGTCAGTTGCATTGTTTCAAAACCGAAAAGACAAGACAGGACCTGGTGTATCAAAGGGTTTTATCCAATTTGTGTCTAAGCAAAAATGTGATAGAACATATTGGACAAGTTGTTAGATGCAAATTAATGTTATTACACAGACCAGGTGACCATTGACACTCATAATAGACTTTAAAATAATAAGAGTAATGACCTCACTTAGAGTTATGGGCAAATAGCCCAAAGGATCAAACAGTTCACTTGATAAAATGGTGGCAATGTGGAAGCCCAATAGCTTCATATTTTACTGTGTGTACACCATTTTCTTTCTTTGGTAAAATGGATGATGTGATGGAGTTTTATTAAAGAGATTACTTTGCTGCACTTTGGAGAGTGGACTAGGCTGCAGGTTGCAGAGGTCTGCATCTGCTTCTTGCTCCTTTTTCAGCCTTTGTGTGATGTCCACACAGTACTATGCAAGGAGAGAGAACACGGTGACAGAGGGAATGCCAGTAGAAGATGATGACCAGGCAAGCACTTCTGAAGCCAGGCGTTGATGGTATTGAATAATATTTGGTATTTCATGGAATGGTAAGTGTCAAAAGTCATATATACTATTGTGCTCTAGTGTCTGCTTCACACCCAAGCAACCTGTTCATACCCTGACACTTTTTGGTCATAGACCCTCCATTGTTCCAACTTTACCCTTGCTGACAAAGCACAAATGTTCTCTTGTTGCTGTCTTGGCTCCTTCCAGTCTGAGTATTATTTCCTACTCATTCTTTACTTACAAATGTCACGTGATCTGACTGCCCCAGTTGGACATTAAATTGCTTTTGTACCAACCGTTTCTGCTAGAGGCTGGCCTTCTTGCACAGAAGTTCACTCTTGCTGGCCTGTTGCCATTGTTTACTACATAGGTTACAGTGTTAATGGCTCATCAACATAAGACTTTTATACTGGTGACAGATAAATGACTGATTGCCACCTTGCTTTTCAGAGGCACCACCAGCCTCTCTGCTTGAACTATAGTGGAATCTTCTCTATCACAGTGGCTTAACTTCTTGACATGTGCCTGCAGTTCCTTCTGTCCTGTCTGCGGGACTGGCCTGCTTGTGTCACACAGTTGTCTCTGTTCCATCTGCTCTGGTATTTCAGTGACATCACTCTGTTTGCCTTTCTGTTTCCTTGCCTCAGAGGTCAGGGAGTCTAAGGTAAGCAACATGTTTTAATCTGTGGTAAAACAATAATGAGGGGCTGTATGTAATGGATGGTGAGATACAACTGAATTTCCTTTCAGGGGGGCCTGGAGAAGGAGGCACCAACTTATTTCAAGCTATGTGCATTTTGATAGCTTTCAAAAATCAACTGTGACTAGGAGAGGTCATGATTATTGAGGTTCATCATTTGGGGTACATCTTCATAGAAAAGATTTTGTTGTGTCCAAGATTTACCCATAGGTAGTTCTGGCTTGAGGAAGGCTGAATGAGGATGCTGCTGCATTGGGGATTTGTGATGGGGCAGTGCGAGATGAGGAGAGTGATCCTGTTACTACTTTGTTGCAGTTGGTTGAGCCCAATATATGATCTGATCAGAAGGCCATCTTGATAGAAGATGGTGGTCTAATCAAACGTCATCCAGTGTATCACCTTTGACCAAATGATTGTTATGATAAAGGTTTTTCCGGAGCAGTTGGAAATTAGAGTGAAATGCAGGTAACTCAGAGAGTCAGAAGGTAAGCCAAGAAGGAATTAAATGGACTACATTTGTCAATCAATCAGGGTAATGTATAGCCCGGCTACTCACCCGTGAAGGTCTCAAGGTGCTTGGGGAGGGGGGGTTCTGGTCGGACTGGGTAGAGGAACATTCGAAGAGCCAGGTCTTGAGGTCCTTGTTGGATTCCTATCACCAGATGACAGTTTCCATTCTCCACAGAGAACAGTCCGATTGCCAGGGGTCACCTGGCTGCCACAAGACTCCCACTGCATAAACACTTAAGGAACATTAAAGATGCTTTCAGCCTGTTTCAAGACTATTAAACTATCTACGAGAGATTATTTTGGAAATTATTTCCTTTAGCTGTATGGATCTGCTTGGTTCTACTTGTGCTAATGTATCAGAGTGTCACACATAAAAGCATTCAAATTTCACTCATACGGACACTGAGAACGTTGTAATGTCACGCATTAGGAAACTGAAAACTTGGCAACTATGTACAAAGCAGATTGTAGGTACCAGTATGCAAAGAATAATTCTAGACTGGATGAAATACTCACCCACAGATTTGACAAACATGAAAGTTCCTACAGCATGGTATAGGTTTCGGAGTCAGCCACTGTCCTGTATATGTTTTTAAACTGAACATTATTATATCATGGCCAAGTTAACAAAAAGCAATGAGGTACTTCAATCATTATTCAGTAGTGCACAAGTTAAAAAAATATGTGCATTGCAGTTGTCTAAACACATGTTGGTACCTCCTGTGCCATGGGCTGAAGGCTAATTTACAATTTGAATCCATTTCAGAATGTTCTTGGACTCTTGTATGGCACACTTTCAAACCTGCCCAATACAGTATGTTTTCCAGCGTTGTATTCTGTATTTTCTTTTTAACTGAGCAATACACCATGGGGGATATTCACAAGAACGTGCGCTAAACATCTCCAAAAAATGTTAACGCAACTTTACACATCGCAGGAAAATAACCCAGTGTTACCGTGGAATTCACAACACGGCGCTACCATGCCATAGTCTCCCGAAAACGCGGCCAATGTCCGCGATACAACCACCGTGACGGAGATAAAAACACAAACCCCAACACCCAAAAACATGCGATGAGCCCATTCGCGATGAGGAAAGCAGCGATAAGCAGCGCCAGGCCCGCGACACACACACAGCAGGCGGGAATAAGCACAACAAAAGCAGGAAAAAGAAAGACAAACCAAACAGAAAACAACAGCGAAGCACAATGGAGGCAGCCGGAGCTAGTACACAACCCCACAAGCCCCATTGGCAACAAAACATTGTACATGGCAGGCCATCGTGGACAAGGTGAATGCAGACGGAGAGCGGAGGAGGACAATGGAAGAAAACCAGAACAGCTGGAATGATGCGAAACGCACAAACAAGCAGAAACACGCCAACAACCAGAAGGCAGCAATGCACACTGGAGGTGGGAGTCCAGCGCCACACCAGGAGCTGGATGACATGGAGGAAATGGTGTCCACCACATCAGTCTGGAGATGGTGGCAGGAGTCGGGACCGGAAACTGCTCAAAATCAACAGACACAACAGCAACAGGGAGAGGAAAGACCAGGGACTGGGGGGACGGGGGGAGATGGCACACATGCACAATTAAGCACAGCACAACTGCAGCACAAACCATGCCCAAGAGTAACAACACCAACCAAGAGCACAAGTCACACAACCCGGCAATATCACACCACTGAACAAGCACAGAAGTGAAAACCACACTGCCTGAAAGGGAGAAGGGTGAGCCAAATCAGAGCTGAAGGGACATCTCACACACAATGCAGCACACACACATAGGAAGCAGAGCACCCCAACATCCAACACAATGTGGTACAAACAGCAACATTTGCACAACCGAACACAGGACACAAGTGCACCCGCTTGTGGCCGGTAAATGGCCATACGCATCTGGCAAAGCATGAAACAGGGACATGATAATGCAAAAGTACCAACCCACAGCCCTGATGGGGTAGCAATGCATGTATGGCAGGGACCCAGATAGGCTGTGACACACACATTGGCATACAAATCAACACTCAACACAGTTGGAGACAAGTGAAGGTGCGGAAACTTTATCAACAATTGCGTGTCAGTACGGCCAAGAGAAGTGCCACGACATGCAGACCAATGCAGCAGCATGTCTGAATGAGGAATGTTGGAAAGCGCCCATGTCCACCCCGGGGGAGTCCATCACCAACACAAGTCAGTGCCAACCCGCGTTGGTTGTCCGCGCATGGATATATATATATATCAAATCACAAGATTTGTAAAGTGCACTACTTACCCGCGAGGGTCTCAAGGCGCTGAGGGAGAGGAGGGGGGGTGTTGCCGCTACTGGTCGCATAGCCAGGTCTTGAGTCGTCTCCTGAAGGTCAGCAGGTCTTGGGTCTGTCGTAGGTTGAGGGGAAGGGTGTTCCAGATCTTGGCGGCGCGGTGAGAGAAGGATCTGCCTCCGGTGGTGGTTCTCCGGATGCGCGGGACGGTGGCCAGGGAGAGGTCGGCGGAGCGGAGCTGACGGTTGGGAACGTAGAAGGAGAGTCGACTGTTGAGGTAGGCTGGGCCGGTTTTGTGGAGTGCCTTGTGTGCGTGGATCAGGAGTTTGAAGGAGATTCTCTTGTCGACGGGGAGCCAGTGCAGGTTTTTCAGGTGGGTGGTGATGTGGCTGTGGCGTGGAATGTCGAGAATCAGGCGTGCAGAGGCGTTTTGGATTCTTTGCAGTCGTTTGATGAGCTTGGTCGGGGCTCCTGCGTAGAGGGCGTTTCCGTAGTCGAGTCCGCTGCTGACGAGGGCCTGGGTGACTGTTCTTCTCGTGTCTGTCGGGATCCACCTGTAGATCTTGCGGAGCATGCGGAGGGTGTTGAAGCAGGAGGAGGAGACTGCATTGACTTGCTTGGTCATGGTGAGCGTTGAGTAGAGGATGACTCCCAGGTTGCGTGCGTGGTCGGTTGGTGTCGGGGGTGCCCCTAGTGACGAGGGCCACCAGGAGTCGTCCCAGGCTGATGGGTTGGAGTCGAGGATGAGGATCTCCGTCTTGTCTGTGTTCAGCTTAAGTCGGCTGCACTTCATTCAGTCGGCGACGGCTTTCATTCCTTCGTGGAGGTTGGATTTGGCGGTGAGGGGGTCCTTGGTGAGGGAGAGGATCAGTTGAGTGTCGTCGGCGTAGGAGATTATATTGAGGTCGTGCTGTCGGGCGATGCGTGCGAGTGGAGCCATGTAGATGTTGAACAGTGTCGGGCTGAGGGAAGATCCCTGGGGTACGCCGCAGATGATCTCGGAGGCTTCGGATCGGAATGGGGGGAGGCGGACGCTCTGGGTTCTGCCGGAAAGGAAGGAGGTGGTCCAATCCAGGGCCTTGTCTCGGATCCCTGCGTCGTGGAGGCATGTGCGTAGTGTGCGGTGGCAGACAGTGTCGAAGGCAGCGGAGAGGTCCAGGAGGATGAGGGCCGCCGTCTCGCCGTTGTCCAGCAGGATCCTGATGTCGTCTGTGGCGGCGATGAGGGCGGTCTCGGTGCTGTGGTTGCTGCGGAATCCTGACTGGGAGGGGTCCAGGATGCTGTTATCTTCGAGGTAGCGGGTGAGCTGTCTGTTGACGATCTTCTCGATGACCTTAGCTGGGAATGGAAGCAGGGAGATGGGCTGGAAGTTCTTGAGGTCGCTCGGGTCCGCCTTGGGATTTTTGAGTAGGGCGTTGATCTCGGCGTGTTTCCAGCTCTCTGGGAAGGTTGCGGTCTCGAAGGAGAGGTTGATGACGTTGCGCAGGTGGGGTGCGATGGAGCTGCCGGCTTTGTTGAAGATGTGGTGTGGAAAAGGGTCTGATGGGGAGCCGGAGTGGATTGTGCCCATGGTCTTGATTGTGTCCTCGGTGTTCACGTTGACTCAGGCTGTCAGGGGGTCGTGGTCGATGGGGTGCGGCGGGTCTGATGTGTCGGGGCCTGTTGGGGTCATACGGGAGTCGAAGCTGTCGTTGATGTTGGCGATCTTGCGGTGGAAGAAGGTGGCGAGGGAATCACACAGGGCTTGCGACGGCGGGATGTCGTTGGCGTTGGAGCTGGGGTTGGAGAGTTCCTTCACGATGCTGAAGAGCTCCTTGCTGTTGTGTGCGTTGTTGTCGAGGCGGTCTTTGAAGGAGGTCCTCTTGGCGGACCTGATGAGGTGATGGTGGTTGCGGATGGCGTCTTTGTGGGCTGCGCGGCTGTCCGGCGTCTTCTCGCTGTGCCATTTGTTCTCCTGTTTCCGGCAGGTGCGCTTGGATGCTAGGAGTTCCGGGGTGAACCAGCTGGCTCTCTTGCTGGTGTCTTTGTAGGCTGGTTTTTTCAGCGGGGCTAAGGTGTTGGCGCAGTCGTCCATCCATCGTCTGAGATGGCAGGCGGCGGCGTCGGGGTTGAAGGGGTCGTTGGGTGGGCTGAGTGCGAGGTTTGTCTGGAGTTGGTCTTCAGTGACTTTGCTCCAGCATCTGCGGGGGATCTGTAGGGTGCGGTGGTGTGCGGCGGGTTTCCGGAAGGTGAAGTGGATGCAGTGGTGGTCGGTCCAGGTGAGTTCGGAGGTGTGGCTGAAGGAGACGTGGGAGCTTGAGGAGAAGATGGCGTCGAGCGTGTGTCCGGCGATGTGGGTCGGCGTAGTGACGAGCTGTTTCAGTCCGAGGTTGGCGAGGTTGGCGATCAGGGTGGAGGAGTTGCTGTCGTTGTTGTTCTCCAGGTGAAAGTTCAGGTCTCCGAGGAGGATGTAGTCGGTGGAGGTCAGGGCGTGCGTGCTGATGAAGTCGGCGATGGAGTCGTTGAACTGGGGTCGGGGTCCGGGGGGTCTGTAGATGAGGGTGCCTCTTACGGTGGTGTTGGGATCCGTGTGGATCTGGAAGTGCATGTGTTCGGCGGTGCTGAGAGTGTCGTCGGTGCTGTTCGAGACCCTGATGGTGTCTTTGTGGACGATGGCGATTCCTCCTCCGATTCCGTTGGTGCGGTCTCTGCGGGTGATCTTGTAGCCATCGGGGATGGCTATGGCGATGTCGGGTGCGGAGGATTCGTTCATCCAGGTCTCTGTCAGGAAGGCGACGTCCGGTGATGAGGTGTCGAGTAGGTCCCAGAGCTCGACGGCGTGTTTGCGTGCGGAGCGGGTGTTTAGTAGGATGCACCGGAGATGGTTGAGGTCCTTCTTGGCGGGAGTCTCGGGCTCTCCGAGGCAGGTGAAGCTGCAGTTCCGGCAGGTGAAGGGACCATGGGTGCGTTTCGGGGCGGCCTTGAAGCAGGTGGAGGTCCATCCTGGGTTGAGAGCGATGAGGGTGCTGGCGTCGTATCGGAGGTGGTCTTCGTGGCGGATGCGGGGGCCAGGGGTTCTGGCGCTGGGCGCGGTCCAGGCGCGGACGGGCGCAGACGGGCTTGCCTTAGGCGCGCCAGCGGCCGCCATATATGGGGAGGTGGGAGGGAGGAGCAGCTGGGAGGCGGGAGGCAGGGGCAGCGAGTGGTCAGCGAGGGGGGCGGGGCCGCAGGGGACACAGCGGCGGAAAACGGGAGGGCGAAGGGGTACAGAAATCAAAAGGGGCACAGAGCGAAAAACAGTGCACAGCAGTGGGGGCACAGAATGGAAGGGCAAAAACAGTGGAAAAGCAGTGGGGGCAAAGAACGAAAACAGTCACAGCAGTGGGGGCACAGAACGGAAGGGCAAAAACAGTGGAAAAACAGTGGGGGCACAGAACGAAAACAGTCACAGCAGTGGGGGCACAGAACGGAAGGGCAAAAACAGTGGAAAAACAGTGGGGGCACAGAACGAAAACAGTCACAGCAGTGGGGGCACAGAACGGAAGGGCAAAAACAGTGGAAAAACAGTGGGGGCACAGAACGAAAACAGTCACAGCAGTGGGGGCACAGAACGGAAGGGCAAAAACAGTGGAAAAACAGTGGGGGCACAGAACGAAAACAGTCACAGCAGTGGGGGCACAGAACGGAAGGGCAAAAACAGTGGAAAAACAGTGGGGGCACAGAACGAAAACAGTCACAGCAGTGGGGGCACAGAACGGAAGGGCAAAAACAGTGGAAAAACAGTGGGGGCACAGAACGAAAACAGTCACAGCAGTGGGGGCACAGAACGGAAGGGCAAAAACAGTGGAAAAACAGTGGGGGCACAGAACGAATACAGTCACAGCAGTGGGGGCAACGAACGGAAGGGCAAAACAGTGGAAAAACAGTGGGGGCACAAATATAGAGGGGAAAGACAGTAACAGTGACGCTCACAACGACAAGAACCTACCTACGGCCTACCACTGGCCACCAGGGATGAGGCGCAGGTGGTAGCCTGCGGGTGGAGGAGGGCCTCAGATCAGCAGTAGCAGGGAGCTGGACGCACAGGTGGCGCTGTGCGGATGGGGGGCGACCTACCCAGAGGATCAGGAGTCCAGGCCAATACAGCCATGTCCACTGTCGTCTTGGGACATGTGACCAGATCCCCAACATGCAACCAGGCGTCGGGACACGTGCAATGGGTCACATTCAGTTGTGGCTGCAGGTACCTTGTCACTCGTCCATGAACGCGAGTGCAGCAGCGTAGGCCAACATTTCCAATGAGAGATCCACCACATCTAACATGTCTGCGACGTAACCCATCAGCTGTCCCGGACAGATGTGCTGACTCCAACCCCTGGCCCCAATTTGCACGAAAGCCCAATCGGGGAGCGGCTCAATGTGGTCACTGCACACGACGACTCGTGCAATCTTCCAGGTCCAGTTGCCAGCATGCATGCCAAACATCCAGGCATGCCATAAACGGGCATCACGGTGACACTCCTGGTCGTGGGCCAACAGGGGGCGCGCACACACGTCAAAATACAGGTCAGCTACCGTTACGTTGGAGAGGCAGACATCCATGGTCCACTCGAATATGCACGAGCGACAATGCAACACAGGCTGAACGCAGGTGACATTGGCATGCGGAAGCTCAGCCGGTAACTGATCCGCAGCACTGCCAATGGCAGTGCCCCCAGTACATGCAGCAGACGTGCACGGTACAGGTCCACGTGACTGGAGTTGAGCATGTGTCCGGGATGGTCTGCCATTGCGTCAGTGGCTCTGCTTGAAGCAGCACTGGCTTGCCCCGTGCCAGTCCTGTGGATGAAATGGCACAGCTCGGAGCAATGAGCAGTGTCTGTGTGCAACGGGTGCAGGCCTGGGGTGGGGTGGGAGTACGTGTGAAGGCCATTCCACGCACGCTAACTTCGACCAAGGACTTCTGCGTGTGGGATGTGTACACGTTGGTCTCACGTCGGGCAGTGCGTAGTGTGGGAGTCGCCAGCAAATGCTATTGTATCTGTCTGGGGGTGCTGGGCACATGCAAGTCCCAGCTCGGAGCTGCAGATGTGCTACCGCCTGATAGTTCAGACAAAGGACCTTTCATCCCTACAGTAACTTCACCATCTGCATGCATACAGGAGATGTACAGAGGCCTGTCGTGGGTGGGGTGGGATGTCTGCTGTGAGAAGTTGGCCTGGTATATGCTGTCCACTAATTATAGTGGGCACCTTGCACCAGTCCAAACAACCCCTTATTGGAGATAGGTTAAAGACAACCTTTATTGAAAGCTATCCTAGTGGTAGCTATGGAGAGCAGCCTTCAGGCTAAGTCTTGAAGGAATGTAAAGCAGCTTGTTTTACCAGTCTATAATCTCTTGAGTGACCAAATGAAAGAGCACCACACCAGGTATATATTCAAAATATATGTATTTATTACTAAACACACCCCTCTAGTCTCTTTATGTGACTAGAGTTCGAAGTACATAAGTTATTTAAACACAGTAATAGCACAAATACACGTTTGGGCCCTAGGGGCGTACCAAACCATATACCAATAAAGTGGTATAAGAATCACGACTGAGCTAGACACTAGGCCTAGAGCCTGTAGAAGTGCTTGGACCACAAGGAACCACCCAAGGTAGTGACACAGGGGACCCACGGGGGACGCGTGCAGTGTAGTAACACAGCCGCGAAACGCCGTTAACTTCTATGGAGAAAGTCGCGGTTTGGAATTTAAAGAAAAGGGACACTTAAAGAAGGACTTGGAGAAAACCCTTTGAGAACTAGGTCGTTCTAGAGTCTCTACCAACGGGAGCACCGGAGTACTCTTGTTACCTCACCCAGGGAAGCCGGGTGCATAGGTGCCTTTCGGGGTCGGGTTTCGTCGTCGATTTGTATGGCGCTCTGCTGCAAAGTGCTGCTGGCGACCAAGTGAAAAGTGTCCGGGTGGATCCAAGGGTGGATCGGAGATCTGAAGAACCTGAAAGCAGAGGGGACAGAGTCTGGGTCACTAGCCAGCGACCAGGAAGGCGATGAGCAGATGCCCACCGATGTCGAGTGCTTCAGGTAGGTTGACAGTCGTCTTGACTCTTCAGCCACGAGGTCCAGGAGGCGTTGTCGGCAACCAGGAGCAGGATTCGGGTTGATACACAATGTCTATCGAGTGCTGAGGTGTCGGCGACCGGATTGGACCCAACAAGCCTTGGCAACGGCAAGTCTCGATGAAGATGAAGATTGACGATTGTGCAGACCAACAAGGTCTGAGGAACTCACCCAGCAAAGGTAAGTGAGGGCAAGCCTGGAGCAACCAGGGAGCCCAAGTAGTAAAAGATTGGCCTTTGTGAAGGGCTACTAGCCAACGGGCTAGTGACCGCGAAGGAGCCACGAGACGGTGCACGTGGAGCTGGCTCACAGGACACTCGTGGAGTGGAGGCCAGTGATCTTCGGTGCAGTTGGTGCTGGAGGCTGGGGCTACTCGGAGCCCAAAGCACGACTTCGTGGGAGACCCAGAAGAGGATGCACTTGCAAATGCGTGCGCTGTCCAGGGGTCACGGTTCCACATTACCCACAACAGCTACGGGCCTCAGCTTTGCTGGGGACTCAGGGCAGCCTCGGGGAAGTCTGAAAATTCACCTCTGGTGATGCAAAGACTTCGGAATCCGACGGGAGCTTCAGCGATGCAGACCGGACAATTGCTTCTTTGGTGCCTGCCAAGCAGGGGAGTCACTCCTTGACCCCAAGGGAGATTCTTCTGTCCTCTAATCTTTAAGTAGAGCGTCGAAGGCCCAGGATTCTGTGTCAGAGTTTCGTCCAGGGATAATCTAAAGTCCTAAGGACTGGGGTCCCATACTTATACTAAGTTTAGGGGTTGGACTTACTCTGTGGTCCCACCTATGGGTGGGTCAGGGCAGAGGGGTGGCTACACCCCTTTCCCTTTGTCCAGTTCGCGCCAAAGCAGGGGCTGGAAGCCCCTGATCCGGTTTGAACTGGGGTATGCACAGGGACACCAAATGTGCCCCCAGTGCAGGACTTCAAAGCACCCGAGAGTGCTCCCGCCCAGCCCCAATACACACTATCCTGTCTGGGGAGGTGGTCACACCTCCCTGGGACAGGAAACCTATTGTCCAGGCCTCCCCTGCCGGAGTTTCGGTCAGCAGCAGGAGGCCAGACTCGTGTCTGTGGCAGCGGCATCCATTTTGTGATGCCAGGGCTTGGAAAGTCAGTACCGGGCATACCGGTGTGTACATGTCTTTCCCTCTAGAAGGGTGGAATGCTACCCCCGCCGCCAGAACTGGCCCCGGGGGGTTAGTATTCCAAGATGTTTGACACCAAACACGACATGTTTCCGTGCAGCCATCCCAAAGTTAGCATTTAACGCGAGGTTATAATGCGCTTAAGAGTATATGGTCAGGCTGCTCTACAAACAGCATCAGAGAAGGGTCTCCGAACGCTGCAGAGGGGCCCTGCTCATGCAGGGGCACCCTCTCACATAGGAACCACGCACTCTGCCTTCAGGATTGATAAGGCCTGCCATAGGAGTGACTTATAGGTTTATATGTGTGTATGTACATAGTGATATAGGTAGCCTATATCACAGTAAGGGGTGCATGCACCACCTTACCCAGGCTGCAGTAGCAGACCTGTGGTGTCAGTTTGGATGGCCTTCCAGGGGTGGCACAATACATGCTGCAGCCCCTGGTAGGCCTCTGAGGTACCTATGCCCTGGGTACATAGTATACCATATACTAGGGACTTATAAGGGCACTCCAGATTCCAATCAGAGATGTGCCTAAGGCACATGGAAACCATTTTAGAGAGGAAGCAGCTAGGCTGGGGTTCTGATTAGCAGGGCCCCAGCCAGACTAAGGTCGAAAAACAGTGAAGCATCAGCAAAAAGTGGGGGTACCCATGTGAAGCAGATCCTACTCTCCTACACAACCCCCCCAAACGTAGGGACATTAAACTAACCTTGCCCAGTTAAGTCTTCATGTTCTAAGTGGAAGTACCTAGAGAGTCCATCTGCATTGGCATGGTTACTCCCAGGTCTATGTTCCACTGTGAAGTCCATCCCCTGTAGGGAAATGGACCACCTAAGCAGTTTGGGGTTTTCACCCTTCATTTGTTTTAGCCATAAGAGGGGCTTATGGTCTGTTTGAACAAGGAAGTGAGTACCAAACAAGTATGGCCTCAACTTCTTCAGAGCCCAGACCACAGCAAAGGCCTCCCTCTCAATGGCTGACCAACGTTTCTCTCTAGGGGTCAGCCTTCTGCTAATGAAAGCTACTGGCTGATCCTGACCTTCTTCATTCAATTGTGACAGTACAGCCCCTACCCCCAATTCAGATGCATCAGTTTGAACAATGAACTTCTTGGAGTAATCAGGACTCTGTAGAATGGGAGCAGTGCACATGGCCTGCAGTCATCAAATGCCTTTTGACAGCTAACTGTCCACTGAACCTTTTTGGGCATTTTCTTGGAAGTTAAGTCATTCAGGGGTGTCACTATTGATCCATACCCCTTGACAAATCTCCTATAGTACCCAGTCAGGCCTAAGAAGGCTCTCACCTGAGTCTGGGTAGTTGGAGCAGTCCAGTCCATGATGGTCTGGATCTTGCTCTGCAAGGGTTGAACCTGGCCTCCACCCACAAGGTGGCCCAGGTACACAACCTGACTCTGCCCTATCTGGCACTTGGTGGCCTTGATAGTCAGGCCTGCCTTTTGCAGGGCCTGTAAAACATTTCTGAGGTGGACCAGGTGATCCTCCCAGGTGGAGCTAAAGACAGCAATATCATCTAGATATGCTGCACTATAGGCTTCCAGACCTGTAAGGACTGTATTCACCAACCTCTGAAAAGTGGCAGGTGCATTCTTCAGACCAAAGGGCATCACCACAAATTGATAATGCCCACTAGGGGTTGAGAATGCTGTCTTTGGCTTTGCATCATCAGCTAGTCTGATCTGCCAGTAGCCAGCTGTCAGGTCAAATGTGCTTAGATACTTGGCTGAGGCCAAAGTGTCTATTAGCTCATCTGCCCTAGGTATTGGATGGGCATCAGTCCTAGTGACTGCATTGAGACCCCTGTAGTCCACACAAAACCTCATCTCTCTTTTCCCACCACTGGTGTGAGGTTTTGGCACAAGGACCACTGGACTAGCCCAAGGGCTATCTGAGGGTTCAATAACTCCCAAATCCAACATTTTCTGGACTTCTGTCCTGATACAGTCCCTGACATGGTCAGGTTGCCTATAAATCTTATTTTTAATAGGCAGACTGTCCCCAGTGTCCACTTCATGAGTGCACCAGGTGGTCTGACTTGGAGTCAGTGAGAACATGTGTCTGAACTGATTGAGCACCTGTCTACAATCAGTTTGCTGCTGGGTAGTGAGGCTGCCTGCCAAGGCTACACCATCCACTGACCCATCATCAGGGTTCTGGGAGAGCAGGTCAGGGAGTGGGTCACTCTCTTCCTCCTGTCCCTCATCAGTAGCCATGAGCAAGCCCATGTCTGCCCTGTCCACATATGGTTTTAACCTGTTGACATGGAGAACCCTGTGGGGACTCCTGGGTGTCCCTAGGTCTACTAAGTAGGTAACCTCACCCTTCTGTTCAACAATGGTATGGGGTCCACTCCATTTGTCTTGGAGAGCTGCTGGGGCCACTGGCTCCAGCACCCACACCTTCTGTCCTGGCTGATAAACAGTCAGTACAGCCTTTTGGTCATGCCAGGCCTTTTGAAGTTCCTGGCTAGCCTCAAGGTTTTTAGTTGCCTTTTTCATATACTCAGCCATCCGGGAGCGGAGACCAAGTACGTAGTCCACTATGTCTTGCTTTGGGGGCTTGAGAGGTAACTCCCATCCTTCCTTCACCAAGCACAGTGGACCCCTGACAGGGTGACCAAACAAAAGTTCAAAAGGGCTGTAGCCAACCCCTTTTGAGGCACCTCCCTGTACGCAAATAAAAGGCAGGGCAAGAGTATGTCCCATCTTCGCCTAAGCTTTTCTGGGAGCCCTTTAATCATGCCCTTCAAGGTTTTGTTGAATCTCTCAACTAAACCATTGCATTGTGGGTGACAAGGTGTGGTGAACTTGTAAGTCACTCCACACTCCTTCCACATTGCTTTTAAGTATCCAGACATAAAGTTTGCACCCCTGTCTGATACAACCTCCTTAGGGAAGCCCACTCTTGAGAAAATTCCCAGGAGGGCCCTTGCCACCACAGGTGCTGTAGTGGTCCTAAGGGGAATAGCCTCTGGGTACCTGGTGGCATGATCCACTACCACCAGGATAAACCTGTGCCCAGATGCTGTTTGGGGATCCATGGGACCAACAATGTCAATCCCCACCCTTTCAAAGGGGACCCCCACCACAGGTAGTGATATCAGGGGGGCCTTTGTAGTGCCACCTGCCTTGCCACTGGCCTGGCAGGTTACACAGGAGCGACAAAACTCCTTGGTGTCTTCAGACATGTGGGGCCAGTGAAAGTGAGGGACAATTCTGTCCCAAGTCTTGTTATGGCCCAGGTGACCTGCTAAGGGAATATCATGGGCTAGGGTCAATAGGAAGCCCCTGAACTTCAGAGGTATAACCAACCTCCTGGTAGCACCAGGCTTGGGGTCTCTACACTCTGAGTACAAGAGTCCATCATCCCAATACACAGTATGGGGACCACTAGCTTTCCCAGCAGCTTCAGCAGCAGCTTGCTGTCTGAGGGGTTCAAGAGAGGGCAGCTCTGCTGCTCCTGGCTCAGATCTGCCCTGGAAGGTCCCCCTGTCCCCAAGAACTCAATCTGGTCAGGTTCAAGCTCCTCTGGGACAGTTCCTTCCTCAGGACTGAGATCATCCCCCTCAAGGGACTGATCTTCCTTCTGAGCCAAGGGGAAGGCACTGCCTTTACCCTACTACTCCTCCTCTTGGAAGGCACTTGGTCCATTATTCCAGAATCCAAGGCCTGTTCAGTGCTAGACATTTTGGCTTGTGACCTGGTCACAGCAAACACATCTGCAGGGATGCCCAGCATTTCTGCATGGGTCCTGAGCTCCACTTCCGCCCAAGCTGAAGTTTCTAAGTCATTGCCAAGCAAGCATTCAACTGGTAGGTCTGCACTTACCACAACCTTCTTAAGGCCAGTTACCCCTCCCAAGGAGAAGTTAACAACTGCCAGAGTATGGTCTGTTCTGACATTGCTAGCATTGGTCACTTGGTACATCTCACCAAGTATAACTTGCCCTGGATTCACAAGGTCTTGTGTCACCATGGTGACACTTGCCCCTGTGTCCCTAAATGCCAAAGCCTCTCGTCCATTGATTAAAGGCTGTTGTCTGTACTTGCCCAGATTACTGGGACTCATAGAGGAGGTCATATCCATGCCTCCATCACAGACTAGGACAGCCTGAGTGAGTTCTCTGACTAGGTCAGAGCCCATCTCAGTACCCAGGGTCAACCCTACTAAACCCTTGGCTGTAGTACTCCCACCACCAACTGTAACTGTACTAGGGGGAACAGGTGCCTTAGGGGCATTGGTGGGGGCTGGAGTCGAGTCTTTGGACTTGGTGCAATCACTGGTCCAGTGGGTCTTTTGCTTACAGACCTTGCACCATGGTTTTCTTTGGCCTTTCCCTTTGGTAGACTGTGAATCCCCACCTGAAGAAGATTTTTGGGGGCCTTGTGAAGACTTTTGATCTTTACCCTTCTCCCCACCCTTATCAGAGTTCTTAGAATCTTGCTTCTTAGGGTCACCACCTTGGTTCTGTACCTTCTGCCTCACCCTGGTTCTGACCCATTTGTCTGCCTTCTTTCCCAATTCTTGGGGAGAGGTCAGATCAGAGTCCACCAGGTACTGATGCAACAGCTGATTTTGACAGTTATTAAGAATCTGCTCCCTCATTATCAGATTGTACAATCCTGTGAAGTCACACACCTTACTGCCCATCAACCAGCCTTCCAGAGCCTTAGCAGAACAATCCACATAGTCTACCCAGTCTTGAGTCTGTGCTTTTTGGGCATCTCTGAACTTTAACCTGTATTGTTCAGTTGTTAGGCCAAACCCATCAATAAGAGCACTCTTCAAGACCTTGTAATTATCAGCATCCTCCTCTCTTACAGTGAGGAGCTTGTCTCTACCTTTGTCTGCAAAGGAGAGCCACAAGATTGCTGCCCACTGCTCCTGAGGGACCTTCTGTACTTTACAGGCCCTCTCTAGAGCAGTTATCCATTTGTGGATGTCATCCCCACTCTGGTAGGGAGGGACAATCTTGCTCAGGTTTCTATGGTCATAAGACCTTTCCCTATCTTTAGGGATATTGCTGCCACCATGGGACTCTAGTCCCAACTTTTTCTCTCTCTGTAGAGATCTAGGGACTCCCTGTCTAGAGCCAATTGCTGCTTTCTGAGTTCAAGCTGGGCTTGCTCATACTGAATCAGCCTCTTTCTCCTCTCATGAGAGGATTCCCTCCTATGAGAGGAGACAGAGGTCCCTATTGAGGTGTCAGAGTGGTTAGACTCCTGAGAAGGAGATCTAGACCTTCTAGGCACACTCATAATCCTTCCTGGGGGACAAAGTGGAGGTCATTCTGATCCTCCTCTTCCTCTTCAGGAGGGATTGGGTTTTCCAGGTCAGGGTCATTGTCACCCTCCTGGTCAGTTCCAGAGGGGGGGTTGGGGGTGTTGCTACCCCTGGCCCCATCCTCATCTTCTGCCCCACCCTCTGCACCTACCCCTTCAGTCCCTAAGGGCCTGTTGAGATCATCAGCCATTAACATCTCTCTCAGATGTTGGGTGGTGGGACTTTGGCCTGTCTTCAGTTTCCTCACATTGCATATTGCTCTCAATTCCAAGAATGGGAGTGTATCATACTTGGAGGGAAGAAGCCCAGTGGCTTCTGGCAAGGACTCTCTGGGTCCTGGCTTTGAAGACATCACTAGTGAGGTGTGGTGTATGCACTACCTACTCTAGTGTGGCCTACTCAATCAATCAAGCATTTATAAAGCGCGCTACATACCCGTAAGGGTTCCAAGGCGCTGGGGGAGGGGGGGGGGGGCTGCAGCTAGTGGTCGAAGAGCCAGGTCTTGAGTAGTCTCCTGAAGGTCTGAGGGTCTTCCGTCTGCCGAAGGTGGAGAGGGAGGGAGTTCCATGTCTTGGCGGCGCGGTAGGAGAAGGACCTGCCTCCGGAGGTGGTCCTGTGGATGCGTGGGACGGCAGCCAGGGAGAGGTCAGCGGAGCGGAGTCTCCTGTTGGGTGCGTAGAATGATAGTCGGTTGTTGAGGTATGCCGGGCCGGTGTTGTGGAGTGCCTTGTGTGCGTGGGTGAGGATCTTGAAGGTGATTCTTTTGTCGACGGGGAGCCAGTGTAGGTTTCTCAGGTGGGGGGTGATGTGGTCTCGGCGGGGGATGTCGAGGATTAGGCGTGCAGAGGAGTTCTGGATTCTTTGGAGTCTGCTGAGGAGTTTGGCAGGGGCTCCGGCGTAGAGTGCGTTGCCGTAGTCGAGCCTGCTGCTGATGAGGGCGTGTGTGACGGTCTTTCGTGTGTCGGTAGGGATCCATCTGTAGATCTTGCGGAGCATGCGGAGGGTGTAGAAGCAGGTTGAGGAGACAGCGTTGATCTGGTTGTTCATGGAGAGTTTCGAGTCGAGGATGACTCCCAGGTTGCGTGCTTGGTTGGTAGGTGTAGGGGCGGCGCCCAGGGAGGTGGGCCACTCTCTTGAGTTGTAGAAAGGGTGTGCTATCCCTTAACACACAACTCTAAGTTCAGTAGAACTTACTGTATACTAAGCTTAATTTATATGTACCTTAGGTACCTTTAGTGGTTTTCAGTTGATCAATTCAATTGAGATTATCTGGTAAAACAATAGCAAGCTGGAATCCCACACGCTGCACACCAATGTGAGACGTTGGCCTGGTATATGCTGTCCACTAATTATAGTGGGCACCTTGCACCAGTCCAAACAACCCCTTATTGGAGATAGGTTAAAGACAACCTTTATTGAAAGCTATCCTAGTGGTAGCTATGGAGAGCAGCCTTCAGGCTAAGTCTTGAAGGAATGTAAAGCAGCTTGTTTTACCAGTCTATAATCTCTTGAGTGACCAAATGAAAGAGCACCACACCAGGTATATATTCAAAATATATGTATTTATTACTAAACACACCCCTCTAGTCTCTTTATGTGACTAGAGTTCGAAGTACATAAGTTATAAGTTATTTAAACACAGTAATAGCACAAATACACGTTTGGGCCCTAGGGGCGTACCAAACCATATACCAATAAAGTGGTATAAGAACCACGACTGAGCTAGACACTAGGCCTAGAGCCTGTAGAAGTGCTTGGACCACAAGGAACCACCCAAGGTAGTGACACAGGGGACCCACGGGGGACGCGTGCAGTGTAGTAACACAGCCGCGAATCGCCGTTAACTTCTATGGAGAAAGTCGCGGTTTGGAATTTAAAGAAAAGGGACACTTGAAGAAGGACTTGGAGCAAACCCTTTGAGAACTAGGTCATTCTAGAGTCTCTACCCACGGGAGCACCGGAGTACTCTTGTTACCTCACCCAGGGAAGCCGGGTGCATAGGTGCCTTTCGGGGTCGGGTTTCGTCGTCGATTTGAATGGCGATCTGCTGCAAAGTGCTGCTGGCGACCAAGTGAAAAGTGTCCGGGTGGATCCAAGGGTGGATCGGAGATCTGAAGAACCTGAAAGCAGAGGGGACAGAGTCTGGGTCACTAGCCAGTGACCAGGATGGCGATGAGCAGATGCCCACCGATGTCGAGTGCTTCAGGTAGGTTGACAGTTGTCTTGACTCTTCAGCCACGAGGTCCAGGAGGCGTTGTCGGCAACCAGGAGCAGGATTCAGGCTGGTACACAATGTCTGTCGAGTGCTGAGGTATCGGGGACCAGATTGGACCCAACAAGCCTTGGCAACGGCAAGTCTTGATGAAGATGAAGATTGACGATTGTGCAGACCAGCAAGGTCTGAGGAACTCACCCAGCAAGGGTAAGTGAGGGCAAGCCTGGAGCAACCAGGGAGCCCAAGTAGAAAAATATTGGCCTTCGTGAAGGGCTACTAGCCAACGGGCTAGCGACCGCGAAGGAGCCTCGAGACGGTGCACGTGGAGCTGGCTCACAGGACACTCGTGGAGTGGAGGCCAATGATCTTTGGTGCAGTTGGTGCTGGAGGCTGGGGCTACTCGGAGCCCAAAGCACGACTTCGTGGGAGACCCAGAAGAGGATGCACTTGCAAATGCGTGTGGTGTCCAGGGGTCACGGTTCCACGTTACCCACCACAGCTACGGGCCTCAGCTTTGCTGGGGACTCAGGGCAGCCTCGGTGAAGTCTGGAAATCCACCTCTGGTGATGCAAAGACTTTGGCGTTCGACGGGAGCTTCAGCGATGCAGACCGGACAATTGCTTCTTTGGTGCCTGCCAAGCAGGGGAGTCACTCCTTGACCCCAAGGGAGATTCTTCTGTCCTCTAATCTTTAAGTAGAGCGTCGAAGGTCCAGGATTCTGTGTCAGAGTTTCGTCCAGGGATAATCTAAAGTCCGAAGGACTGGGGTCCCATACTTATACTAAGTTTAGGGGTTGGACTTACTCTGTGGTCCCACCTATGGGTGGGTCAGGGCAGAGGGGTGGCTACACCCCTTTCCCTTTGTCCAGTTCGCGCCAAAGCAGGTGCTGGAAGCCCCTGATCCGGTTTGAACTGGGGTATGCACAGGGACACCAAATGTGCCCCCAGTGCAGGACTTCAAAGCACCCGAGAGTGCTCCCGCCCAGCCCCAATACACACTATCCTGTCTGGGGTTATAATGCGCTTAAGAGTATATGGTCAGGCTGCTCTACAAACAGCATCAGAGAAGGGTCTCCGAACGCTGCAGAGGGGCCCTGCTCATGCAGGGGCACCCTCTCACATAGGAACCACGCACTCTGCCTTCAGGATTGATAAGTCCTGCCATAGGAGTGACTTATAGGTTTATATGTGTGTATGTACATAGTGATATAGGTAGCCTATATCACAGTAAGGGGTGCATGCACCACCTTACCCAGGCTGCAGTAGCAGACCTGTGGTGTCAGTTTGGATGGCCTTCCAGGGGTGGCACAATACATGCTGCAGCCCCTGGTAGGCCTCTGAGGTACCTATGCCCTGGGTACATAGTATACCATATTATTATTATTATTATTTTCAGATTTATACAGCGCATAATCCAAGATATACTAGGGACTTATAAGGGCACTCCAGATTCCAATCAGAGATGTGCCTAAGGCACATGGAAACCATTTTAGAGAGGAAGCAGCTAGGCTGGGGTTCTGATTAGCAGGGCCCCAGCCAGACTAAGGTCAAAAATCAGTGAAGCATCAGCAAAAAGTGGGGGTACCCATGTGAAGCAGATCCTACTCTCCTACATCTGCGACCCAGGGAATCATGGATGATATGCTGAGCACGTGGCACATGAGCGGCCTCACTGTGTGTTACGTTGCCTCACAGCTGCTCCTCCCTCCCACGAGCCCCCACACTTGTGTGCGATGCGCGGTTGTATCACGTGCACTCCTACAGCACACCATTGTCATGCCTGTCCGTGCATGTCCAGCGGCATGCCAACAACACCTTGAAGCTAGCCGTTGAGGGTGTGCGGCCACGTGAGTGTAGGCTAATGGTCCGGACAGGGCGGACACAGGTGTACAGTCCATGGCTGGCTGTGATCGCGCTGCGATTGAGGCTAGGCATCTGTCTCATGCAGCCGCAGGCATGCATGTGCCAAGACCGCGAGCGGTCTTGCGCTCCTACATTTCCCCGTACGTGCGGGTCCGCCCTCCGGGTGCATGCTACATTGCAACATCGACTACTGTGGCCCTGGTGGCGACAACACCCCAACACAAAGACACACTTACTGCACTTCCTGCTCAAGGCCAGACCAGAGCCACGCCCTGATGCCCCTGCCGAATCAGCACACCCCTGCGCTGACCTGACGTACGCCGGACCAGCACACGCCGCTTGTGCATGCAGGGGGGGGGCAGGCGAAGCTACATGTCCAAGGTCTCAGCCACTGCTGAGGTGACATGGTATCCTCCGCTGAAGACAGCACACTGTGATGTTGCAGGGCTCCGGCCCATCATGCTGACATAATGACCACACGGACACACTTGCTTAGATGGTGGGAATGGCTACGGGCACGTGCGCCCGTCCACTTTTATTAGCAGGCTCACATGTCGAGTGACACCTGTGTTGGATGTGTGTGGGGTGTGTGCACACCAGCAGTCATGGAGTGCCTGGTGCAGTCAAAAAACGACAACAGTGTACATCGTTAAGGACACACCCATTCAACCATAAAGACCCCATGACTTGAGCTGCACAGAGTTAGTGCAAAAACAACAGTTGATGGACAGAATGCAGAACAATGTCATACATTCACCCCAGTACAGAGATCTGGGCCTAAATCCATCGTTTTTTTGCTCACCATGCCATTCCAGTTTGAACCCAGCCATATGCAAATCAGTCTTGACCCTGTGCCTCATGGGAACAGTCCAGCCCGAACTGCCAAGACAGGTCCTCTCTGGACTCGAAACAAGCATCCTAGGACCGGTTTCGGGGTTTCACCCCTCTTCAGCCAGGATAGCTTGATTCCAGTGGCATGGAGAGCACGGGACCCACGTCTGGGCATACCCGTCCCACTCAGGGTGACAAATGCAAAAACAACAGTTGATGGACAGAATGCAGAACAATGTCATACATTCACCCCAGTACAGAGATCTGGGCCTAAATCCATCGTTTTTGCTCACCATGCCATTCCAGTTTGAACCCAGCCATATGCAAATCAGTCTTGACCCTGTGCCTCATGGGAACAGTCCAGCCCGAACTGCCAAGCCAGGTCCTCTCTGGACTGGAAACAAGCATCCTAGGACCGGTTTCGGGGTTTCACCCTCTTCAGCCAGGATAGCTTGATTCCAGTGGCATGGAGAGCACGGGACCCACGTCTGGGCATACCCGTCCCACTCGGGGTGAAAAATGCTTTGGTATCGCTATGTTCGCCCTAAGTTGGCAGGGTATGCCCAGACGTGGGTCCCTTGCTCACTTTGCCACTGGATTCAAGCTAGCCTGGCTGATGACGGCTGAATAGCCAGAAACCGGTCCCAGGAAGCTTGTTTCCGGTCCAGGGAAGACATGGCTTGGCAGTTAGGGCTGGACTGTTCCCATGAGGCACAGGGTCAGACTGATTTGCATATGGCCATGTCTGAACTGGGGTGGTGGAGTGAGCTAAAGAATGATGATGGATTAAACCCAGATCAGTTGACTGGGGGTGAGTGTTTGATTAGCTCAGGCGCTCCGTCCATCATCCCCTTTGGTATCGCACAGAGTTAGTGGCCACGGATGCACAGCGTCCTGCACGGGCCTACCGCCACGGGCCGCTGACTTGCGGTGCATTGGGCAGGGTCACGAGAGCAGAGCAGGTTCTCGTAGATGACAAAGGGGGTTGTTGCGGAGTGTCTCGGTGGACAGTGGAAGGTGTACCCCCAGGGCATGATGCAGAGGGCAGAACCACGCAGAAACAGTCACTATGGTGGAGATGAATGAAACAGACACATGTCGGACACCAAGTCTGGCCCAGCCAGATGATGATGCAGACAACCCCCAGGCCATGGACTCAGACGCCACCAAAGTCCAACCAGAAAGTGCCCATGACCCATTGCGCACAGAGTTAGTGGCACCAGTGCTGATAGGGGATGCCGCCTGCGATGAGGCGTGTCCAATGGTGTGAACTCCTCCATATCTTACCCAAGACACAGTTTCACATATGTGACCTACTGGACCGCAGTGTAGGCCTGAGGCAGCGGTCAGCAGGGCCCATTCACCGAGTGTTGCCGGCTTACGTTGGATGGTCCCACCGGCCTGCGTAGTTCAGGTTCAGTGGCACCACGGGACGCGGACTTGCGGTGAACAGGGTTAGTGGCACCAGGTCAGTTGTTGCTAGTGTTCGGTCACCTCCGTGACTAGGATCCGGCTTTCATCCGGACTGAGCCGCTTCTTCCTCTTACTCCTCTCCGTGCGTTCACTGGTATGGACTCTGCCATTCATGAATCACGACTAAGTGCTGGATGTGGGACCTACTGGACCGCAGTGTAGGCCGGGGGCAGCGGTCAGCACGGGCCCACAGACACGTGTCGTGTGCTTGCGATGCAGGGTCTGGGACACTGATCGAAGGGAGTTCAGTGATATAGACGTGGCAATTAACATTTGGTCACTGCCATTCAAGACTCAGGACACAGTTCCACATGTGGGACCTACTGGACCGCAGTGTAGGCCTGAGCCCTCATCCAAGTGTCGCCGGCTTGCGTTGAACAGGGTTGGTGGCACCACGTGTCGCAGGCTTGCGATACAGACTTTTGCTTCACTGATCGGAGGGAGTTTTGTGATGTGGACGGTGCCACGGACTTGGGGTCACTGCCATTCAAGACTCAGGACACAGTTCCACATGTGGGACCTACTGGAGCGTAGTGTAGGCCTGAGCCCTCATCCACGTGTCGCCGGCTTGCGTTGAACAGGGTTAGTGGCACCACGTGTCGCCGGCTTGCGTTGAACAGGGTTAGTGGCACCACGTGTCGCAGGCCTGCGATGCAGACTTTGGCTTCACTGATCGGAGGGAGTATAGTGATGTGGACGCTGCCACAGACCTTTGGTCACTGCCATTCAGAACTCACGACTCAGTTCAACATGTGCCAACAAGTGGGCCGAAGAGTACGCCGGTGGAGTATGTCAATGAAAAAGGAGTACTGTGGGCCAGCGCCGTGGAGGCCAGCGATGGTCTGCGGAGGCTGCAGAGGTCGCTGGACTGGGGCCTGGAGCTTGCACCGGCACGTGGTGGGTCCTCTTTGACACATGCCGGTGTCAGCAGGTGAGCGGAGCCTCCTTGGTGCGCTGGGCCAGGCATGACGGGTCTGGGGACCAGCGGCCCGGGGTGCAGCAGGCACCCAGGGATGCAGGCCCCGCCGCGCACGGCGCCGGTCTCGTGGCAAGCTGGGAGGCGCCGCCCTGGCAGACGTGTTGGCCATTCCGAAAGAGAACCACGCCCAGTCCGACGGGCTTTTTATTCACACCCCTACGCAGGCCTGGCGTACTCAGGGCCAACCCACTCTGCCCGCGCATACAGGGGGGGACGTAACGTGCAACATTTCCGCGTTCTGCCCCACAGCCTGTGGGGACATGGTAGCGTCCACTGGCCACTACACTCCATGCACCAGCAGTTAATGTCCACATGGCCATTTCTGTGGTTTGCACACTGAAGTCTGTCCGCCACCTCCACGCCACACCTGGCATTGGGTAGGTTCTCATTCATTAGTCACTTGCCGCTCTCGCACATGCCTGCTCCAAGCCTCTCCTCACATCCTGCTATTGTGTGGCTGTGGTGCCATGCCGTGGCTGGGTTGTGGACATGGCAAGCCCAGGTTCCCAATGGAGTTGTGTTGTCGTGTCTGGTCAGTTGGCATGTTGTGTGGCATGTTGAATGTAGTTGTGCTGCGTGCCCATTGCCAGTGTCGTGAGTTGCATGACTGTGGGGTGGAGGTGTGTGGTGTGTTCATTTTGGACTTACCAACGAGCACTGCATTTCCATAGGTGCCATCCTGGGAGCGCTGGTTGATGATGGACTGTTGGGAGATGTAGGAATCATGCACTCTGCCTGGGGAGTTGGCCACGACATTGTTGAGGAGTCCCGGGCAGTCCACTATTGCCTGCACATTCATGGGATGTGTGTGCTTTCTGTTGAGGTAGTTGTGTGCAGTGTTGGCAGGGGGCACGAGGGGTACATGTGTGCAGTTGATTGCCCCTGACACGTGAGGGAATCCAGCTATGGCGTGGGAGCCTTGCTTGGTCTCCAGCTGCTCCTGCGCAGTGTGGGTGGAGTGGAGGTGCTGGGGTACCAGGCTGATGATGGCATCCAGGACAGGTGTGATGAACTTGGATGGGGCTGGCTGTGAGACTCCTCCGACTCTGGCAGTTGTGGGTTGGAAGGTACCAGAGGCCAACATGTGCAGCACAGCCGGCAGCTTTGTCTGCAGAGGGATGTTCGTTGTGCGCTGTGTTGGTACCGTCAGCAGGTGGGCGATGTGGGTCAGGATGCAGGGGATGGTTGTCCTTTTGGGCCTGTAGTGGGCAATGTCCTCCTCTGGCGTTCGGTCTGTGGGGCTGGTGCGTTTACGGTGGGTCCGCTGTCTTTGTGTACGCTGCCTCTGTGGTGGTCCGGGGGGGGGCGGGACGGGTCCTGTGGGTGGTGGCGGGCCTGGGGGTGGTGGCAGTGGGTGTTGTGGCCCTCATGGGTCTCCGAGCTGCATGATCATTGTCTCCATGGCATCTGTGGGTCTTCAGATGTGGCTCTTGGCTGGGCTCCCTTTCATGCAGCAGGTAGTCGTCCTGCTTAACACCAGCAGAAGGCAGGCGTTAATTCCCTGCTGCTACCGCGGATTATCGCCTGTTTTTGGTTCGCATCGCAGATCTGGCAGTTCGTTGTGAAAGTGGTGTAGTGGTGTTTTCGTGTGTTTTTGCACGGGAACGCCTACTCTGCATCTCATTGGGGTTAGTTGGTGGTGTTACCCGTGGAGGTAAATTTTGCGGCAGCTATCGCGGGAATACTTGCGTTGTCTGCAGTTTGCACCCGCTTGTGAATGGGGCGTTAAATCTATCTCCACTTTTGATGCGTTAAGGTGGCGATAACTCGGCGATAAGTCCTTGTGAATATCCCCCCATGTGTTTAGGGCATAAAGGTGATGCTTTAGTGCATTCAATCAAGAACACCATGCAGTGTCACAAGTGCATCATGATTTGGAATAGAGCTGGTCCTTATTGGAGGGTCACAACATCAACAACAAACCAAGTGGGTCAATTAAGAGCTCCTAGTTTGTATTCACGGAGGTCTAGTTTGGCTTCTGAATCATGCCATGAACAGGGGCATTGCTTGTAGAATAATGAGCTGTAGTGAAACCCACTATCCTGCCCAGTTTAAATTAATTGCCCAAAGCAATTTATCAAGCATACAATGATTTGCATGTAATTTATATTTGTAATATGGTCAATAAGTCAGGTGCTGGGGGTGTTGCACTGTGCAAGTGGAGGTTATACATGGCTATCAATCTATCAGGAGTCGGCAGGGTTCTTTTGATATTTTGTTTTTAATATTTGTTTGACTAGAATTGCTTTACATAGTCCAGGATAAAGTGTCACCAAACTCTGACAGTCAAAAGTCAGATCTGGACACTTTCTGAGATGTCATTCATAAGTCAAAGGGCATGTGATGTCACTTCCGCTACCCCTGGCATTTTGATGAATTGACATCCATGGTCATCCTCCACATAAACAATCGTAAGACACATTCTTAATTAATTCTTAATTAATTCGATTTTATTGTTTGGTTAATTAAATTCTTTACAAAAGTTAAAAAATGTACAGTGACCAATAATAAAACCGTTGAATAAAGAAAATGTCGCTAAATACAAGCAGAGAAAGTTCAGCTGAGCCATTAAAATAACAGGTTAGGAGGCAGTCGTGACACATAACTAAGCAGACTTTCGCACTTAAGGGTCAGACAGTGTGCAAAGATACGCAAAACACAAACCTGTTGTAAAAAGACAGATCTGCCGAATACAAACAGAAGAAATTCAGCTGAGCCACATATTAAGGGATAATGTAGGTAACAAATAAATATGTTGTTAGCATGAGTTATAAACAGTGTGCAAAGTACGCAAAACACAGACCAGTTTTGAAACGACGGATCTATAACGGTACTAACCAAATTAATTTCGCAAGCTTGTCTTACTCAGAGAATTGCCCAATACAATCCAAGTGACAATCGTTTTTTTTTGTTTTTTTAACATGGGTTATAGAGCGATGTGCAAAATACGCTGAACACGGTCAATTGTAGGATGACAGGGCTACTATGAACGACACTGAACCAGAACATGTCGCAAGCTTGTTTCGCTCAGAGGCTGTCCTAATGCAGTCCACACAGAGCGTATTTAGAGAAAACCAATAGTCAGTTAGCCAATGGAATTTTTTTTTTTTGGGGGGGTGATGGCAACCCAGACTTCAATAGAGATGCAGTTTGATGAATTCTATGCCACAGCTCTATCTTTATTATTTCTGAACACTTCCCCATCCACTTTGCCAAAATCCATTCTTTATTGATTGGATGTACACAAACACTTTCCTTTGATGTGAATGTGTGGATCGGATTAAAGCTGACAGAAATGTAAGGACTCCTTGGATTGGAAATTTGACTTATTTTTTAACTTTGAGTGCTCGGAACAATTTGGATTGTATTGATTGACCCCAATTGTGGGGTCATGTTTGGGATTGTGTGGTAGCGAACCCTTGCTCCAGAGCCCCATTAATTGGCTACAAATTGTTCCTACTGTGTCACGGAATATGTCGGTGAGTGCCTTGTTTTGGGCCTACCTACCCTGCCTCTTTTAATTTCTAATTTAGGGATTGGCTGCAGTGGTGGCTGAGGCCTCAAATCTGCCAGTTTTCCACAGCCAACCTACCATATTTAGGTACCCCCTCTAGATAGGAACGGATTTTTCCCTGAAAGTAATTCCACTAATGCATCAGACGCACTTTCTCTAAAAATCCACAATGCCAACGGGCTTACCATGTCATGGTGGCATGCTGAGCTGGTTGGCATTGCTGATTTTTTTCAAAAACTAATCCCCAAAACAATGTTTAGCCCACGTTAACAGTTGCCTACCAGTACTTGTGAGGAATTTTTCCCAGCCTAGGAGTATATTGCTAGCCAACTCCATCTAGAGTGGATGTGCTATCAAAATACTGACTCTAAAATATCTACCTGCAACAAAATTGATCACAAGTTGCATAGCATCATCACAGTAAGTAGATTCGGAGGTGCAATAGAAAATCTGTATGGTTTAGTAAAGCTTTTCGAGCACATAAATAGCTGTTTTTCATCATTTCAGAAAGGCTAGTGGTGGTGTAGGCCACAGCCCTAACTTTACCACATCAACAGAAATTACAGGTTCCTAGAAGGCTCCTTCTAAAAATCACCACAACTCCACAATATGCCGGGATGCCAACCCAACCCCTTAATAATCCCTTACAAACTCCAAAGGAAAATTAATTGAAAGCTATTAGATCCAGGAGTATTCAATTCGTAATGTAAGGAACTAGCTCACTCACCTCAGCAAAACATTGGAATTGTTGGTTTTTCAGTTAAGCGATGTCCAAAGACTACTTACATGCTGCAGAAGCATCAATGCAGTGGTTTACCTCAGGTGGCCAGCAGCGAATTTGGAAGGCAATCTCATTGAACTGCCTGTCGCACTGCAGAAAATCTGCATGCCAGGATAACAAAAGTCCCAAGACATGCGAATGGGCATAGCACGTCACCTAACATGCTTGTCAGTTCAAGTGCTAGGAGTACACTAAAAGCAGAAACAGGTGTAATACAAGCAATGTATCCAGTAAAACTCAACTTGACTACCCAAGTCAATGCCATCACTGCCTTATGCTTCCATACCCTCAAGATACTGTTAAAGATTTTAAAATGGCTCCCAATCAGCACACCGAAAACCGTTGCACATGCCCTGGTCACAAGCACACTGGACTATGGGAACACCCTCTATGTCAGTGTAGGAGATTAGGATCTGCTTCTTATAGTTAGCCCCACTTTTTGCAGATGTTTCACTGTTTTCGACTTAGTCTGACTGGGATCCTGCTATTAAGGACCCCAGTCTATCTGCTTTCTCCTCTAGATTGATTGCATGTACTTTAGGTACACTCCAGATTGGATTCTGGGGTACCCTTATAAGTCCCTAGTATATGGTATACAATGTACCCAGGGCATAGGTACCCCAGAGGCCTCCCAGGGGCTGCAGCATGTATTATGCCACCCCTGAGAGGCCATTCAAAATGACACAACAGGTCTGCTACTGCAGCCTGTGTAAGGTGGTGCATGCACCCCTTCCTTAGATATAGGTTCACTATATCTATCCTAATCACTGCACATATAAGCCTATCAGTCACCCCTATGGCAGGCCTTATCAATCCTGAAGGCAGGGTGCTGGGTTTTATGTGATAGGGTGCCCCTGCATGAGCAGAGCCCCTCTGCAGCCTTCGGAACCACTATTCCGGGGTTGTCTGTGATGCAGCCAACCATCTACTCTTAAGTGCATTATAACCTCGCGGTAAATGCTAACTTTAAAACGGCTGCAAGGAATTATGTCGTGTTTGGTGTCAAACACCTTGGAATCATACCTCCACACCAGTAACTGGTGTGGGAGGTATGATTCCTCCCTCCTACAGGGAGAAATATGACAGCACCGGTACACCCGGTACCAGCTTCACAGAGCCCTGGCATCACAAAATGGATGCTGCCAGACACAGACACGAGTCTGCCCTCCTGCTGCTGGACGAAACTCCGGCAGGGGAAGGCTTGACAATAGGTTTCCTGTCACAGGGAGGTGTGACCACTTCCCAGACAGGCTTTAGTGTATTGGGACTGGGTGGGTGCACTCTCAGAGTGCTTTGATGTCTGCACTGGGGGCACATTTGGTGTCCCTGTGCATAGTCCAGCTCAAACCGGTTGCAGGGGCTACCAGCCCCTGCTCTGGTGTGAAACTGGACAAAGGACATGGGTGTAGCCACCCCTCTGTCCTGACCCTCCCATAGGTGGGTCCCCAGAGTTTGTCCCACCCCTTCCTTGGGTATAAAGTAGGAACCCTGACTACAGGACTTTAGATATTACCTGGACTAAATTCTGCTACAGAAACCAAGTAACCTTCGATGATCTACGCTTTGCTGGACGACTGAAGAATCTCCCTTGGAGTAAAGGAGTTACTCCCCTGCAACGCAGGCACCTCAATGCATCTGACCAGTTTGCATCTACGCAGCTCCGGAAGGACTTCGAAGATTTTGCAACACAGTAGGTGGGTGCCAAGCTTCCCCGAGGCCGACTAGTGCTCTCAGCAAACCTGAGACCCGCAGCCCTCGTGGGGACCGTGCAACCCGAACCCCTGGACACCGTGCACATTTGCAGCAGCATATGCTTTTAGGCAATCCCTGAGGCTGTGCTTTGGGCTACTTGTAGTTCAAGCCCCGGGCAGTGTTTCCACCGAAGATTACAGGCCTACATTTCACGAGTGTTCCGTGGGCTGGTATTGTGTGATTCCTCTTGAGGTCCCTTCACGATCCCTGGTCCGTTGACCTGTGGGTCCCTGAGAAGGCAACTTTAACTTTCAGTGGGCTTTCCTGGTTGCTCCAGATGTGCCCTGACTCTCCATTGCTTGGGGAGTCCCCAGGACCTTGCTGGTCCTCACAGAAGCATCATTACTCTGACCGTGTGGGTTGCAGTTGCCAAGGCTTGTTGGTCTCCAATCCGGAAACTGACCCCTCAGCTCTCGACATCCTTTGTGGGACAGCTCGCCTGCGGATCCTGGTTGTCTTTGATGTCTCCTGGTCCCAGTGGCTGCAGAGTCAAGCTTCACCTCTTCGCACCTGAAGCACCCGACATCGGTGGGCATTCAATTGCTCCGCTCCTGGTCACGTGAAGTGACCCAGACTTTGTCCCCTCTGCTTTCAGGTTCTTCTCATCTCCGATCCAGGCTTGGATCACACCGGACACTTTTCTTCTCCACGGCAGCAGTACTTTCTCACATCACGCCATTGAAAACGATGAGGGTTTCCGACACCACTTGACCCCTATGCACCCGGCTCCTCTGGGATAGGTAACACGGGTACCTTGGTACGCACAAGGGTGCTGGCCTTAGAACCTTCTAAGTTTAACTGGGTTTGCTTGAAGTCCTCTCCGAAGTGTCCTTAAACTCTAACTTTCCAACCGCGACTTTCCCATAGAGTTGTACAGAGCTCGCGTCTGTGTTCCCACACTGCACCCGTCCTCCGTGGGTCCCCTGTGTCACTACCTTGGGTGGTTCCTTGGGGTCCCAGTGATTCTACGTGCTCTAGGCACTGTGTCTAGTCAAGTCGGGGTTGTTATACCACTTTCTTAATATATGGTTTGGTCTCCCCCTGGAGCCCACCGTGTATTGTGCTATTTACTGTCGTTCTAGTACTGTAATATTGTGTGCCTTGTTCTCTAATCTCATAAAGAGGTTAGTAGAGAGTGTTTAGTAATAAATACATATATTTTATATATACCTGGTGTGGTTCTCCTTTCATTTGGCCATTCAAGAGGTTATATACTGGTAAAACAAGCTGCTTTACATTCCTTCAAGACTTAGCCTGAAGGCTGCTCTCCACAGCTACCACTAGGATAGCTTTCTATAAAGGTTGTCTTTAGCCTAATCATCAATAAGGGTCGTTTGGACTGGTGCAAGGTGCCCACTTTAATTAGTGGACAGCATATACCAGGCCAACTTCTCACATTGGTGTGCAGCGGTTGGGATTCAAGCTTGCTATTGTTTTACCAGATAATCTCAGTGAGTGACTAACTGAAAACCACTAAAGGTACTTAGGTACATATAAATCAAGTCTAGAATAAAGTAAGTTCTACTGAACATGGAGTTGGGTAGCCAAAGGGTCTAGCACACCCTTTTCTCCAACTCAAGAGAGTCTCAGTTCCCACTAGAGTAGGTAGGTGCATACACCACACCACACTAGAATGTCTTCAAGGCCTGAAGTCAGTGACTCCTTGCCAACTAGGTATGACAATCTCACATTCCAAGAATTGGGAAATATGTGTACATCTAGGAAACTGAAGACAGGGAGACATGCAAGCACTCAACGCCTCATAGAGGCTTTGCTGTTAGATGACCTCAGAAAGACCCCAGGGTCTGATGAGGCAGGCAAGTTGGGTGGGGCAGCAGAGGAAGAAAGGCCAGGAAGTGAAAACTTCTATGACCTGGACTCCAATGCTGACCAGGGGGATCAAGATGATTCTAACCTGGACAATCCAATTCTTCCTTCAGGTGAGGAAGGCCTCAGTGGCCCTCTCTTTACTCCCCAGGAAGGGTTAACAGTCTACCAAGAAGATCAAGATCTCCTTCTCAGGAATCTGATCATTCTGGTACTTCTGTAGGGACCTCTGCTTCTCATAAAAGGGAATCCTCTTATGAGAAGAAATGCCAACTGCTTGAGTTTGAGAGAGCTAAGCTCAGAATCAAGAGAGAGCAATTGGCCTTAGATAGGGAATCCCTGGAGCTTCAGAGAGCTTCTCAGAAGTTGGGGCTAGAGCCCCATGGTGGCAGCCACAGTGTCCCTAGAGGTAGAGAAAATACTCATGACCATAGGAACCTGAACAAGATTGTCCCTCCCTACCAGAGTGGGGATGACATCCACAAATGGATAACTGCACTGGAGAGGGCCTGTAAGGTACAGAGGGTCCCTCAAGAGCAGTGGGCAGCAATCTTGTGGCTCTCCTTTGCAGACAAAGGTAGAGGCAAGCTCCTCACTGTAAGAGAAGAGGATGCTGATAATTACAAAGTCCTGAAGAGTGCTCTGATTGATGGGTTTGGCCTAACCACTGAACAATACAGGTTAAAGTTCAGAGACGCCCAAAAGGCACAGAATCAGGACTGGGTTGACTTTGTTGATTGTGCTACTAAGGCTCTGGAAGGCTGGATACTTGGCAGTAAGGTGTGTGATTTCAAAGGATTGTATAATTTAATCATGAGAGAGCAGATCCTTAATAACTGTCAAAATCAACTGTTGCATCAGTACCTGGTGGACTCTGATCTGACCTCTCCCCAAGAATTGGGCCAGAAGGCAGACAAATGGGTCAGAACCAGGGTGAGGCAGAAGGTTCAGAACCAAGGTGGTGACTCCAAGAAGCAGGATTCTAAAAACTCTGATAAGGGTGGGGAGAAGGGTAAAGACCAGAAGTCTTCTCAAGGGCCCCAAAAATCTGCATCTGGTGGGGAGTCGCAATCCAACAAAGGTAAAGGCAAGAAGAAGCCATGGTGTCAAATCTGTAAACAGAAGACCCATTGGACAAGTGATTGTAACAAGTCCAAGGACTCCACTCCATCCACCACTGCCCCTAAGGCAACTGTTCCCCCTAGTTCAGCTCCAAGTGGTGGTGTTCCAAATAAGGGTGTAGTAGGGTTAACCCTGGGATCTGAGATGGACTCTGGCCTAGTCAGAGTTCCAACTCAGGCTATGTTGATCTGTGATGGAGGCATGGATATGGCCTCCTTATTTGTAAGCCCCAGTAATCTGGGCAAATACAGACAACAGCCTATAATCAATGGAAAGGAGGCCTTGGCATTCAGGGACACAGGAGCAAGTGTCACAATAGTGACAAAAGATCTTGTGGCTCCTGAGCAAATCATACTTGGTGAGATGTACCAAGTGACCAATGCTAGCAATGTCAGGACAGACCATTCCTTGGCAGTTGTTAATTTCTCCTGGGGAGGGGTAACTGGCCCTAAAAAGGTTGTGGTAAGTGCAGACCTCCCTGTTGAATGCTTGTTGGGCAATGATTTAGAAACTTCAGCTTGGCTGAAGTGGAACTCAGGACTCATGCAGAAATGTTGGGTATCCCTGCAGTTGTGTTTGCTATGACCAGGTCACAGGCAAAAATGTCTAACACTGAACAGGTCCTGGATCCTGGAAAAATGGACCAGGCACCTTCCAAGAGAAGGAGCAGTAGGGTTAAGGCAGTGTCTTCCCCCCTGCCTCAGAATCCAGATCAGTCTCTTGAGGGAGCTGATCTTAGTCCTGAAGAAGGAACTGTCCCAGATGAGCTTGAACCTGATCAGGTTGAGTTCTTGGGGACAGGGGGCCCTTCCAGGGCAGAACTGAGCTGCCCCTCTCTTGAACCCCTCAGACAGCAGGCTGCTGCTGAGGCTGCTGGGAGTGCTAGTGGGTCCCACAGGATCTACTGGGATAATGGACTCCTTTACTCAGAGTGTAGAGACCCCAAGCCTGGAGCCACCAGGAGGTTGGTTATACCTCTGAAGTTTAGGAGCTTCCTATTGACACTAGCACATGATATCCCATTAGCAGGTCACCTAGGCCAAAACAAGACTTGGGACAGAATTGTCCCTCACTTTCATTGGCCTCATATGTCTGAAGACACCAAGGAGTTTTGTTGCTCCTGTGTCACCTGTCAAGCCAGTGGTAAGGCAGGTAGCACTACAAAGGCCCCCCTGTTACCACTACCTGTGGTGGGGGTTCCCTTTGAGAGGGTAGGGATTGACATTGTTGGTCCCCTAGATCCTCAAACGGCCAGGGCCCTCCTGGGAATCTTTTCCAGGGTGGGTTTCCTAAGGAGGTAGTATCAGACAGAGGTGCAAACTTCTTGTCTAGTTACTGGAAGGAGTGTGGTCTAAATTACAAATTTACCACCCCTTATCACCCACAATGCAATGGTTTAGTTGAAAGGTTCAACAAAACCTTAAAGGGCATGATTAAAGGTCTCCCAGAAAAGCTTAGGCGCAGATGGGACATACTTTTGCCCTGCCTTCTCTTTGCCTACAGAGAGGTTCCACAGAAGGGGGTTGGTTACAGCCCATTTGAGCTTCTGTTTGGACATCCAGTTAGGTGTCCATTGTGTCTAGTGAAGGAGGGATGGGAGTTACCTCTCAAACCCCTAAACAGGATATTGTGGACTATGTACTTTGTCTCCGCTCCCGGATGGCTGAATACATGAAGAAGGCAACTAAAAACCTTGAGGCTAGCCAGGAATTGTAAAAGGCCTGGCATGACCTAAAGGCTGTGTTGACTGTTTATCAGCCAGGACAGAAAGTATGGGTGTTGGAGCCTGTGGCCCCAGCAGCCCTCCAAGACAAGTGGAGTGGCCCTCATACAATAATTGAGCAAAAGGGAGAGGTTACCTACCTGGTGGACCTTGGAACTCCCAGGAGCCCCCATAGGATGCTCCATGTCAACAGGCTCAAACCATATGTTGACAGGGCAGACATGGGCTTGCTCAGGGCTACTGATGAGGGACAGGAGGAAGAGAGCGAACCACTCCCTGACCTGCTCTCACAGAACCCTGATGATGGTTCAGTAGATGGTGTAGCCTTGGCAGGCAGCCTCACTGACCAGCAGCAAACTGATTGCAGAAAAGTTCTCAACCAGTTTAGACATATGTTCTCACTGACTCCAAGTCAGACTACCTGGTGCACTCATGAAGTGGACACTGGGGACAGTCTGCGTGTTAAAAATAAGATTTACAGGCAACCTGACCATGTCAGGGACTGCATCAGGACTGAAGTCCAGAAGATGTTGGATTTGGGTGTGATTGAACCCTCAGATAGCCCTTGGGCTAGTCCAGTAGTCTTGGTACCTAAACCTCACACCCAGGGTGGTAAGAGAGAGATGAGGTTTTGTGTTGACTACAGAGGTCTCAATGCAGTCACTAGGACTGATGCCCATCCAATCCCTAGGGCAGATGAGCTTATAGATACTTTGGCCTCAGCCAAATTTCTGAGCACATCTGACCTGACAGCTGGCTACTGGCAGATCAGAGTAGCTGAGGATTCAACCCCTAGTGGGCACTACCAATTTGTGGTGATGCCCTTTGGTTTGAAGAATGCACCTGCCACTTTTCAAAGGTTGGTGAACAAAGTCCTTACAGGCCTGGAAGCCTATAGTGCAGCATATCTAGATGATATTGCTGTCTTTAGCTCCACCTGGGAGGATTACCTGGTCCACCTGAGAAATGTTTTGGAGGCCCTGCAGAAAGCAGGCCTCACTATCAAGGCCACCAAGTGCCAGATAGGGCAGAGCCAAGTTGTATACCTGGGCCACTTTGTGGGTGAAGGCCAGGTTCAACCATTGCAGAGCAAAATCCAGACCATCATGGACTGGGTTGCTCCAACCACCCAGACTCAGGTCAGAGCTTTCTTGGTCCTGACTGGGTACTATAGGAGGTTTGTCAAAGGATATGGATCCATAGTGACCCCTTTGAATGACTTAACTTCCAAGAGAATGCCAAAGAAAGTTCAGTGGACAGTCAGCTGTCAATCAATCAATCAATCAACCAATAAATCAATGCATTTGTAGAGCGCGCTACTTACCCGTGAGGGTCTCAAGGCGCTGGGGGGTGGGGGGTGCTGCTACTGCTCGAACAGCCAGGTCTTGAGGAGTCTCCTGAAGGTCAGCAGGTCCTGGGTCTGCCGCAGGTGGATGGGGAGGGCGTTCCATGTCTTAGCGGCGACGAGGTGGGAGAATGATCTGACGCCGGCGGTCGCTCGTCGGATGCGGGGGATGGTGGCTTGGGCGAGGTCAGCGGAGCGAAGCTGGCGGTTCGGGGTGTAGAAGGTGAGTCGCTCGTTAAGGTATGCTGGTCCGGTCTTGTGGAGTGCTTTGTGAGCATGGGTGAGGAGCTTGAAGGTGATCCTCTTGTTGACGGGGAGCCAGTGCATGTCTCTCAGGTGGGGTGTGATGTGGCCGTGGCGGGGGATGTTGAGGATGAGGCATGCAGAGGCGTTCTGTATGCGTTGTAGTCGTTTCTGGAGTTTGGCCGAGGTTCCCGCGTAGAGGGCGTTGCCATAGTCCAGTCTGCTGCTGACGAGGGCCTGGGTGACCGTCCTTCTGGTTCCGGTGGGGATCCATCTGTAGATCTTGCGGAGCATGCAGAGGGTGTTGAAGCAGGAGGAGGAGACGGCGTTGACTTGCTGGGTCATTGACAGCGATGAGTCCAGGATGAAACCCAGGTTGCGTGCGTGGTCGGTGGGCGTCGGTGCAGCTTTCAGCGCGGCCGGCCACCAGGAGTCGTCCCAGGCGGAGGGGTGGAGCCGAGGATGAGGACATCCATCTTGTCCGAGTTCAGTTTCAGGCAGCTGTTCTTCATCCATTCGGCGACGGCCATCATTCCTTCGTGGAGGTTGGTTTTGGCGGTGGTGGGGGCTTTGGTGAGGGAGAGGATCAGCTGTGTGTCGTCTGCGTATGAGATGATGTTGAGGTTGTGCGATCGGATGATGTTGGCGAGCGGTGCCATGTAGATGTTGAAGAGTGTTGGGCTGAGGAACGATCCTTGGGGTACGCCGCAGATGATCTTGGTGCCTTTAGATCGGAATGGAGGGAGGCGGACACTCTGGGTTCTGCCGGTGAGGAAGGAGGTGGTCCAGTCCAAGGCTTTGTCGCGGATCCCTGCGTTGTGGAGGCGTGTGCGAAGGGTGTGGTGGCAGACGGTGTCGAAGGTGGCCGAAAGGTCCAGGAGGATGAGGGCCGCGGTTTCTCCATTGTCCAGCAGGGTCCTGATGTCGTCGGTGGCGGCGATGAGGGCTGTTTCGGTGCTGTGGTTGCTGCGGAATCCGGATTGGGACGGGTCTAGGATGTTGTTCTCTTCGAGGAAGGAGGTCAGTTGCCTGTTGACAATCTTCTCGATGACTTTCGCCGGGAACGGGAGTAGGGAGATGGGCCGGAAGTTCTTGAGGTCCTTCGGGTCCGCCTTGGGTTTCTTGAGTAAGGCGTTGATCTCGGCGTGCTTCCAGCTCTCCGGGAAGGTGGCGGTCTCGAAGGAGTTGTTGATGATCTTGCGGAGATGGGGTGCAATGGTGGAGCTTGCTTTGTTGAAGATGTGGTGTGGGCAGGGGTCTGACGGTGAGCCGGAGTGGATGGTGTTCATGATTTTGATGGTGTCTTCGTCGTTGACGTGGGTCCAGGAGAGCAGGGGGTCGGTGTGGCTGGGGGGCGATGAGTCTGAGGTGTCGGTGGCTGTCGGGGGGGCCTGGTAGTTTAAGCTGTCGTGGATGTCTGCGATCTTGAGGTGGAAGAAGGTGGCTAGGGAGTCGCAGAGGTCTTGTGATGGCAGGATGTTGTTGGAGTTGGCGCTGGGGTTGGAGAGTTCCTTCACGATGTTGAAGAGCTCTTTGCTGTTGTGTGCGTTGTTGTCGATGCGTTCCTTGAAGGAGGTCCTTTTGGCTGTTCGGATGAGTTGGTGGTGTCTGTGAATGGCGCTCTTGTGGGCCGCATTGCTGTCCGGGCGTCTGTTCGAGGTGCCACTTGTTCTCGAGCCTTCGGCAGGTCTGCTTGGATGCCTGGAGGTCGGCGGTGAACCAGATGGCTTTTCTGTCGGTGCGCCTGTTTGAGGGTTTCTTGATCGGGGCGAGAGTGTTGGCGCAGTCGTCGATCCATTGTAGTCCAAGCCCCGAGCAGTGTTTCCACTGAAGATTACTGGCCTACACTCCACGAGTGTTCCGTGGGCTGGTATTGTGTGATTCCTCTTGAGGTCCCTTCGCGATCCCTGGTCCGTTGACCTGTGGGTCCCTGAGATGGCAACTTTAACTTTCAGTGGGCTTCCCTGGTTGCTCCAGACGTGCCCTGACTCTCCATCGCTTGGGAGTCCCCAGGACCTTGCTGGTCCTCACAGAAGCATCATTACTCTGACCGTGTGGGTTGTAGTTGCCAAGGCTTGTTGGTCTCCAATCTGGAAACTGACCCCTCAGCTCTCTACATCCTTTGTGGGACAGCTCGCCTGCGGATCCTGGTTGTCGTCGATGTCTCCTGGTCCCCGTGGCTGCAGAGTCAAGCTTCACCTCTTCGCACCTGAAGCACCCGACATCGGTGGGCATTCAATTGCTCCGCTCCTGGTCACGTGAAGTGACCCAGACTTTGTCCCCTCTGCTTTCAGGTTCTTCTCATCTCCAATCCAGGCTTGGATCACACCGGACACTTTTCTTCTCCACGGCAGCAGTACTTTCTCGCATCACGCCATTGAAAACGACGAGGGTTTCCGACACCACTTGACCCCTATGCACCCGGCTCCTCTGGGATAGGTAACACGGGTACCTTGGTACTCACAAGGGTGCTGGCCTTAGAACCTTCTAAGTTTAACTGGGTTTGCTTGAAGTCCTCTCCGAAGTGTCCTTAAACTCTAACTTTCCAACCGCGACTTTCCCATAGAGTTGTATGGAGCTCGTGTCTGTGTTCCCACACTGCACCCGTCCTCCGTGGGTCCCCTGTGTCACTACCTTGGGTGGTTCCTTGGGGTCCCAGCGAATCTACGTGCTGTAGGCACTGTGTCTAGTCAAGTCGGGGTTGTTATACCACTTTCTTAATATATGGTTTGGTCTCCCCCTGGACCCCACTGTGTATTGTGCTATTTACTGTCGTTCTAGTACTGTAATATTGTGTGCCTTGTTCTCTAATCTCATAAAGAGGTTAGTAGAGAGTGTTTAGTAATAAATACATATATTTTATATATACCTGGTGAGGTTCTCCTTTCATTTGGTCATTCAAGAGGTTATATACTGGTAAAACAAGCTGCTTTACATTCCTTCAAGACTTAGCCTGAAGGCTGCTCTCCACAGCTGCCACTAGGATAGCTTTCTATAAAGGTTGTCTTTAACCTAATCATCAATAAGGGTCGTTTGGACTGGTGCAAGGTGCCCACTTTAATTAGTGGACAGCATATACCAGGTCAACTTCTTACAGTCAGGATCAACAAAACACTCACTGGAAGGCTGAAGACCATACAGAACTCTGCGACCAGAATCACTCTCAACCTCCCAAGCCACACTCATATCACACCACACTCGCAGGAGCTCCACTGGCTCCTCAAATTCAAACAAGCACAATTCAAACTCCTCACCCACACTTTCAAGGCACTACATAACACTGGCCCAGCATACCTCAAAAATGTATCTGCTTCTCAAAACCTTCCAGACACCTCCACTCATCCGACTCCTACTTGCACACATCCCACACATATGGAAAAACAGGATTGGTGGTCGAGCCTTTTCCTACATTCCTCCTAAAGCATGGAGTGACCCGCCACTACACATAAGAGCCTACTCCTCACTTCTTGAATTCCGCAAGAAGCTGAAGACCTGCCTTTTGAATAGTCCCACTAGGCCCACGGTTTGGCTAGAATCTCACCTGCACAGCACCAGGATACCCTTCAAGGTGATGGTGCACTCTACAAATCTGCATAACATAACAACATAGCATAACATAACAAAACATAACATAACATACCAACAGTTATGCACCCTGCAGTTCACTGTAGACAATGTAATGGGCTGACATGCTGACACATGAGAAATGTGCACGCATGAATTGGATGGAGAACATCAACAAGAAGACTGCATTACAAAACTGATGGAAACAAAGCAAGGCACTGATGCAATAAGATTCACTATAGAGAGTAGCGCCCAAGCTGAGTAAGTAATGATGGGGTCTACAAACACAGCAAAGAGCTGAAATTGGAAAGCCCAAGAAAATCTCCCAAGAGGCAAGTTACTCTCCAATTTAAATTAAAGCGAATGCAATTTATATTCTTTTGCTCTTGCATGCTGAACGAGTGACATATGCACAACTAATGATAAAAACATTCATCAGAGGTTTAAGTGGGATGAAAAAAGGTGGAGGGCTTAAAAGAGATGTGGCATAAAAAGCAGGTCTAAGAAATCTTTTTAACCAGGTCAGCCTTTGTAATAAAGGTTGTGCCTAATCCATGTGAAATAGAATCCTGTCCTGGACAAATTCTTAAATATAGGATATTGATCAACAGGCAATAAAATTTTAAATAGAATCATTACCCCTTCATCTTATCTCCTCCTCGTCCCAGTCCTGAAGATTGGTGTTTTCTCACCTCAATCTTCAGAACTGGGATGAGGAGGACAATAATTGGGGTAATGAAGATTACCGGTAAGTTACTTAGTCATTATCCTGAGCTGTAAGCATTAAAACACTTGACAAGGTAAATTTAAAAAGTTAACAGTGCTGTGTCTGCTTGCTATCCATGGAGAGCCAAGTGTACAAGGGGATAACTTGGTTATTCCCTTGAATGGAACCATACCTTATGCTCCTGAACATCAGTGGAAAACAAAAGTATACACCCTTCATCTCTGTGTCTCAAGGGGGACTTCAGGTTACGTTGTATTTCACTTCTAATGTGTGCCAGGCAGGCACCTGCAGGTTTTTTGGGGATATTGTGAAGGGTATAAATAGAGGGCACTAGGCCCTGGATCAATATCTGTTTCTTTGCTTTGCAAAGGCTCAGTCCTTGCAGGCACTGCCCAGTTTAGAGCTCTGGCCTTCCTTACCAGTAACACAGAGTGGGATCTGTGCACTGTAAATGTGTTTGTTTGATCTATTTCTAGTAGTGAGCTGAACATTATGTGTATTCTATACTGTTTGGCTGTGCTTAATTTGTAAAACAATAAGTGCGGGCCCCAAAGTTTTGCTCAGAAGGCCACCCATGGCCTGCGCTATCGAAGGTTGGGGTCCCGAGTACCAAGGCTGCATAGTCTTGCTTCCCACTCATAGCTTTTTCATCCACCACCATTCATTCTCTGCCTGTTTATCTCTGTCTGGCAGGTACTTTGTACGGCCTGCTTTCTCCCTCTGTCACTGTTTTTCCAACCTTGTCTTCCTTCCTCTTTCCTCCTTTTGTTTTTTTCTCTTTATTTCTCTGAATCAAAGTCTGATGAGGAAAAATATGTGTCGGACCCTAAAAGTGTGTCACAGTGGGCCCCACGTGCAACCACCTGCTCAAATGAAGCACTGCTGTTTGGACATGTTTTCGTTTTATATTTGGAATTTTATCTGTCCTGTTCCTCAAAATCATTCTAGAGTATTACTTTTAGAAGTGCCATGAAGTTGTACTTTGACTCAGTGTTGGCTGCGGTTTATAAATATTAAATTAAAGTTAATCAGACAAGGTCGTCCTTGCTGGGACTGTGCTGAGAACTCTGACCTGATCTGATAGTTGTAAAGTACACGGTCGCCCACAGGCATCTCACTGCCAGAGTTAACAGTGGAAAAGCCAGACAAGTTAGGTGAAGAGGCTTTAGGCAAATACGTAGGTTTTAATGACTCTCTTAAATGCGACATGGTAAAATTGCTGACATTGCTCAAGAGGCAGAGAATTTCACAGTTTGGCGGGTAGAACCGAGAAAATTCAGCATATCTAAACTTAGGAACATCCGACACACAAAAGGGGATTGGAGGAATGCTGGCCGGGCAGTTTGGACTGGACTGTTCCTATTGTAGCAGGGTCGAGGCTGATTTGCATATGGCTTGGTGTAAACTGAGGTGACGTGGTGGGCAAAAGAACGATGGGTTGGAATGCTACCCCGAGCGATTGCCAGTGGTTTGACAAATTGCAACCATTCCTCTCATCCCCTCTTGTGTATTTCATAAGCTTTAGAACCCTCAAAAAAAAATTAAACTAGAATTATAAAAAACAATTTATTGGCTATTTTTATTTTTTCCCGGATCTGTTTACTTGCCTATAGTAATTAGCATGGTTTGGCAGAAAGGCCTGGGAACCAGTGATGAAAGTAAAAAGCAGAAGGACCTCACGAGAGTGGGGGTCAGCGAGGTAGTCATTGTCAATGGTTATTACCATAGGATTATTACAAATCCGATTTAGGATTTGGTCAGTCTTGTGAACAGCCTCCAAGAGCAAGCAGCCTTTGCTTAGTTGGACACTTTCCTTTTGTCACAATGGTACACAAGCAGTCCTGCCAAGTGTCACTCATTTCGGGTTACACTAACACATTCTTGGAATTTCCCTGCATCACTGTAGGGTCCCAGAATGCTTATAAAATGAACTGTGACTGAGCTGACAGCAAGTTTCCAGCTCTCTGACTGCAGCCTCTTACACTGCCTGTCCCCAGCTCTTGCTGCCAGATCCATCTAATAAGCAGAGTGTTTAGGGCATTAGGGCATGTGTATTGAAGGCCTGGCCCGAGTCTGCCTGAGATGACCCCTTCCCCCTGGCAGGCACTGTGTTTGGTGCCTTCTAAAGAAGAGTTGTACGTGCTGTGTGTGCCGGTGCCGGGCAGGCCACCCGGAGGCTGTGACCAAGGCCCAGTGCATACAGAAATGACTACACCCACACAGTGCATACAGTATGGGCGATAGACCACGTGCGGCCTCAAGCCCTTTTATTTATAGCATCTGGCCGTGCCTACCTAGAGGGCGTGATGCATGACATCTGGGGCATGGGTGAGCCCCTAGAGTGTCGTGTGGCTCACTAAACCCCTTGCCCACTTTGCTCCGAACCTACCACCTGGATCATACCACTGATTTTGGGACCTGTCCAAGCCACCTTCCTGGTTCCTTTCTCCCAGTGGCTACGTCAGGCGTCCCTCACCCGTTACCTGCCCCAAGATGATTTGCCACACTGTTGTCGGTTCTGGGGTCCCTCTGTCACAGTTGGGTCTCCGGTCTTGGGGATTTCTTCTTCCTCTGTTCTCTTCTGACCAGAAACATCCACTTTCTTGAACCACAAAATGTTCTGACTTACTGTCTCCTCACCCTTCCGGGCAGTCACCATTGTGCCTTCCACTTTCACCACTGTCCATATGCCTGGTTCGAATGGCGTCCTGAACTTCCACCCAGGCCTGCGATCCTTCAGGAGTACCTGATCACCCTGTCCAAGATGGTGCTGGGCTGCTCTTCTATCTCTCTCTTCTTTCTCTTGTATTGTTCTGCAACTGCCTGTTTTGGGTACCTTCAGGATCATACTCTGGTTGAGTACATTCCCGTTGTACAGGAATCGTCTCATGCCTAGGGCCCTTCAGCATAAGAATCCATGGGTGGCACTGGTTGGTGCAGTGCGGCGTGCATCAGTATTCCCACAGGAAGCAGTGAAGGCTAAGCTCCGGGTTCTCCCCTTCATGTGTGGCAATCCGCAGGGTTTTGTTCAGTGTCCGCATGAACCGTTCAACCTCCCCATTTGCTTGAGGCCACTGCGGTGTGATTCAACGGCATTGTATGCCTAGGCGACAGAGCAGATCCTTGAATTCAGAACCCTGAAACGGTGGCCCATTGTCTGTTTTGATCTCTTCTGGAAGGCTGAACAGGGCTAGTACCTTTTCCAACACTGGAGCTACCTTTGTGAATGCCATCAACTCTATGAGCTCCACAATTGGGTACTTCGAATGGCTGTCCATGAGGACCATGGTGGTCCTTCGGTCCAGAAAACTGGCAAAATCCATGCTGACTTTGGACTATAGAGTATCACAAGGCTCCTCAGTTATAATCGGTACAGACACTTCAGGGCTACTGTTGACTTGACATACTGCACACTGCAGTATGAGTTTGTCCACCAATGCCTCCAGCCCAGGGAACCACACCTTTCCTTGTAGACAAAACTTCATTTTTGCCATCCCCTGAATACTGTTGTGGGCAAGTACAGTCACCTGCCATGTTAGGCTCTCAGGAATGACCAGTCTGTGGTCCCACAGAACAAGACCCTCTTGTGTGGTGCTGAGCTCATGCTGAATGCTCCAGAACTGCATGAAATGCTCTTTGCCTGAGCCATTCCAACTGTTTGTTTGAATCCTGCAAAAAGGAGTGACAAGGCCCTTGTTGCAGAGCCTCCAGAACTTTCTTTAGCACTGTGTCACCAGCAGTCGCTTCACTGATCTCCGGAAGACTCAGTGCACTTGGGCAGGTCCCTTGACTCACCAGGCGGACGTATACCTCTGTTTGGCCAGCCTCCTGCTCCATCTCGCCGTTACCTTGGGACGGATGCCGCAATAAGAAGCCAGCAGGATTTTTGTACCCTTGCCTGTTCACCACTTCAAACTGGTCGTTCTGCAGCTGTATTGCCCATCGTTCAGTCTGGGTTGTGGATGGTGCGCTGTTCCGCCGAACAATGGTACCAGTGACTGATGATCAGTGATCACACAGAATGATCACCCAAAGAGGTACAAGTGAAAATGTCCACAGGCCCACTTTATGGCAAGGGCCTCCCTCTCGATCTGTGCATACCTCGCTTCCGTCGGAGTACACCCCTACAAAATGCAACTGCAACACCTCGTTGCCTCGTGACAACTGCTGTCATTAAATGTTCTAGGCAGTAAATCTCCATCTCTTTAATAATCGTCAGTAAGTGGACAATCGCACCTCACCTTTCAGACGGTCCTGCTGAGTTGTCTCTCTTTTATGGCACATAATGTGAACTATCAAGAATAGGTAACTGAAAGCGGCTGCAGGTTTCCAGTCAAAGGTGCTTAAAATCTCACTACACACTTTCGCCTGCAAGGTCCCAGAAATAGGCCCACCGTGATGCAGAAGGAAAGCGCTGGCTCAGAGGGACTTGCCATGGCTTAGTGCACCATACATAGCTCCATTGTATTATTACTAGATTCACTTTAAAGCCCAACCATAAGAACTCTTGGACTACTATTCCCAAAATGCAACGCGTGTGCCTTATAACAACAGGACTGGGCTAGTACTGGAGCTGGGCATGGCCTACGGGGTTTCCTCGAAGGCTTGGCCTTCTGTTCATCCCACAGGCTGGAGACTAGTGTAATTTTTCAGTGAGGAATATACATCGCCTCTCATCGCCTCCATGCCACTATCTGGTGCAACAGGACTTTCCAGTCTAGAAATGACACCTCGAAGTAGGGAAAGAATGAGGCGGAGGGCAGTGCTGATCATGTACATACACCCACAGAGTACAGAAATACTTTCTGCCCACCGGTACAAAGCAAGGATGGCTTCCTCTTTACTGCAGCACTGCCCAGGTGAGCTCACTGTCTGCAGCGCCTCCAGTCGGCTGCCTATACCCCCTCCTCTACCTGAAGCACTCACCTGCTCGATGGAAGTGACCGTTTCCTCACCAGCCCATTGTAATGCAGGAGCTCCAGCACGTTTTCTAGGGGCCATGCTGCACAGCTCCCTTGGGTCATCACCAGCCATGGCCTGGATGACGGCAGATGAACTGGAAACCCTGCTGCTCGGTGCTCGCCTGAAACAGAAAAAAGAAGCACGAAACAGGCCACGCCCACATAACAAGAAAACATGTCTAGAAAAGTGACAGTAGATCATTGGGACTGGGAGATGGACCCTCGCACTTCAGAATTGGCTGGCTCTCTGATCTCCATGCTGCTCCCCTTAGAGGGAGCCGGGAAGTGATGTCATGCTGGGGTCCCCGATGTCAGAGATGATTAACCTGAGCAGCCGAGGAGAAGCACAGACGGAGCTGTCTTCAGAGTGGCAATAGAGCGCTTCTCAGATATTTCAGATAACAATATATTGTAGTAGTGGGTGCTGGTAAACCCCGCTATGCGACGTAGGCAGAGTTTTTGCCAAACTCCCCCTCCAAGCAGAATGCGGAGTGACAAAAACTCTGTGAACTCTGCTGGCGGAGCAGAGTTTACCGCCCACCGCTAATTAAAATGTCGTCGCTAACGTTCATTACACCATGCAAGCCTGATGGCACTGCCCTGATTGCATTCTGAAATACCTCCACAGCGGACAATTTCCCAAAACCTAGTCTCTTGTAACGTCGCAGGCCCAGGTGTGTAGAAAATGTTGTTATGTACCTGCTCCCTTCAGCCAACAGGTGTTGGTGATAACCAGCATTGAGGTCCAGTTTCGAGAACCATCTGGCCCCGTTTAGGTCAGCTATGTTATCGTCCATTGTGGGGGTGATGTGCCTCTCCCTCTTAATGGCCTTGTTTGAGAGGTGCATGTCAATGCACAGATGTACCTTGCGGGGTTGCTTTGACTTCTCAGCAATCACCATGGGTGACACCAGGGGTTGGACCAGGCACCTTTTCAAGCACCCCTCAACCCTCTAGTTTGTCTAGCTCCTGCTCCACTAGTGGCTGCAGGTGGAACGGCACACGGCGATGACGTAGTGGCACTGGCTTGACGTACTTGTCAATGTGTAGGTCGATGGGCGGGGCTCGCAGTAAGCCTAATCCCTTGGACAGGCCAGGGAACTGGTTCAACAGCTTGTCAACTTGGAATGCCTGCACATTCCTGGTGAATGACACTAAGCTCAGATCTTCCGCTGGGTGACACCCCTGTGGTGTATCTGCATCTTTGTCAATGACGTGGAATGCTGCGGCAATTTCCTAGTCGTTCGACCAAACACACACCTTCATGAGTCCTTTGAGTGGCAGGGGTGTGTCCCCACTCTATATATCTTGGCGCTCGACAGGGACAAAGCTGGCCTTGGACAGAGGCATTGATATTGTTGGATGCCCATTACATTCAAAGAGGCTCCTGTGTCAATGAGAGCCTTGACAGCCATCCCGGCAACTTCTACCACACATGTGGGTTGCGGTCTCCTGTGCTGTTTGAGGTGCTCCATGAATGAAATGAGAAAAACGTCCTCCTCTTCCTCTGAGGGTCACTCCTCTTGATGGTATCCGACTCATGGGTGGCGCTTGGCAGCTCCCTGGAGCTCTGGGTCATCCAGCGAGAGCTGACGAACGACTCTTGTTGGGGCCCATCCACCCCGAACTTCCCTGCCTCTTGGTCCTCTCCTGCACACTTTAGCAAAGTGATTGGGCTTACCGCAGCTCAAGAACGTTCATTTGTGAGCTAGGCAGTTCCCCTGAGGTTGTTCTTCGCAGCCACAGTTCCTGCATTGTGCACCAACCAGTGCAGATGCAGTGGTCTTGGATCGGGTAGTTTTCATCCTTGTGAAAACAGCTCCACCTTCACACTGTGCACCATGTCTATCTCAGTGGCCCTTGCAGCCGACAGGTCATGCGACCTTGCCATGATGAGGATGTCGTCCACACTGATGTTGGGCTGTCGTAGTATCAGGCCCCGTAAGGTCTTGTTCAGGCACCCTTGGATGATTTGCACCCAGATCTCCTTGGGCTGATCATCCACCATGCACGTGCTGGCCAGCTTGCAGATGCAAGCATAGAAAGTGTCAATTGATTCACCCTTGCACTGGTGGGGCTGGTGGAGTATACACGCTCACAATCTGGATCCAGCTGCTGGTCATAATGAGTGTTGAGAGCCCGCACCGCTGCGTCAGTCATCCGCCGTTCCCATATTAGGGAGATGTTCAAACAAGTTATAGATCTCTTACCCTGTCTGATGGAGTAGTAGGGAGCGCTTGACTGCACCATTATTCTCATGGGTGGCTATGAAATAAATATTCAGCTTCCCCACCCATGTCTTCCACCTGGGCGTAGCCGTGGCAGGTTCAATGAGCTCACTGAATGGCTGAAGAACTCCTACCAGTGTGTGCTGCTGGAGAGGCGGCTGCAGAGGTGTGCCGTGTGCCTGCGCTGCATTGACATCATCTGCAATGGCCCTGGCGATGTGAATGTGACCAGTCGCGGTCCGTGTAGGAGTGCCGGCCGGGCGGTGACATGGGGCGGGGGAGGGGCAGGGTGGGGGGTAGCAAAGTACGGATTACGGACCAATACAGGTAAGTAAACATTTAAATCAATAAAACGAATTTCGTTGTGAGCGCTGCATCGCCAAATGCGATGCAGTGCGCGCAACGAAATTCGTTCTATTGATTTAAATGTTTACTTACCTGTATTGGTCCGTAATCCATACTTTGCTACCCCTACCCTGCCCCTCCCCGCCCCACGTCACCGCCCGGCCGGCACTCCAACACGGACCGCGACTGAATGTGACCAGACCACCATCAGGAAAGTTGGCCACCGTCCCTTATACCGGGTACTGTGAGACACCTGTGCAGTGTGCTAACTGTCTCATCTTCCACCAGCAGGAGTCTTGTGGCTGCTCTGACACCCTGATCTTAGCATGCCAGTCCTCTACTCCAAAGTCATCGTCCCTCCAGCCTCAGCACGTGCACAAAGGCCCTGGGAGTGCCCAGGAGCAGTGGGGGCTCGATTTCCCCACTGGTAGCAAATCAGGGTGTGTCCCCAGGGTTCGCAGGGCCTCACTGCCCCTCCTCACTCCTCTGGGCTTGACACTGGCATTAGTTAACAAAGTGGTGTGCAGTTCCTGGGGAAAGGGGGGGAAGGGGAGGTCTTTTTAAGAAGTGCCCTCACACACGCCGGAGGATGTCATGCTTCATCATAGGGCCTGCTCCTCGTCGGGCCGGCGCTGCAATGCCCGACGGGCACCCGCGAACGGGGCTCTTTGGCGGAGATCTTTTGATGAAGCAGTAGGGTGAGTGCGGGTGTTTGGGCTGGGTAGTGCGGTGAATAGGTGGGTTAAAATAAGTCTAGGGCAGTCCAACTAATGTGTCTATTCTTTGGGAGCGCTAGCCTAATTAAAATTGATGGGCCCCTAAATGGATATGATGGTCCTATAGGGCTAAAGTGGTGCTATGGGTCGACACGGGGCCCAGAGCCAGGATAGGACGGATGCAAGTTGTTCTGTCTCCAGGCTAACAAGAGCAACTACGTGCTCTGCTTCCCCCGTCAGTTCTTGACTTTAATTCTTTTGGTCTTTTCACCCCGGTATGATTTAAGCTGGGGTGTCCTACTGCTTCTGGCTATCAGTAACAATTAACTGAACCAGGCCTGCGGTAGTGCTAAAAAATACAGCTTTTTAACTACACTTACGGTCCTGATGAAGTGCCACTAGACCCGTTAGGGGCTCAACAGGCACGAAACATGTCGAACCCATAGCACCACTTTAGCCCTATAGGACCATCATATCCATTTAGGGGCCCATCAATTTTAATTAGGCTAGCGATCCCAAAGAATAAACACATTAGTTGGACTGCCCTAGACTTATTTTAACCCACCTATTCACCGCACTACCCAGCCCACACACCCGCACTCACCCTACGGCTTCATCAAAATATCTCCGCCAAAGAGCCCCGTTCGCGGGTGGCCGTCGGGCATTGCAGCGCCGGCCCGACGAGGAGCAGGCCCTATGATGAAGCATGACATCCTCCGGGGTGTGTGAGGGCACTTCTTAAAAAGACCTCCCCTTTCCCCAAGAACTGCACAGCACTTTGTTAACTATTGTCCCCCTGGACCATGTGTGCAGGACCTGCTTAAATATAGCTCCTGGTTCCTCTTGTTTAAGACTTGACACTGGCATCTCAGTGCGTCCCAGCAGGTGCGATGCACAACAGTAATGCATGGGCTGCGATTCAACTGCAAGGCAGAGCCGCAGACAACAGAGTCCGATCGTGTGGCAGCAGAGCGGCTCCCTCGCCACGTGGGTGACTCCCCGTCGCCAACTGCACTGGTGCGAGGCAGGCCACCCAGAGGCTGTAACCAAGACCTGGTGCATACATAAATGACTACACCCACACAGTGCATACATTTCAGTCTCAAGCCCTTCTATTTATAGCCTCTAGCCAAGCCCAGTCAGAGGGTGTTGTGCCTGAAATCCGTGGCATAGGTCAGCCCCTACAGTGGCTAGGTGGCTCATTACATTGTGCAGCACTGTATGTCCCCACTCCTAGTTCTGCACGTAAAAACATCTATATGTCACAGCTCCCGACTGGCACCCCCATGCAGAGGCACAGCCTGGTGTTGTATGTGCAGGATAAAATATGAAATGTCAGACAGTAGAAAGAGGTTCCTGAGGGTTATGCTGGGAGGTTCCCTCTTATCCATCTAATCATAGCTGCCAAGTTTTAAACATACCGGTGTGTGACACTTCCATGTTTGCATTGTGCCTCTGGGTGACGTCACATTTGCATGACTGAGGGTGACTTTTTTTTTTTTAACAAATTACAAATTTAATATGGTTGGATACTCTGATTTATAGACTTGTTTTATTACTTTGCTGTTAAGGGTAGACATTTCATAGGTGCTTTCCCTAAACGACTCCTGGAAGGTTGATGAGTTGCTGGAGGGAGGAATTGTCAAAGAAAAGAAGTACCTTTCCCCACTGGTGGAAATAAACCCTTTCCCCAGCATCATCAGCCTCTCCTTGCCTGAAACTCTAATGTTAAAATCCTCAGGACTGCAGGAACTGTCTGTGAAAGCAGGATAAGAGATACACTTCACCTGTAGTATATGCACTGGCCTCCTTCTCCTTTATCAGAGTTTGCCGATAGGGACCAGTGCATATACTGCATGTTCACTATTTCCCTGCCTGTCACAATGATCCCTGCCCTGCAGTGGTATGGGGAATATAGAGCACTGGACCAGCTGTGATCTCCACAGAAGTGACAAAGCAGGTAGGCAGATTCTAAGGGCATATTATCAAGAACGGCGTTAAAAATTATCGCCGGTTTAGTGGCAGAAAACTGCCGCTAAAGCGGCAATAATGGGCTTGATAATATGCCCTTGAGAATTCCAATAGAAGTCCATGTTCTGGTGTGAACATGGGCTTCTATTGGAATTCTCAAGGGCATATTATCAAGCCCATTATCGCCGCTTTAGCGGCAGTTTTCTGCCGCTAAACCGGCGATAATTTTAACACCGTTCTTGATAATATGCCCCTTAGTTCGAGGCTCAAAGGTCAAAAAAGGAAATTGTTTTGGAGGATTCCAATTGCACCCCTTAACCTCTCAGCTAAGAGTCCACTAAGAGTGTTTTGTGTGTCCCACTGACAAGGACACCATTGCTAGTGGAGGCTACAGTCCTTGGATGTCCCTTTCACAAGGCAAAATTCTAATCCCTGGTTTAGGTCAATATAAACTAGGGGCTTTGGATGGAATGAGCGAGTCAGAGCTAGGAACCCCCCCCCCTGCAGATCGGACGTCCAAATGAAAGTAAAAGGAGAAATGCTAGCAAACCAGAAAGAGAAACATTTACAACAGAAATGTTGTTCAGTGAATATAAAACCTAAGGGCCATTAACAGCAAGTAATGCATTCAATTGAGGACATTAATGTGCCACAATAACACGGTGAAGATGCAGTGGTACTGCAGCAGGATCTCCTTACTTTCAACATGTGAAGAAATCAAAAGCAAGTCAGGAAAGAGTTAAATGAAAGTCTGTTTGAAAGTATAGTCTTTTCTTTTACATAATCTCTCAGGAGCATTTTATTCCCATCAATCAACACACTCCCTCTCCGCCTTTATGAAACACTCCTACACTAAGCGTTGCCAAACAAAAGGTTGCTTTGGGAACATAATTGACAACATTTAGGGAAGGTGGGAAAGGAGATCCTTTTGTGGATTCAGCTGTCTGACAAGATGGGGGATCCTTTAATTGCAAGAAATAACACCGTGCTCGTGATGAAGGCTAATTCCGGAACCACGAAAGTAATTATGATTAATGACAAGTCCAGCGTCATTTTTTCCATCTCATAATTGATTAAAAAAAAAAGAGCTGAGATTAATTAATTCTCTCAAGTGAAGAGGAAACTAATCAAGCTAAAGTCAGTTGGTATTTGGGGCTGCCTTCAGAGTCTGAGGCGAATCTTTCCTCTTATGCAAATTAGACATAATTTTATCTGAGCATTAGAGAGTTCTATTCCCTACAAACTACTTGCAAAGATTGTTTGGCAACGAAAAGGGCAGTGATAGACTAACATGGAAAGGGATATCGCCTGTACTTATGAAAGTAATTTTGTAGACAAAATATGTGGTCACTCTTTCATCTAACATTTACTTCCCCTGGAGGACCGGCCCATTGCACCAGAGAGGTGGGCAATTTCCCAGTGGGATGAACCAATGAGGACCAGTTTCACTGCTGGAGAGAAGTTTTACTCCTGTGTATGTCGGGAGGCCCCAAAAGAAAATGGAACTCCGCAGTCCAACTTTTCAAAATTGGAGCATGGACAAAAGTCCACTCATCAAAACGTCTCACAGAAGGTTGGACTATTGCCATAGGCTTGCTCGGTGTCTACTGGGTCTGGCTGAGGGGACTGATGTATCCACTCTGGGAATCTGCCTTTGACCACATGGTCAACATTTCGAATCCTGGTGGGTCTGTTCAACCTTTCATCCTGTTTTGGTTAATAAACTGGGTAATAATAAACATCCATTATCTATCAAGAGTGATAAAAAATCTCCTCGGGTTGTGAATATGCTCTCTACCAGTATGCCTGTTATATTCTGGAGCTACTATTACGAAATTTTCCAGGACTCTTTGGGGCATATTACCAAGGATTTGCGATAATTATCGCAAAGCGCGCTTAGCGCTGTTCTTTTTATCGCCGGCTATCTCTGGATTTCATCGCGGAGATAACGCGTTATTATCAACGCTTATCTCCAAGGCGATAAAAATCCAGCGATGGCGGCGAAACCCAGCAATAGCGCGAGAAATCCAGCGATAAATTCACTGCGCTAATGGAAAGCTTGATAATAGGCAGGTGAGGACTTAACCTTACAATCCACCTCCCATTGACAAGATGGTTAAGTCAAGTTTTTATCAGGTGTTAAATTCCTGCGATAATCGCGGTTAGCGCAACTTTTTTATCGCTCGTGGGCATTGCTAATAGGGGTAGTTGTGTTAGCGGCTCTTTCAGTTGACTTTAAGTTGGGAACGCCTACTTTGCATGTCATTAGCGATAAATATCGCTGACATGCAAAGCGGCAACAAGACGGCCGCTATCGCCATTAAGCTGTCGCTAACAGCTGTTAGCGACAGCTTGCTAATAGGGCGATAAAAATATCGCCGCTTTATCGGCAAAAAGTGCCGCTAAAGTGGCGATACTGCCCTTGATAATATGCCCCCTAGTTCCTATTCCATCTCTCACGCTCTATTTACCTTCAGCTGCCATATATACCTTTGAGTGCGTCACATTCCATGACCCACTCAGGGTCGGGCTGGCCTATAGGACAGTCAGGCAGTAGCCGTATAGCTGCTCTGACAGGTCAGTGTGTGGGCGTTATTTTTTACTGTTTGTGGGCCTGTGTTATGGTCTATTGGGCCGGTTTTTGCTGTCGATTTCTCTGGTATTAAAACGAACATTGCCTGCAGTAAGCTCAGATCCATGCAGCCTTCCATACCTTGCAAAACACTTATACAGCATGTCTTTAAAAAGTCAAAACTGACCCAGTTTTCAAACGGGTCACCTTTTTTAGCTAGCTAGGTCACTAATGGGGGTCACTTTTATTTTGGTGCCCAGGACTATTTTCTGTCCCTGTCCAAACCTGGGCCCACTCCAGATCACCCCTTCTCCGTTTTAGCTGTCTTCACATGAGGTCCCTTGCTCCTGATTTACCACACACCTGTGAGATTCAAGCAGAATAAAATTTGGCAAAATATATGCCATATGTAGTTTGCATAATATTGCACATTGCTTTGAATTCGATAGTCATTAACTGCAAAAATCCACGTTTCCTGCAATCCCAAGAAGGTACAGTGAACATTAATCTCTACAAAATAACATATCAATGATTACCAAATAGGATTGTGTATCATGAGCTTTTATTCAAACAGAACTATTTTACAAAGACTAAATAATTTTTTAGCTGGTGAAAGGTTTGGGCCCATAAGTTCTAGGTTCATTCTAGAGTCACAACCTGATGGTTCTTTTTCGTGGCATGAAAGCGTAGAGGGAGAAATCTTTTCATTAAGCCAATCAATTAAACAATGATCTTCGTGGACATATAGCAACCACAGACAACTACATAAGGTTAGTTTAATTTATTACAAGGCCACAAATAACTGAACATAAAGACACCTCAATACGAGAGTTTAGAAATACGTGGGAATTAGCATGAAGCCAAATCTGCGTATCCAATTGAGACGACGTAAAATGAATAATACAATTAATTCAAGAAGCAGAATGTAGAGGATCAGAAAGCATGAGTCCAAGTTTCCCTGCATCGAGAGTTGATGAGAGAAAAGCATTAATCTATCCCTACACTAATGCTAAGATGACATCCCTATTTAAGCATCTTCAGGAAGAAGGATAAAGGTGTCAGCATGTGGAGTCTTCTAGGAAGTCTCATCACCATCAATGGGTCATGTAGCATAAAGCTACTAAGACAGAGCTTGTTCTAAAATGCTCTCTCTCCGAAGGCAAAGAAGAAGTGGGCTCTCTCCCTACCCCCAGCATTACATTATTCGCAGGTAACTTTCCCAAGATCCATTGCGGGTTACCCCATCTGCTCTGGGCACAATCATAAAGGTTTTTTTCAATGGGACAGCGGTGTTCCTTTCTTGTTACAATTTGTTCTTGGTTCCCAGGCCTTCTCCTGTGTGAAACACAACGACCTACCGTTATCCACTCAAGCCACATGATTGTAACTTCTTCTCTCTTTGCCTGACCAGTAAAACAAAGACATTATTCTAGCTAAAAGAGCGCTTCTTTCACCTGCAACACAAAAGGTGAGAAAGAACAAATTCCACAATGCACATGAAATTCGACTATTAATTCTAAAGCGAGAGTTTTCAGGGAACCAGTGGCGTAGCAAAGGGGTGCGGGGGTGCGGTCCGCTACGGGTGGCACGAGTTTTGGGGGCGGTGGCCTCCTCCCGCTCGTACCTGCCATCTCGGGGATGGCAATCGCCCACCCCACTCTAAATTTCGGCCGTCGCGGAGCGGCAAACACCAGCGAATCTCGCCAGCACACCCCCCGCTCTTCAATGGGGCTGCCGCAGGGCGGCAAAAGCAGGGACTGCAACGGGTGGCCAAAAGGCTAGCTACGCCAGTGCAGGGAACTGTAATTTAGGCCTACAAGAATTAGCTAACATAAGAAAGCTCATAGGAACTTTAAGAAATTGCATAGGAAATAAGGCACCTTCAATCAATGCATTTACCTACATGTAGAATAACTCAATTTCTAAACACATTTATTACATGAATAATTGCCAGTTTCACAACACGAGTTCTTCATGTTAATGATTTCTGCTAGTTATATTCACGTTCTACATTAATTCTCCATGTTACTTTTCAATGGCCTAAGCACATCACGTTTCAGATTAATGCATTTCAAAATTCTAACACTTCAGGTTAATACAACAAAGGATTATATGCGGGTGAGCTCTACACGTGCAATTATAATGCACCCCTACAAATAAAATGTGATTCCCGCTACATCAGTTCCCCCTCTGATGACGTTGAGTCACCACAAACACTTTTAAAATCCCTGTAGAATAGACCGATCTAAACAGATGTCGTAACTAGTCTCCTCTGTCTGAACTCCTTTAATCGCTTCAAATTCTCATAATGACTGTCCCGCAGTCTTTCCACCCTTTTCTCTCTTTTCCTCAAAGAGTTCTCCACTTGCCTCGCCTTGTGCCATTTGTATACCCCTATCATACCAACGAAGATGATAAAACAGACCACAACAATTATGATTGGCTTCAAGATATATCCAAGAACTCCCTTTCCTAGATTAGCAAACCAACTTCCAACTGTACCAAATCCCTTTCCAATCTTATCCCAAACTCCCTCAGATGCCTGATTATGTATCTCATGATGGATCTCAGTGATGTTACTTATATATCCCTGCATCTCTTTATTTTCATCAGGGATATAAGTACAACACTGTTGGACCTTTAGTATCCGACAGACTCCTCCTTCTTTTGCCTGTAACACATCTAATGCACGATGGTTTTTGCATCACCATTGCCCTTATCGAAACCATCTCCCCATCTATAAGTAGCAATGACTGAGCTGTGTTAATTGACAACTTATCCAACATAGTAGACAACTTCCTGATCTTGAATGTCATTCATAACTACTCCTAAGCTAGGTATCATTGCTCCAAATATATCTCACAAAACTTCACCAGCATTCAGTCCACGTTTTTCTCTATGGTTCAATTTCCCTTCCAAACCTTACAAATCTTCCACATGATTTATCTTTGGACACACAACTGCCACATAACAGGTACAATACCAATTGTTTCGGAAGCCGAATGTGAGAAACCGGCCTGGTATATGATGTCCACTAATGTAATTGGGCACCTTGCACCAGTCCAGACAACCCTTATAGTGATTTAAGAGGTCTTAGACAACTTTAGAAAGCTCTCTAAGTGGTAGCTGTGAATTGCAGCCTTCAGGCTTAGTCCAGAAGGAGTGTAAAGCAGCTTGTTTTACCAGAATTCAATCTTATAGTATAGATAAAGTGAAAAGAACCACACCAAGTATTTATAAAAATATGTATCTATTGTATAATACTCTCTAGTACATTCAAATATCTCCTACATGGAGATAAACACAATGCACACAATACTTTAGCAAAGAAACACAGTAAATAGCACGAAATACACAGTGGATCACAGGGGGGGACCAAACCATATGCTAAGAAAGTGGTATAAGAAACAAGATTCAGATCAAGACAGGGTCGAGAGGACGTAGAAGTGCTGGGGACCCAAGGAACCATCCAAGGTGAGTAGATAGGGACCCCACGGAGAGCGTGTGCAGTGTGGGAACACGACTGTGTGCTCACTCTACGTGTAAGTCAAAGTTGGAGTTTTAAAGATTAAGGACCCTTCCCAGTGGACCCTGAAGAAACCCAGTGGAAGACAGAAGGTTGGAGAGCCACCCCACCCGTGAATACCTTAGTACCCACATTACCTACACCAGGGAAGCTGGGTGCATACGTGTGAAGTGGTGTCGGAAACCGCTCTCTGACCCAATGGAGGACTTCAGGAAAGTGACGCTGGCTGACAAAGGAGAAGGTGTCTTTGGAATCCAAAGGTGGGTTCTAGATGAGAGGTACCTGCAAGCAGAGGGGACAGAGTCTATGTTACTCAGGAGTGACCAGGAGACTTGGAAGACGAATGCCCTCCGATGTCGGGTGTTGCAGGATGGGTGACAATGACCTTGACTCTGCAGCTGTGAGGACCAGGCGACTCTGAGGAGGACCAGGAGCCATGCACGAGCTGTCCCACGAAGGGTGTCGAGTGCTGAGGGGTCTATGTCCGGCGGGAGCACTGACAAGCCTTGGCAAATGCAACCACGTAGGAAGTAAAGAAGGAGCAACGTCGAGACCAGCAAAGTCCAGGGGACTCACCACAAGCAGGGGAGTCAGGGCAGGCCCCTAGAAATCAGGGGAGCCTGAAAGAATCAAGTGTGACCCTCAAGTGGACCCACAGGCCGGAGGTACTGGAATCGCGAGAGGACCTCAAGCAGCTCACCAAAAGATGCAGGCCACGATGCACACAATGCGGTGTGGCTGAAGATTCTGGTCACTGGAGGTGCGCAAGGTTGGGGCTACTTGGAGCCCGAAGATCTTCTTGGAAGGAAGACAACAAGCCTTTACAACTGCAAGCTGACACTGTGCACAGGGGTTCCCTTTCTGCAACCCCTCGAGGGATACTGGCCTCAAACTTGGTGAGAGGGCAGGGCAGGCCTCGGGAGCTGTGGAAAACTACCACCTGTGTTACAGAACCTTGCGGAGTCTAGAGGAGCTCAGGATCAGCAGACCGGTGGACTTACTTGTGATGCCTGCGAATGCAGAGGAGTAACTCCTTCACTCCAAGGGAGATTCCTTCAGGTGTCTTTGATGCTTCCAGGCCTTGGAAGGTTCCTGTATGATGCACAGGCACAGACGATGCAGCAGACTGGAAGGGAGATGAACTCAGGCCCAAACGAAGTCCAGCGAAGTCCAGAGTGCCCAGACGGTAGAAGAAGAAGTGGTGTCTGATCTGAATCTTATCCCACGACGAATCTAGGGACCTACACCCAGGTAAGCCCTTACGTACCCTAGGGAAAGGGTTGGGAAGATTCAGGGGACCCTCCCAGGGGAGGGTCTGGACAGGGGGGAGGTTACTCCCATGTCCTTTGTCCAGTTTCACGCCAGAGCGAGAGCCAACGGCTCCCAGGACTGGTTTGAACTGGACTATGCACAGGGACACCAAATGTGCCCCTTATGCAGACTGAGTGGTGCTGGCAAGGGCACCCACCCCACCCTAATACACTAAATCCTGTCTGGGAGGTGGTCACGCCTCCCTGTGACAGGATGCCTATAGTTCTGCCTTCCTCTGCTCATGCTTGGCTCAGCAGCAGGAGGGCAGAATCGATTCTCTGGTCGGCAGCAACCATTTTGTGCTGTCTGGGTCAAGAAGGCTGGTACCGGGAACACTGAGAGCCTAACGGAGGGCTCTTCGAGTGCTTGGAATCATACCTCCCACACCGTTTACGGGTGGGAGGTATGATTCCAACATGTTTGATACCAAACATGATAGGATTCGTTGCAGCCAGTTTCGAAATGGTCGTCGCGTAATTACGCGGTGCCCCTCTATATGGTATATGGCTGCTTCACTGACAACCCGGGAGATTGGACTCTGTAGGCTACAGGGGTGTCCTGCTCATGCAGGGGCACCCTCTCACTTGGAACCAAGCACCCTGCCTTCAGGATTGCAAAGGCCTGCTATAGGGGTGACATAGGTTTTAAGTGCAGTGACCCCAGATATAGGAAACCTATATCTGTAGTAAGTGATGCAAGCACCAACTAACACAGGCTGCAATGCAGGCTTGTAGTTCCATTTTAATGGTCTATCATGGGTTGCAGAACACATGCTTCAGCCCATGGGAGACCTCTGGGGTACCTATGCCCTAGGTACATGGGAACCATATAGTAGGGACTTATAAGGGTACCCCAGTATCCAATCTGGGGTATACCTAAGAACTGAACATAACAATTTCGCGAGAAAGCAGATAGACTGAGGTCCTGATTAGCAGGATCCCAGTCAGACTAGGCAAAAAGTATGGATAACCATAGAAGCAGATCCTACTTTCCTACACCAAACATATGCATTCTTCCCACACACAAAATATACTCCTGGCACCACCTGTACTGCTTCTTGCAGAAACATCTTCCAAGGAACATTGACTAGAAAGATATGGTCACACACACTCTGTCCCACAAATACAGTCTCATAACGACTCTGAACTTGATGTATGCAAAGCTTGCCTCGTTGTTCCCAATCTAAAGCTATAGGACCATAGCTTCCCTTAGCCTTGTGAGCTAACTCCTCCTTAGTCCATTCCAAATTTCCATACCGATTATTAAGCTTAACAACTAACCTTCTATGCCTATTTTCTACTTGATCTACAAATTTCTTTTCCATGTGAGTTAGTATGGAGGTTAGATTATGACTATGCGTGTAAGCAGTGTCTAATGTTACTGTGGGTGCAAAATATTTCTCCATTCTCTCTTCCTGCCTATAATAAGCATATTTGTTCAAATGTTTATAAACAGGTATTTCTCAGATTACCACATCATAATTTGAGAAGTAGTACTCGTAATGACCTTTTCCATAAAACATGCTAAGGAACAAACTACAACTAATGCCATACGTCAAGGTAAGTGATGATATCTAATCCCCTCCTCGACCGAAGCAGGCAATGCATACACACATAACAATCTCTCACTTCCATGGGGTTGACATATTCATAAAGCAACTTTGCATGAGCATTCAGCGTATAATCACCTTTAGACAAATCTACATGCAAAAAGTGACTAGTTTGCTCTATTAAGCCTTTATCAGATCCTAGTGTACCCTCCTTTGAGGCAGCAGTGGTAAGTGTGGATGTCCCATGTACCCCACTCCATGTTCCTCAATCTTGTGTGTGCTTAAAATAGACTCGGTGATGACTACAGTTATTACTCTAATTACTTCTACAATGAGTGTACCTATAATACATGTGTGCCTATGATTCCAATTTCCAGACTCCATTTTCAACGTGAATTGGATTGTAGCTGTAAGAGGATCTATGCACAGTCTCTTTTCTCTGCCTCTTATTCACGTACAACAAAGGTCTTTGAACAATTTTTGCTTGGATCCTGGATTTTTTTTTAACAGTCTCTCGCACAATATTTATACAGTTTGGAAGACTTTCCTAGCCCTCTTTTTTCTTCTAGATGGAAAATCCCACATTTTTTCTTCTTAGACAGGTGCCTCGGTTATCTTCTTTCAAGCAACTTATTTACAGTTCAAGAGTTCAATTTACATCCCTTATGAGATCATAGCCAATCTCCTCAGTGACTCATTGTAACAGTTCATCTCTCAATGCTGCAATCTCTTGAGGAGACCGTGGAGCTCCAAAACTTGGGAATTTGATGTCTTCCAGAATCAGAGTCCGTAAACCACTCAACCTTGGTGGAAAAGGCAAGGTCAATGACAGAAGTGCATTAGTCTCGATTCCAGGAACTCTCAACAAAATCTCAGTATAGAAATCTCGGACCTTGCTCTTCCTGGCATTTGCAACCAGATAAGTCCACTCAGGAGAGGAATATCTCTGACACTGCACTCTTGCCCTCCTGGACCTCCCAGTACTTCCAGTGGCTTGCTCAGACTCACTCAGATCGGACTTCGAAGATTCACTTATTGGTGCAAGTTCTCTTTCCTATGCAAGTCTCAGGTTCCTTCTCTTCTGTCTCGCAGGCCACATTTCGTCTGCGACATCTTTCTTCCTTGACTGCACACGACCACTTTCCACACCAATCTCTTCTGCTGAGTCAGACTCTATACCACTTGCAATGTTACAGTCTCCCTCAGAGTCTATACTAAGGGTCTTGTGTAGCTTGACCCCCCTCAGCCTGATGTGGTGGGTATTCAGCCTTTCTGAAACCTCCATAGCTTGGCTTACCCTCTCTGGCGACCCTTCGTCATGGCTGGAACTACTTTTGGGAGAGAAGATGTTTTATTGGAGGGACCTGTGACTTGTCGGGTATGAGAAGCGTTAACCCAGTTTAGTATACCACCACACTTCACAGCAGTGTTCGTCACCAGTATCACCTGATATGGTCCACACCACCGAGAGTCAAGACAGTTCTTCCTCACGTGCTTTCGGAGAAGCACCCAATCACATGGGCTCAGGTTGTGGCAGAGGTCTTCTGAAGTCTGTCCAGTTGTTGCTTCAACCTGATGAGGCACAGAATAAACCACATCAGCTAATCCTTTGCAATAGTCAAAGATTAAATCATCTGTGATATTAATCGATGCAGTGGCAGGCACAGCAGGCAAGTGCATCGCTCTTCCTATCAAGATTTCATGTGGCGATAACCCAGTTCTCCTGTCAGGAATGCTGAGCAAACTCATCAGAACCAAAGGCAACGCATCGGGCCACTTCAAAGATGTAGAAGCACATGCTTTACCCAGTCTCGCCATTAAGGTCCCGTTGATCTGCTCCACCATGCCAGATGCCTGCAGCCTATAACTCCAATGTAGTCTTTGATCCGCATTGAAGGCGATGCACAACAATTTCATGACTTCGTTATGAAAGTGCGTTCCTCTATTTGACTCCAATGTAGTTGGAAATCTGGATCTAGGAATGAGTTCCCTCAGCAATACCTTTGCTACTGTGAGACTATCGCACCTTCTATTTGGATAAGCCTCCACCCATCGGGAAAAGATGCATACAAAAACCAAAATGTATCTCAATCCATTACACACAGGCATCTCAACAAAATCCATTTGGATCTGATTGAAGGGACCCCATGATCGGCCACTGTGGCTTAAAGCAACAACAGTCTCTTTCCCAGAATTCATCTGTTGGCACGTGACACACCAATGATACACTGCTACACTGCTTCTGCAATCACGCGAAACCTCAGATTGAACCAAGTTTGCCTCAAAAACCTCAGCATTAAATCCCTTCCTATGTGGGCTGCTCCATGAATTTGCCTTGCCATTGGGTTTAACAAACAATCAGGTAACACTGCCTTACCTTCAGCTGAAATCCATATGTCACTTTCTCCCTTCTCACAACCTGCTCTGATCCAACCCCTTGTTCCTGATCTGTGGCTTCCATTTGCAAACTCCTGACTTCATCCCATGTGTCTGCAACAGCTAGCATCATGATGAGTTCGGTCTTCTCTGTACTCTCACCAACATATTCCCCCATTGAAAATACAAGCGTGTATAGCACAAAAGTGAGCAACTTTGTCTGTATATCGATTCCCTATAGTAACAAGGTTGTCTCCTCTTCGTGGGCTGCGCACTTAACAACAGCCACTTCCCTTGGTAACTGCAATGCTTCCAGCAGTTATCTCACATACTCTCCGTTCCTAATTGGAGAACCTGATGACGTTAGGAACCCTCTCTGCGACCATAGCTGTCCAAAGTCGTGAACCACACTGAAACCGTACTGCCTATGTGTGTAGATGGTGACTTGGATTTGTTCAGAGACAAGACATGCATGGGTCAGAGCAATGCTTTCGGCTACCTGTGCGGGGTGTACTCCCTGTAAACAAGCAGCTTCCACCACTCCAGAGATGGTACAGACAGCAAATGCTGCTTTCAAATTGCCTTCAGTGTTTCTTAGACATGAACCATCAACAAAGAGGACTTAATCAGGATCAGACAATGGTTCATCGACAATGTCAGGTCTCAGCTTGCTGCAAAGCTCAGTAACAGCCAGATAGTCATGGTCTTCACAATCTTCCCCATCAGCATTTGGAACAGGTAACAAAGTAGCAGGATTTAACACAGAGCAGCGCTTCAGGGTCACATTCTCCGCAGCGAGCAAAACCTGCTCATATCTTGTCAACATGTTATTTGTCAAATGCTGTGTTTTGGTTCTCATCATCAGGAGCTCAACTGAGTGTGATACATATACAGTAAGTGGATGACCCATCACAATGCTCTCACATCGTTCACTACTGACACCTGTTGCAGCAACAGATTTGAGACATCCGGGCAACGCTGAAGCTACAGGATCTAATGTAGCTGAGAAATAGGCCACAGGTTTACGGGCACCTCCATGTGTCTTGGTGAGGACAGAAAGAGCACAACCCTCTCGTTCATGACAGAATAATGAGAATGCTTTGTTGTAATAAGGCATTCCTAAAGCTGGATCGCAACATAGCCACTCTCTCAGCTCCAGGAAAGCAAGTAAGCAGTCGTTATCCCAAGGTACTGGATCACACACATCCTTGTGGGGCAGTATCTGCAAAGGCTTCACCATCAAGGAGAAATTAGGAATCCATTGTTGGCAGTAGCCAACCATTCCCAGGAACATCCTGACCTCTTTCTGTGTACCAGGCGGATTCATTTTCATGATCGCCTCCACTCGTTCTGGTGACACCCTCCTCTTGCTTTTTTGATTCGATGACCCACATACTGCACTTTGTTCAGACAGTACTGAGGCTTACTAGGAGACACCTTATGCCCATTGTCAGCAAGATGGTTCAGTAAGGAGATAGTATCGTCCTTACAAGCCTCCTTCGTTTCAGACGCAATGAGGAGGTCATCTATGTCTGTGTATAATTTCGGGGCAAAATCAAGCTCTCAAGGTTCTTTTTCAGTACCTGGTTGAACATGGATGGACTTTCAGTATACCCTTGAGGGATACAACACCACGTTTCTCCAGACGGAAAGCAAATAAAAATTGGCTTTCCTTGTGCAATGGAATAGAGAAAAATGCCTGACAGAAGTCAATCACTGTGAACCATTCATCATTGCAAGGAATCTGAAACAGGATCACAGATGGATTCGGTACCATGGGACAACATGGAATCACTATGTTGTTGACCTTTCTAAGGTCCTGAACAATGCAATATTTCCCGTTCAGTTTCTGCCATCCCATGATGGGCGAATTGCACAAACTTCCCATGATCTCCTTGAGAATGACCTGCGCAATCATGGTCTCAATTACAAGTGTACTCTCTACCACCATTCCTGGGGTCATGTTGTACTGAGGTGTTCTCAGGAATTCTGCATTAGGCTTGATCTGTATGCGGACTGGCCCGACTCCTCTAATCAGTCCGATCTCCTCTCCTGAGAAGTCCCATACCACTGAAGAGACGGTGTCTCTCAAATTCAGAGGCATGTCTTCTACTGTCAGTAAAGGAAACATGGCTGTGTAATGGTTCTAATTTGCCAACTTGAAGGCAATATCTTCATCATTAGACTGCAATTCAATTCACTTCGGCTTACAATAGATGGTACAATTCAATTTGCACAAGAGGTCACTCCCTAGGAAACACACTGGACTCAAATCACACACCACGAACTGATGGTGACCCTGAAAGGTTCCGATTTTCACTGATACCTCTTCCGTCAAAGGGTTTGTCATTCTTTTGTTAGAAACTCCTACAGCTTGGATTGATTTTACAGAGAGGGGCAGGTTTGGGACTACTTCAGATCTCACAGTAGAACGGGTAGCACCAGTATCAATCAAGAATGTAATGGGATGACCATCTATGTCTGCTTCTGCGTATGGTCAACTCATGTCTACCTCTAAGACTGCGCCAAGCGTACAGTCTTCCTACCCTCTCATGCACCATCATAAGGACGGGTCCTGATCAAATGCATCCAGCGCCTCCATTAAGGGTATCTGATGATAGGTTCAATTACCCTGTGAGATTCTTGGAGGTTTGGGCACTTGCACTATCTGATTCTGATTCCCTCCCTCATTAAGAGATCTCTGCCTAGTCACTGTTGGTAACAGATTTACTCCATCTGCCACCTGTAGGAGCTCCCCTTCCTGCACTTGATTCGCAGGATTTAGACTACTCTCGCGCTTCCAATGCCTGATTTTGTGACAATAATGACAAGCAGTGGTCTTTTTCAGGGTCTCAACATCTATCTCTGTCTTAGGATCTATAGGGACACTTCTTCCTCTTCCCTGTCCCGTCAGACCTGCGACTGATGTAATTTGGACACCTCCTGGAACATTCCCTTGACAGCGAACTACTGTTCCTCCTGTTGCCTGTACCTGCTCTCCCTTCTGTGCATTTTGTTTTGAACCAGCATCAACTTCTCTTTTATCCTCCTACGCTTGGAATCCACCTCATCACTGCAGTACCTGGCATACCGTAAGATTTCGTCTATGGACTTCTTTTGCCAGCAGATTAAGTCTTGCTGGATCATGAGGCTAACCTCCGGCCTCAGTCCTGTCACAAACTTTGAGACAAATTGGCCCATGTCTTTAGGGTCGAGTGTGTCTAACCTGCTGTACTGCTTAAAGGCTTGTAACAGCCTTTCATAATTCTCTAATGACTCTTTAGGTTCCTGGGTCGTTCGATATATCTTAACCCAATCTATGTCTCGAGGGTCAATTTTGGACTGCAACCATGTGATCACCCGATCGTACTTCTTCATAACCAAAGGTGAAGGACCATGAGTTACCAAACACCTCTCTGGCTCAGCAGCAGGCCACTCATTAGCTATTTTACAAGCAGGTCACAGATTGCTGGGACCCACAATTTGAACAAGGTATTTAAGTCAATCCCCAACACCTTCGAGATCTTAACAAAATGATCGACTTGCTTAAACTATTCAGCAGGTTTCTTCCTCAACCTGGGAACATTTTTCGCAAATTCAGCTAGATCACCTTTACTCCAAGGAACATATACACACCCTCCACTAGGCACCTCCCTTAATGGGTATGCCTCGATGCCCTGTGTCCCCCTCCTAGAGGTGGGGTTTCTCCTGTCACCTTTCCCACACTCTTCTTCTTTGATCATCTTTCCTCCTATTTATCCAGCGTACTCCAAGTCCTTACCCCTATAACTAGCTCTCGGATATGCATCTTCAACCTAGTCACCCTCTTCTCCTCCAGTTCCTGATCGCTGTAAGTGAGTCTATGATTTCCCTGTAAGGTTTTCATTCAAGACAAATCCACTCCATACCTCTGAGCTAATTCTGACAACTTCTCATGTGCCTGTCGGGCCCTTCGGGTGACATCCTTCGTTACAAACAACAGGTCATCTGGCTCATAGATTTCTATCCTATACAAAGATAAATTCCCCTGATGATCTTGTCTACCTCAGCCTTGAGCCTCACCACATCCAATAGCTTCCCCTTCACTGCAGCCTTGATGGTACCCTGACTCGATGTATTACTCTGACTCCTCTTACTGTTGTTATCATCTCTCAGCCAGGATTCCAAGTCTGAAACATCCAAGACATTTTTACTTCCAGAGGTTCCCTGACTTGTGCTGGCTTCTAAAGGTGCACCACTTGGTCCTCTCACTGGGGTTTCCCACATCCGCGGATCTGAACTAGTGTCTGCCATAGGTATAGACTGTATAGTACTGGAACCAATGCGTACTCCTGAATGATCGGCAGTAGCCAAAAACGGGGTGCTAGAGTCCATGGGCACTAAAGATGGACAATTCCCATTCGTGTTCCCTGTTCCGCCCAATCCGTTGCCTTCAACCTGTATGGACTGTCGCTGACTAAGGCTTCCTACAGAGCTCGGGTCATACACAGGGACAACAGGACCAATAGTTACCGGTACTGTAAGAGCTTCTGGTAACCGTAAAGCTGCTTTAACTCTGTTCTATGCCTCCCAGTGTGGACACTCCTGTCCCCCCTATTCCCGCAGAAATCCTTCCCACAACTCCTGTACCAGGACCCACTTGAGCTGGTGCACTTCCCATGTTTTATGCACTTCCTGAGTCTTGCCTCCATCCCTGATGGTGGACTGTAAGGTGGAGGATGCACAGATAACAACCCATCCAACAAGCTGTCTTCATTGTCACTGATGTCACTTCCATTTACCTTTTTACTCCTGTCCTCGTATTCTTCCTCTTCGACTAGCACCAGGTATAACCTTTCTCCTTCTATGGTATGCACTCTCCATTTCTTAAGCTGTGCATCCCACTGTGCGTTCTTATATGACCTCACATTTTTCTTCACTCTTCCTTGATATTTCTCCCTGTTTAGCATGTGCTGCAGGCATCCAGGCATCTAATGCTTCAAACTGTGTTGGGCCAGGCAAAGGTCGCAACACAAATATTGCTCCTCTTAACTGATGCAATACATCTAGCCGAAACGAACCAAAGCATGGAAATGACAATTCCCCCTCCTTTTCAGTGATCGCCAATTTTAAAGCCAAATTATAGTATGGATCCCAACTTTTGTCGCCATGTAGTGTGCTGGAGTATCCTCAGGTGGCGCCTCTTCGCCCACTAAAATTCAAGCCCTTTATCACCCCATAACAGATCTCTCAACACCCTAAAACATTGCTTGATTTCAATTGCAATTTTTTTTTTTTTTAAATCTTGTAATTGCATTTTTAAACAACAAAATATTTTGCAGCAGTACATCATATAGCATTTATGTGCGCCAACTCTGGGGAGGACACCTTACAAGTGAGATATGTACAATATCATAGCAGAAAGAAATTGAGTGGTGCTCATACCCTGTATGAATTTTTCCCAATGTTAAGGGGAGCCCTGATCATGACCACCATGGTCCGAGCTAGGGTCAGTGTTCAGGCCTCGGGAGAGCGCCATCCGGTCCAGACCTACTCCATTTGCTTGGTCAACCCCTCCCCAGATAAATTGACTTTTCATTTGTCATACACCAATCCATGTCCCGTTCCCACTCCACCACCGTCGGAGCTTCTCCAGCAGCCCATAAGCGTGCAATGTTTCATTTGGCGACCACAAGACCCAGCGAAAGCCACAGCTTGTTATATCTTGGCGGTGGGTCATCCCCCCATATATGCAAAAGACATATTTTTGCCGTGTCTGGGGGCGCCACTCCTATGACCTCCCCCATAATCCTCTGTAGCTCTATCCAAAAGGTTTGCACAACCGGACATGACCATAACATATGGAAAAAGGTGCCCCTTTCACCGCAGCCCCAAAAACAGAGATCCGACTGACAGCGGCCCATGGCCCGGACCGTGGTGCGTGAGTAGTATGAACGGTGTAAGATGCGTAGATGGATCAAGCAGAACCCTGTATTAATGGTCACCTCTTGAAAGTCTCCTAACGCCTCCTCCCACTCCCCATCATAACAGTCCCCAATATCTCCTTCCCATTTAGTCCTGAGTGCAGTGAGGATGTTTGGTGAATTATTAATTAGATTCTTGTAGATGAGCAAGACAGTTTTTTGGGGTAGTGCCTTCTAGAGGACTCTGTCCTCTAGAAGCGAAGAGTGTGGGACAGGAGTGCCATTTGAGATGTGCGTCCTGAGGGTGTGTTGGAGCTGCATATATCTGAAGGCCTCATGTTGCCGTCTCTCCACACATCGCCCACCGTGGATATACCTATGAGGTTCCATGGCTTAAAGCCCTGTAGGCTGCGCACTTGATTAAGGGAATCACTGCACCACAATGGGGTCATTTCAGTGGGCTTCTCCCTCTAGCCCAGGAATGATTTAGCTGTATTCCGCATCTGGGCCTCTGCAAGCATTTGAGGCAAGAGGTTCTTGGCTCCATTAGAGCTATAGAGCACCCCTGGGTACCCCCGCTCCCCATCGAAAACCTCTCCAATCTGAAGGCGGGATTGTCACAGGAGGTGAATGCCCAGTCATTCGCTACTGCTTATTATGTTGCCCAATCGCATTTCTTAATGTCAAGGAGACCAATGCCTCCATCGTACACCCCCGCATCAACTTGGAGAGGGCTATGCGTGGTGGGGCTGTGTTCCACAAAAGCAGGCGGAGAAGGGATTCTGTTTTACGAAAGAATTTATCAGGAAGTCGGTGAGGAGTGTTCTGCAGCGCATAGAGTATACCCGGCAATGTCATCATCTTAAACATTGCCACTCGTCTTAATAGGGAGAGTGGGGCAGCCCTCCAGTGTTGCACATGAGATTCAAAATGCTCCAGGATGGGAACCAGGTTTAGTCAATAGAAGAGAAGGGGGTCCATGGTAACATGTATTCCCAAATATTTAAAGCTCCCAGTGGACAGAGGGAGACAGACTCATCTGGGTCGTGCGGGCATGGGACCCGTTATCAAATGCATAAGGGATTTGTCCCTATTGATGGTGTATCCGGAGCATTGGCCAAAGATCCGCAGAATGTGGGTCAGTCGGGTAATTGTCATGGGGGCTTGTTACATAGAAGAGGATTTTATCAGCATATAGGGATATACGCTCCTCCCACGATTCCCCCAGCTAATGCCCCTCACAAGCGGGTCCTACTGAACCCACACCGCTAGCGGTTCCAGGGCAAGCTCGAATATCAGCAGGGAGATTGGATACCCCTGTCTAGTTCCCCTGCCTAGTTTAAAATTGCATAAAATGGTGCCATTGACCTTGACATGGGCGATCAGGTCTTTGTACAGTAGACTCATCCAGCCCATAAAGTTGGGACCAAATCCCATTCGTTCGAGCACTCCGAACATGTAGGTCCAATCCAGGGTGTTGAACACCATGGAGGCATCCATAGATAATACCATTGTGGATACATCCTCGTTTTGTGAACCTGCCGTAACCCCGTAAAGCCTACGCAGATTCAGGCGTGTCCCTCTGTTTGGCACGAAGCCGGACTGATATGGGTGGACCAGGGAGGTGATCACTTGTCGGAGTCTATTGGCCAGAAGCTTGGCAAGGACTTTTATCTCAACATTGAGAAGGGAAATGGGATGATACGAGCTGCATAGCTCCGGGAGTTTTCCGGCCTTATGTATTACAACTATTGTCACAAGGCGCTGGTCTTCAGGGAGCACGCACACCCCCACGCCTCCCTCCACATTTTAATTATTTGAGGTTCCACCTTGGAGGCAAGACTTTTATAGAGTTCGATAGCGAGGCCATTACGCCCTATTGCCTTGCCCAAGCTCAGTGATCTCAACGCATGGCTCACTTCCTGTGGATCTATTTTGCCTCCAAGAAATTTCGGTGTTCTTCTTTCAGACTGGGAAGCTTGATGTCCCTCAGGAGATCCCCAATATCCAAGGGTGAACAGTTTGGTTTGGGAGCATAGAGGTGAGCGTAGTATTGTGAAAATGCATCTGCAATACCCTCGGGGTCGAAGATGGTGTCGCCGAGTCGGTGTCAATATGTGAGACCCATCCCCTTATTTGATCTGTCTTCTCTAGCTATGCCAGTAGCTTACCAGTTTTATTGCCCACTTCATAAAGGCATCGTTGAGATAGAGTGTGGGAGACTATCAAGTCCCTATATTCCTTCTGTTTGAGATGGAGGGCATGTAAATTATCCTTGCTCACCTCCTGTTGCCCCAGACGCTCCAAGGCCATCATTTTATTCTCCAGTGCCAGGAGTTGTGCCTGCCTGTCTCTTTTCCACCCCACTATCAAGGAGTACGCTCAACCCCGGACGATCACCTTGTAGGCCTTGCATAGAGTCAAGCAAGAGTCAACCAAACCCTTATTTAGCTCAAAGTAGGTAGTCGTGGCTTGGGCCAAGTCATTAATGAGTTTGGCGTCCCTAAGATGCCAGGCATTGATAGGTCGCATGCCCCGTGCCGTGCTGGAACACCCCCACACTGGTGAACCCCAGATAGAAAGGAATATTGATGCTTTGCACGATGTCGCATACGCCAAATGTCGGTCAGGACCAGGGCAGTGACAAAGTTGGATAGCGTGGGGTCTCAGTGGGCAGTACGAGCCCGGGAGTCTCTGTCTAGATCGGGTGAGAGGAGGGCATTGAAGTCACCCCAGAGGAGCAGGACCCACTCCAGTAACTGGAGCATAATCTCACTCAACCTCAGCAGCGTGAGACGATGATGTTGGGACAGGACATAAACTGAACACAGGTTGATTGGGACCTCAACCCAGCTACCCGTCTGTGCCAAATAATTCCCTTGAGGGTCAACCCATGACTTGTGCGGGATATAGAGAGTCAAATTCTTGATGAGAATGCTCACCCCATGAGTCAGTTGTGTAACCAGAGTGTGTCACCATGGTGTAGCCCCCTCTGGACATTGCTTTACAAGTATTGCCTAGTAGTTGTGATTCTTGCAGCAGCACCACGTCGGGCGAATACTTACAAATGAATTGGTGGACCATTCCCCTCTTAATCTTGTTGCTGAGCCGTTTACGTTCCACGACAGTATCATTAAACGTGCTCAGGGACTAGGGGTCAGTGACATTATGTGTGTAGAAAGTCAAGGCATATACCCCTCACAAGAAAGGGGGACCCCAGGTTGAGTCATCAAACAATACACTGTTGCTGCTCTGTAATATAACTATAACTACCCCATGTAAACTAGAGAATCCCCCCACCCTGCTACACTGCCCGGTGGAAACTAAACAGCCCACCCAACCCCAACTGGCAAGGCGCCTGTCACCCCTGAAAAAAAGAAGCATGTTAGTTAACTTATAACTGGGGAGATGAAGTGACCAAGACAGCCCGCATCGCCATAGCCCTCAAGATGTCTCCATGTGGAGGGACTGCTCCTTTCATGCTTTGCAGGATGTAGTGAAACTTAGGCACTTCTCAATGCGCCTCAGTCTTGGATTTCAGTGTCCCCATAGGTTGGCCCTTTCCCCCTGGAAATCGAGCCCTCCCCACATACAGTAGGATGTCACATATAATATAGATATTCAAGCTGCTTTGACTGCCGCCAATAGGCCTGAGGGGCCCACCTCAAAGACCTGGCCTCGCGCGAGCACAACCCCATCCAGCTGCATCTCCATGTCATCTATGCTTTCTCTGCCACTCCGAGGTGAGTGGCCGTCAGTGGGCCCCCTCCTCCATCACCACATTTCGGTCGCTGATTCCTTTGTCTTCTACCGCCACCTGCAGTGCGCCAGCCCTCCAACCATACCAGTGCTGCCTCCGGAGAGTCAAAAACCATGTTTTCCCCTCTGCTATTACTCTAAGGTTGGCTGGGAAAAGCATCATGCATTTGATGCAGCGGTTCCGCAGCTCTCTGTGAAATTCCTCCGCAACTGTTGGACCCTGAGGGTGAAGTCAGGGGAGAGACTGACAATTGCCCCTTCAAATTTCAGGTCTGGAGTGCGCATTGCTGCTTGCAGAATTGCATCTCTGTCTCTGTCACTGAAGATGCGCACAATAATGGTGCGAGGGGGCATGCCCGGCCTAGGGGCATTAGCTGGCACTCTGTGCACGCTCTCAACTGAGAAGAATTTTGATAGATCCCTGGGTTGAAGCACAGTGGTAATGAAGTTTTCAACAAAGAGGTCAGTGCAGGATTCCTCTGCTCTTTCCGGAATCCCCACTAGGCGGATATTATTTTGCCTGGACTTCCTTCCATGTCCTCCAGACACGCCTGCATGGTGGCATTGTCCTTAAGTAGGGAAGTGACCTGTTTCTGGAGCTGCTCAGTGGCCTCACCGATATCCGCAACTGTCTGTCTTGTGACACGGAGTCAGTCTTTTCCTTATTGAGCTCAGCCCTCATAAGCAACATCTCTGCCACTACAGAGTCCAGTTTTGGTTCTAGAGTTCCCTTGATGCTTTGGATGGCTGCCATGATCTCTCAAAGCGACAGTTCCTGGGCCTCTTCGTCTGGCCGTTGTTTTCTCTGCTTGGCCCCACTGTCAGCATGTATGGGCTCAGGGAGGGCATATCACTCTATCTTACTCTGCTGCATTTTCTTCCCCTCCTTGCCTCATGCCATGGTGGTGAGATGTGTCCTTGAGGCCTCTTGTCTGCCTGCAAAGGCCCGGAACCACTCTGCAATGCCACACACGGCCGACAGCCGGGCCGGGGACCCACAAAGCAAAAAAGGAGGGTGCTGGACCTTGTGTCCCCACCTATGGCCCCGTGGCCTGTAGGTGAAGCTGTTTAGTGTGAGGGCCCCCAAGCTTTGCCGATAATTATTGAGCCCCACCCATGCCTGATTTATAGGTGGCACATTATCAGATCCACCAAATAGTCCACAGCTGAGGAGTGCTTGGGCCCAGCATGGGTCTCTAATATTTCCACAAAGTGGGGGTCCAGCTGTCCTCACTTGCCGCCCCCAGGCAGCCACCCAGAGTTGAATCACGGTCATCGTCTCTAACCTCAACTGGCCTCAGTTTCACAGGCGTCTGTCCAGCGTTGCATCTGCGAGGCCGGCAGCTCGTCTGTGTCTCAGTCCGCCGATCACGGGAAATGCCACTCTTCAGCAGGGCCAGGAAGGCAGGCGGTCCACAACAATGGGCGTGTCCGGCACTCACAGGATCCTCTCTCTCCTTTGTCAGCCACAATCCTAGTGGTGTCTGCCCCACAGCGTGCCTCCATGGCTGGCAGCCCGCCTCCTTCTTCGCCAGCCAACAGAGGAAGATGCCGCACTTCAGCTGGGGCGGAAATGCAGGCGGACCCCAGAAATGGGTGCGCCCACCTCCTGCAGGATCACCTACCGCTTGCGAAGTGGTCACAGCCTCACGAAGATGGGGCACCAGCCAGCACTTCCCGCCATCCTCTTACGCCACCACAGCCCAGGCCGACCCAGGAAGGCTGCGCCGTCAAGGCAGACCGGGCCCTCAGGTATCCGATCTGGCATGGCTCAAGCCCAGTCCGGCAAGTTCCATGGGCACAGTCTGCTGCGGGAAGTTGCCCAGAGTGTGGGGACAGGTTCCCCCACCAAGTAGAACGGATGATGGTGGATGGTAACGGGAGAAGGCGACCAGGCTCAGGTGCCCTTTCAAGGTACTTCCTCCATGTTTGGCCGTTGGCCACGCCCCCTCAATTGCAATTTGTTATTAAAAATATTATGACAGTGTAGGAGAGTAGGATCTGCTTCACATGGGTACCCCCACTTTTTGCTGATGCTTCACTGTTTTTCGACTTTAGTCTGGCTGGGGCCCTGCTAATCAGAACCCCAGCCTAGCTGCTTCCTCTCTAAAATGGTTTCCATGTGCCTTAGGCACATCTCTGATTGGAATCTGGAGTGCCCTTATAAGTCCCTAGTATATGGTATACTATGTACCCAGGGCATAGGTACATCAGAGGCCTACCAGGGGCTGCAGCATGTATTGTGCCACCCCTGGAAGGCCATCCAACATGACACCACAGGTCTGCTACTGCAGCCGGGGTAAGGTGGTGCATGCACCCCTTACAGTGGTATAGGCTGTAGGAGAGTAGGATCTGCTTCACATGGGTACCCCCACTTTTTGCTGATGCTTCACTGTTTTTCGACTTTAGTCTGGCTGGGGCCCAGCTAATCAGAACCCCAGCCTAGCTGCTTCCTCTCTAAAATGGTTTCCATGTGCCTTAGGCACATCTCTGATTGGAATCTGGAGTGCCCTTATAAGTCCCTAGTATATGGTATACTATGTACCCAGGGCATAGGTACCTCAGAGGCCTACCAGGGGCTGCAGCATGTATTGTGCCACCCCTGGAAGGCCATCCAAAATGACACCACAGGTCTGCTACTGCAGCCTGGGTAAGGTGGTGCATGCACCCCTTACTGTGATATAGGCTACCTATATCACTACATACATACACACATATAAACCTATAAGTCACTCCTATGGCAGGCCTTATCAATCCTGGAGGCAGAGTGCGTGGTTCCTATGTGCGAGGGTGCCCCTGTGTGAGAAGTTGGCCTGGCATATGCTGTTCACTAATTAAAGTGGACACCTTGCACCAGAACAATTCGACTCTTATGGTAGATAGGTTTAAGACAACCTTTATAGAAAGCTATCCTAGTGGTAGCTGTGGAGAGCAGCCTTCAGGCTAAGTCTTGAAGGAATGTAAAGCAGCTTGTTTTACCACACAATCTCTTGAATCACCAAATGAAAAGACACCACACCGGTATATATATCAAATATATATGTATTTATTAATAAACACTCTCTACTAATCTCTTTATGAGATTAGAGGACAGGAACATATGTACAAGTCAAATATTATCAGAATAAGTTTAGCACAATTGAATATTACAATCTTAGTTTGCTAGACCTAGGTCTAGGGCATCTAGAATCGAGGGACCCCCAAGAACCACCCCAGGTAGTTGTAGGAGACCCACAGGGGACGGACGCGGTGACCTGGCACCGATGCGAATCCTGTACGAGTCTATGCACTCAGACGCAATTGAGATATCAATGTTAAAGGTCCCTTGCGTGTTCGAGGCGAACACACCGATCGGTCCTTGTACGAGTCGAAGGACGCGGTTACAGATGGAATTGCAAGGGAGTTGGACGCGGTGTGTCTAACACAGACGCGAACCTTGTACGAGTCAGTGCGATAGTCGCACTTGGAAAGTTAGAGTTTTAGGACACTTCGAGGGAAGCTACAAGCAAGTCACTTACAGGGTAAGTAGTTCTAGGGCCCACACCCACAGGAGCACCGTAGTGCTGAAGTTACCTCACCCAGTGCATAGGTGTTCTTTGGTGTCGGGTCGCGGCGTCGTTTTCAATGGGAGCCAGTGAAGACTTGCTGCTTGCGGCGACAGGAGAAGTGTCCGGAGGAATCCAAGCCTGGATTCGGAAGATGGAAGACCTGAAAGCAGAGGGGACAGTGTTCAAAGTCACTTGGCAGTGACTCGGGGCAAGGAAGATGGATGCCCACCGTCGTCGCAAGATTCACGTCGTTCGCGGTTGCCTTGACTCTTCAGCCACGAGGTCCAGGAGGCATCGACGACAACCAGGAGCTGGATTCGGCGTGTCCCACGATGTCTACAGCTTACTGTGGTGTCGGCAACTCGATCGGAGCCAACAAGCCTTGGTAACAGCAAGTCTCGGGGAAAGTGTGAAGAGGCAATGGTGCAGACCAGCAAGGTCTGTGGGACTCACCCAGCAAGGGTAAGTCAGGGCAGGCCTGGAGCAACCAGGGGAGCCCTTTGGTTTCTTTAGAAAGTCTTCTGGGGACCCACAAGCCGGCTGGCAAGGGATCGCAAAGACGCCTCGGGAGGATTCACTCACAGGGGCCCACGGTCACTCGGGACATGGTAGGCCTCTGATCTTAGGAGGGAGTCTTGCTGGAGGCGGGGACCACACGTGGTCCAAAGCACAAGTTTGTGGAACATTGTGAAGGGGTTGCACTCGACAATAGTGCACAGTACCCAGGGGTCGTGGTTCCTCATTACTCTTGGGGTCCACTGGCCTCAGCTTCGCTGGGGACTCACGATGGCCTTTGAGAAGTCAGGAAATCCACTTCTTGGGCTGCAGGGACTTCGGACTCCGGCGGGAGCGGCGTAGTTTGTGACTGTCATTTGTAGTTTTTGGTGCCTGCCAAGCAGGGGAGTCACTCCTTGACTCCAAGGGAGATTCTTCAGTCTTCCAAAGGTAGTGGAACGTCGAAGGTCCGGGATTCTTCTTGTAGAGCGTCGTCCAGGGAAATCTAGGGTGCAATGCACAGGTTCCCCCTCTTATACCAAAAGAAGGGGCGGGACTAGCTCTATGACCCTACCTATGGGAGGGTCAGGGGAGTGGGTGGCTACACCCACTTCCCTTTGTCCAGTTTCGCGCCAGAGCAGGGACAGGTAGCCCCTGAGCCGGTTTGAACTGGCATATGCACAGAGGAGCCTTCTGCTCCCCCAGTGCAGGACTTCAAAGCACTCTAAGAGTGCACCCACCCAGCCCCAATACACTAAACCCTGTCTGGGAGGTGGTCACACCCCTTGGGACAGGATATCTATTGTTGGGCTTCCTCCACTGCGAGTGTTGGTCATCAGCAGGAGGGCAGCCCAGTGTCTGTGACTGGTGGCATCCATTTTGTGATGCCAGGGCTCTTCAGGATTCTACCGCGTTTCCACAGTAGGTACATTTCTATCCCTCTAGAAGGGTGGAATGCTACCCCCGCCGCCAGGACTGGTGGGGGGGGGGTAGTATTCCAAGGTGTTTGACACCAAACACGACATGTTTCGATGCAGCCATCCCAAAGTTAGCATTTTACCGCGAGGATATAATGCACTTAAAAGTATATGGTTTAACCGCATCCACAAACAGCACCAGAGAATGGACTCTGAGAGCTGCAGAGGGGCCCTGCTCCGGCAGAGGCACCCCCTCACATAGAAGCCAAGCACCCTGCCCTCAGGATTGATAGGGCCTGCCTTAGGGGTGACTGATAGGGTTACATGTGTGTGTAGGAGAGATATAGGGAACCAATATCTCAGTGAGGGGTGCTAGCACTTCCTCACTCAGGCTGCAGTAGCAGGCCTGTGGTGTCAGATTTAGTCTGCTTCCCAGGGGTGGCATAATACATGCTGCAGCCCCTGGTAGGCCTGTGAAGTACCTATGCCCTTGGTACCTAGGGTACCATATACTAGGGACTCATAAGGTACCACAGTATCCAATCACTAGTGCACCTAGAGTGCACTCCAAATCGTTTAGAGAGAACAGAGAGGCTGGGGCCCTGATTAGCAGGGTCCCAGCCAGACTATAGCCAGAAACCAGTGTAAACATCAGAAAAAAGTGGGGGCAACATAAGAGGCAGATCCTACTCTCCTACACAACCCCCCCAAACGCAGGGACACTAAACTAACCTTGACCAGTTGAGTCTTCGTGTTCAAAGTGGAAATACCTTGAGAGTCCATCTGCATTGGCATGTTGGGTCCCAGGTCTATGTTCCACTGTATAGTCCATCCCCTGTAGAGAAATGGACCACCTCAAAAGTTTTGGGTTTTCTCCTTTCATTTGTTTAAGCCATAGGAGGGGCTTGTGGTCGGTCTGAACTATGAAGTGAGTACCAAACAAGTATGGCCTCAGCTTCTTCAGGGCCCATACCACAGCAAAGGCCTCCCTCTCTATAGCTGACCAACGATTCTCTCTAGGGGTCAGCCTTCTGCTAATAAAAGCTACTGGCTGGTCTTGACCTTCATCATTCAGTTGAGACAGTACAGTTCCCACACCCAGCTCAGAAGCATCTGTTTGGACAATGAACTTTTTGGTGTGGTCTGGACTCTGTAAGATGGGGGCAGTGCACATGGCCTGCTTTAGGTCTTCAAATGCCTTCTGACAGCTAGCTGTCCACTGAACCTGTTTTGGCATTTTCTTTGAGGTCAGATCATTCAAGGGGGTCACTATAGATCCATATCCCTTGACAAACCTCCTATAGTACCCAGATAGGCCTAAGAAGGCTCTCACCTGTGTCTGGGTGGTTGGAGCAACCCATTCCATTATGGTTTGGATTTTGCTCTGTAGAGGCTGAACCTGGCCTCCACCTACAAGGTGGCCCAGGTACACAACCTGACTCTGCCCTATCTGGCACTTAGTGGCCTTGATAGTGAGGCCTGCTTTCTGCAGGGCCTCCAAAACATTCCTGAGGTGGACCAGGTGATCCTGCCAGGAGGAACTAAAGACAGCAATATCATCTAGATAAGCTGAGCAATAAGTTTCCATCCCCGTCAGAACTTTATTCACCAACCTCTGAAAAGTGGCAGGTGCATTTTTCAATCCAAAGGGCATCACTACAAAGTGGTAGTGCCCACCAGGGGTCGAAAATGCTGTCTTGGCTTTTGCATCATCAGCTAATCTGATCTGCCAGTAGCCAGCTGTTAGGTCAAACGTGCTTAGATACTTGGCTGAGGCCAAAGTATCAATCAGCTCATCTGCCCTTGGTATGGGATAGGCATCAGTCCTAGTGACTGCATTGAGGCCTCTGTAGTCTACACAAAACCTCATTTCTTTCTTACCACCCTGGGTATGAGGCTTGGGTACCAGGACTACTGGACTAGCCCAAGGGCTATCTGAAGGCTCAATTACACCTAGCTCCAACATCTTCTGGACTTCAGTCCTGATACAGTCCCTGACATGGTCAGGTTGCCTGTAGATTTTATTCTTGACAGGCAGACTGTCTCCAGTGTCCACCTCGTGGGTGCACCAGGAAGTGTGACTAGGGGTCAGGCTAAACATATGTCTAAACTGTTGCAGAACTTGTCTGCACTCAGTTTGCTGATGGTCGGTGAGGCTGCTTGCCAAAGCAACACCATCTACTGACCCATCATCAGGGTTCTGAGAGAGCAGGTCAGGGAGAGGGTCACTCTCCTCCTCCTGGTCCTCATCAGTTGCTATGAGCAAGCCCATGTCAGCCCTGTCAACATATGGCTTTAATCTGTTGACATGGAGCACCCTCAGGGGGCTCCTGGGAGTTCCAAGATTCACCAGGTAGGTGACTTCTCCCTTCTGTTCAACTATTGTATGGGGGCCACTCCACTTGTCCTGGAGGGCTGCTGGGGCCACAGGCTCCAACACCCACACTTTCTGTCCTGGCTGATATACAGTCAGTACAGCCTTTGGTCATGCCAAGCTTTTTGTAATTCTTGGCTGGCCTCCAGGTTTTTGGTTGCCTTTTTCATGTACTCTGCCATCCGGGAGCGGAGACCAAGTACATAGTCCATCACATCTTGTTTGGGGGCTTGAGAGGTAACTCCCAGCCCTCTTTTACCAAACACAGTGGACCTCTCACAGGATGCCCAAACAGAAGCTCAAATGGGCTGTAACCAACCCCCTTCTGTGGAACCTCTCTGTATGCAAACAACAGGCAAGGAAGAAGAAGGTCCCATTTCCGCCTAAGCTTCTCTGGGAGTCCTTTAATCATTCCTTTCAAGGTTTTGTTGAAGCGTTCAACTAAACCATTGCATTGTGGGTGATAGGGGTGGTGAACTTGTAAGTTACACCACACTCCTTCCACATTGCTTTTAGATATCCTGACATGAAGTTGGTACCTCTGTCAGAAATGACCTCCTTTGGGAAACCCACTCTGGAGAAGACTCCAATGAGGGCTATTGCCACCACAGGGGCTGTGGTGGTCCTCAGGGGAATTGCTTCTGGGTACCTGGTGGCATGATCCACTACCACCAGGATAAACCTGTGCCCAGATGCAGTTTGAGGGTCAAGGGGACCAACAATGTCAATCCCTACCCTTTCAAAGGGTACCCCGACCACCGGTAGTGGTATCAGGGGGGCCTTTGTTGTGCCACCTGCCTTACCACTGGCTTGGCATGTGACACAGTAGCAACAAAACTCCTTTGTGTCCTCTGACATATGTGGCCAATGAAGATGTGGAACAAGCCTGTCCCAGGTCTTGTTTTGGCCCAAGTGTCCTGCTAAAGGGATGTCATGTGCTAGGGTCAAGAGGAACCCCCTAGACTTCTGAGGTATTACCATCCTCCTGGTGGCTCCAGGGGCTGGGTCTCTACTCTCAGAATATAGGAGTCCCTCATCCCAATAAACTTTATGGGACCCACTAGCACTCCCAGCAGCCTCAGCAGCAGCCTGCTGTCTGAGGGGTTCAAGAGAGGGGCAGCACTGTTGCTCCTTACTCAGATCTTCCCTAGAAGGTCCCCCTGCCCCCAAGAACTCAACCTGATCAGACTCGAGTCCCTCTGGGGCAGTTCCTTCTTCAGGATCTGCTTCACCTCCCTCTGGGGGTGAATCTGTGATCTGAGACAGAGGGGAAGGCACTGCCTTTACCCTACTGCTCCTCCTCTTGGGAAGCATCTGGTCCATTGTTCCAGGATCCAGAGCTGGTTCAGTGTCATGCATTCTTGCTTGTGACCTGGTCACAGCAAATACCTCTGCAGGGATGCCCAGCATCTCAGCATGAGTCCATAACTCTACTTCAGACCAGGCTGAAGTCTCTAGATCATTGCCCAATAGACATTCGACAGGGAGGTCTGCACTGACTACAACCTTCTTGAGGCCAGTTACCCCTCCCCAGGAGAAATTCACAACTGCCAGACTATGGTTGGTCTTGACGTTGCTTGCATTGGTCACCTGGTACATTTCGCCCAGGATGATCTGTCCAGGGTCCACAAGATCCTCTGCCACCATGGTGACACTAGCACCTGTGTCCCTAAATGCCAAAGCCTGTTTGCCATTTATTACAGGCTGCTGTTTGTATTTGCCCAGATTACTGGGACTCACTAGGAAGGACATATTAAGGTCTCCCTCACAAATCAGCATTGCCTGAGTGGGCACTCTGACTAGGTCAGAGTCCACTTCAGAACCCAGGGTCAACCCTACTACACCCTTATTCTGTGTACCACCTCCACCAGTAGCTGAACTAGGGGGAACAGTTGCCTTAGGGGCAGGAGTGGTGGTGGTCTGGTCTTTGGACTTGTTGCAGTCAGAAGTCCAGTGCCCTTTCTGTTTACAGAATTTGCACCAGGGCTTCTTTTGGCCTTTTCCGTTGTTGTATTGTGACTCCCCACCAGATGCAGATTTTTGGGGCCCTTGTGAAGACTTCTGGTCTTTTGACTTATCCCCACCTTTCTCAGAGCCCTTAGGATCTTGCTTCTTGGTGTCACCCCCTTGGTTCTGGGGTTTCTGCCTCACCCTGGTTCTGACCCATTTGTCTGCCTTCTTTCCCAATTCTTGGGGAGAGGTCAGATCCGAGTCCACCAGGTACTGATGCAACAACTGGTTCTGGCAATTATTAAGGATCTGTTCTCTCATCATCAGATTATACAATCCCTTGAAATCAGTAACCCTACTGCCCACCAGCCAACCCTCCAGAGCCTTGGTTGCACAATCAACAAAGTCAGTCCAGTCCTGAGTCTGTGCTTTCTGGGTGTCTCTGAACTTCAACCTGTACTGCTCAGTGGTTAAGCCAAACCCATCTATCAGTGCACTCTTCAGGACTTCATAATCGTCAGCATCCTCTTCTCTAACAGTGAGGAGCTTGTCTCTACCTTTATCTGAAAAGGAGAGCCACAAGATTGCTGCCCACTGCTTTTGGGGGACCTGCTGTACTCTACAGGCCCTCTCCATAGCAGTTATCCACTTGTGGATATCATCCCCACTCTGGTAGGGAGGAACAACCTTGCTCAGGTTCCTATGGTCTGGAATAGATTCTCTGCCTCTAGGGACACTGTTGCTGCCACCAAGGGGTTCTAACCCCTCTCGTCTAGAAGCTCTCTGGATCTCCAGGGCTTCTCTATCCAGTGCCAACTGCTTGGTTCTGAGGGCAACTCTTGCTTCCTCATACTGCAGCAGTTTGCACATTCTTTCAGAGGAGGTCTCTCTTATGGGAAAGTATGAGTTCCTCTGGTGGACAAATTCTCTGCCAGAGTGATAAGAGTGCTCAGATTCCCTGGAAGGGGACCTATGCCTCTCATCCACTCTGTCAGTTCTCTTAGGGAGAATTCCTCTGTCCTTTTCAGGCCCCTTGAGGCCTGGCCCTTCAATCACAGAGTCCTGGTCATTCGGATTTTCATCGTCTGACCCAGATACTGTAATTGACCCACCCACTGATTCAGACCCATTAGCTCCTAGAGCCAATCTAAGATCATCTGCTGTCAGCAGATCTATCAGGTGTAGGGTTGAGGGACTCTGTCCTAGCCTCAGGTGTCTTTCAACACACATGGCTCTCAAGTCAGAGAAAGCCATGTCCTTATACTGAGGCTGAGTGGATCCACTGGTTCCACCCTTTAAGGACATTCTAGTGTTGTGCAGTGTTGTACTACCTACACTAGTTTGTGGCCTACTGATACTAGCTTGAGCTGTAGAAAGGGTCTGCTATCCCTTGGCACACAGCTCTAAGTTCAGTAGAACTTATCGATACTAAGCTTGACTTTATATGTACCTTAAGTACCTATAGTGGTTTTCAGTTAGTAATTCAAATAGAGATTTTCTGGTAAAACAATAGCAAGCTGGAATCCCACACGCTGCCCACCAATGTGAGAAGTTGGCCTGGTATATGCTGTTCACTAATTAAAGTGGACACCTTGCACCAGAACAATTCGACTCTTATGGTAGATAGGTTTAAGACAACCTTTATAGAAAGCTATCCTAGTGGTAGCTGTGGAGAGCAGCCTTCAGGCTAAGTCTTGAAGGAATGTAAAGCAGCTTGTTTTACCACACAATCTCTTGAATCACCAAATGAAAAGCCACCACACAGGTATATATATCAAATATATATGTATTTATTAATAAACACTCTCTACTAATCTCTTTATGAGATTAGAGGACAGGAACATATGTACAAGTCAAATATTATCAGAATAAGTTTAGCACAATTGAATATTACAATCTTAGTTTGCTAGACCTAGGTCTAGGGCATCTAGAATCGAGGGACCCCCAAGAACCACCCCAGGTAGTTGTAGGAGACCCACAGGGGACGGACGCGGTGACCTGGCACCGATGCGAATCCTGTACGAGTCTATGCACTCAGACGCGATTGAGATATCAATGTTAAAGGTCCCTTGCGTGTTCGAGGCGAACACACCGATCGGTCCTTGTACGAGTCGAAGGACGCGGTTACAGATGGAATTGCAAGGGAGTTGGACGCGGTGTGTCTAACACAGACGCGAACCTTGTACGAGTCAGTGCGATAGTCGCACTTGGAAAGTTAGAGTTTTAGGACACTTCGAGGGAAGCTACAAGCAAGTCACTTACAGGGTAAGTAGTTCTAGGGCCCACACCCACAGGAGCACCGTAGTGCTGAAGTTACCTCACCCAGGGGAGCCGGGTGCATAGGTGTTCTTTGGTGTCGGGTCGCGGCGTCGTTTTCAATGGGAGCCAGTGAAGACTTGCTGCTTGCGGCGACAGGAGAAGTGTCCGGAGGAATCCAAGCCTGGATTCGGAAGATGGAAGACCTGAAAGCAGAGGGGACAGTGTTCAAAGTCACTTGGCAGTGACTCGGGGCAAGGAAGATGGATGCCCACCGTCGTCGCAAGATTCAGGTCGTTCGCGGTTGCCTTGACTCTTCAGCCACGAGGTCCAGGAGGTGTCGACGATGACCAGGAGCTGGATTCGGTGTGTCCCACAATGTCTGCAGCTTACTGTGGTGTCGGCAACTCGATTGGAGCCAACAAGCCTTGGTAACAGCAAGTCTCGGGGAAAGTGTGAAGAGGCAATGGCGCAGACCAGCAAGGTCTGTGGGACTCACCCAGCAAGGGTAAGTCAGGGCAGGCCTGGAGCAACCAGGGGAGCCCTATGGTTTCTTTAGAAAGTCTTCTGGGGACCCACAAGCCGGCTGGCAAGGGATCGCGAAGACGCCTCGGGAGGATTCACTCACAGGGGCCCACGGTCACTCGGGACGTGGTAGGCCTCTGATCTTAGGAGAAATTCCTGCTGGAGGCGGAGACCACACGTGGTCCAAAGCACAAGTTTGTGGAACATTGTGAAGGGGTTGCACTTGACAATAGTGCACGGTACCCAGTGGTCGTGGTTCCTCATTACTCTTGGGGTCCACTGGCCTCAGCTTCACTAGGGACTCACGATGGCCTTTGAGAAGTCAGGAAATCCACTTCTTGGGCTGCAGGGACTTCGGACTCCGGCGGGAGCGGCGTAGTTTGCGACCGTCGTTTGTAGTTTTTGGTGCCTGCCAAGCAGGGGAGTCACTCCTTGACTCCAAGGGAGATTCTTCAGTCTTCCAAAGGTAGTGGAATGTCGAAGGTCCAGGATTCTTCTTGTAGAGCGTCGTCCAGGGAAATCTAGGGTGCAATGCACAGGTTCCCCCTCTTATACCAAAAGAAGGGGAGAGACTAGCTCTATGACCCTACCTATGGGAGGGTCAGGGGAGTGGGTGGCTACACCCACTTCCCTTTGTCCAGTTTCGTGCCAGAGCAGGGACAGGTAGCCCCTGAGCCGGTTTGAACTGGCATATGCACAGAGGAGCCTTCTGCTCCCCCAGTGCAGGACTTCAAAGCACTCTAAGAGTGCACCCACCCAGCCCCAATACACTAAACCCTGTCTGGGAGGTGGTCACACCCCCTTGGGACAGGATATCTATTGTTGGGCTTCCTCCACTGCGAGTGTTGGTCATCAGCAGGAGGGCAGCCCAGTGTCTGTGACTGGTGGCATCCATTTTGTGATGCCAGGGCTCTTCAGGATTCTACCGCGTTTCCACAGTAGGTACATGTCTATCCCTCTAGAAGGGTGGAATGCTACCCCCGCCGCCAGGACTGGCGTGGGGGTAATATTCCAAGGTGTTTGACACCAAACACGACATGTTTCGATGCAGCCATCCCAAAGTTAGCATTTTACCGCGAGGATATAATGCACTTAAAAGTATATGGTTTAACCGCATCCACAAACAGCACCAGAGAATGGACTCTGAGAGCTGCAGAGGGGCCCTGCTCAGGCAGAGGCACCCCTCACATAGAAGCCAAGCACCTTGCCCTCAGGATTGATAGGGCCTGCCTTAGGGGTGACTGATAGGGTTACATGTGTGTGTAGGAGAGATATAGGGAACCTATATCTCAGTGAGGAGTGCTAGCACTTCCTCACTCAGGCTGCAGTAGCAGGCCTGTGGTGTCAGATTTAGTCTGCTTCCCAGGGGTGGCATAATACATGCTGCAGCCCCTGGTAGGCCTGTGAAGTACCTATGCCCTTGGTACCTAAGGTACCATATACTAGGGACTCATAAGGTACCACAGTATCCAATCACTAGTGCACCTAGAGTGCACTCCAAATCGTTTAGAGAGAACAGAGAGGCTGGGGCCCTGATTAGCAGGGTCCCAGCCAGACTATAGCCAGAAACCAGTGTAAACATCAGAAAAAAAGTGGGGGCAACATAAGAGGCAGATCCTACTCTCCTACACCCTGCATGAGCAGGGCCCCTCTGCAGCGTTCGGAGACCCTTCTCTGATGCTGTTTGTAGTGCAGCCTGACCATATACTCTTAAGCGCATTATAACCTCGCGTTAAATGCTAACTTTGGGATGGCTGCACGGAAACATGTTGTGTTTGGTGTCAAACATCTTGGAATACTACCCCCCGCCAGTTCTGGTGGCGGGGTAGCATTCCACCCTTCTAGAGGAGAGACATGTACACACCGGCCTGCCCGGTAACTTCTTTCCAAGCCCTGGCATCACAAAATGGATGCCGCTGCCACAGACACGAGTCTGGCCTCCTGCTGCTGACCGAAACTCCGGCAGGGGAGGCCTGGAGGTTTCCTGTCCCAGGGAGGTGTAACCACCTCCCCAGACAGGATAGTGTGTATTGGGGCTGGGCGGGAGCACTCTCTGGTGCTTTGAAGTCCTGCACTGGGGGCACATTTGGTGTCCCTGTGCATACCCCAGTTCAAACCGGCTCAGGGGCTTCCAGCCCCTGCTCTGGCACGAAACTAGACAAAGGGAAAGGGGTGTAACCACCCCTCTGCCCTGACCCTCCCATAGGTGGGTCCCCAGAGTATGTCCAACCCCCTAACTTGGTATAAGTATGGGACCCCAGTCCTTAGGACTTTAGATTTACCTGGACGAAACTCTGATACAGAATCCTGGACCTTCGACGCTCTACTTTAAGATTAGAGGACTGAAGAATCTCCCTTGGGGTCAAGGAGTGACTCCCCTGCTTGGCAGGCACCAATGAAGCAATTGTCTGGTCTGCATCGCTGAAGCTCCCGCCGGATGCCGAAGTCTTTGCATCACCAGAGGTGGATTTCCAGACTTCCCCGAGGCTGTCCTGAGTCCCCAACAAAGCTGAGGCCCGTAGCTGTCGTGGTTAACGTGGAACCATGACCCCTGGACACCGATCACATTTGCAAGTGCATCCTCTTCTGGGTGTCCCACGAAATTGTGCTTTGGGCTTCGAGTAGCCCCAGCCTCCAGCACTAACTGCACCGAAGATCACTGGCCTCCACTCTACGAGTGTCCTGTGAGCCAGCTCCAAGTGCGTCCACTCGAGGCTCCTTTGCGGTTGCTAGTCCGTTGGCTAGTATGCCCTCCCGAAGGCCAATTTTCTTCTGCTTGAGCTCCCTGGTTGCTCCAGGTGTGTCCTGACTTACCTTTGCTGGGTGAGTCCCACAGACCTTGCTGGTCTGCACCATCGTCCTTCTTCTATTTCCACAAGACTTGCCGTTGCCAAGGCTTGTTGGGTCCAATTCGGTTGCCGACACCCCTGCAATCGACAGACGTCGTGGGACAGCTCGAATCCAGCTCCTGGTTGTCATCGACGCCTCCTGGACCTCGTGGCTGAAGAGTCAAGACGGCCGTCAACCTACCTGAAGCACTCAACATCGGTGGGCATCTGCTCATCGCCTTCCTGGTCACTGGCTAGTGACCCAGACTCTGTCCCCTCTGCTTTCAGGTTCTTCAGATCTTCAATCCACCTTTGGATCCACCCGAACACTTTCGACTTGGTCGCCAGCAGCACTTTGCAGCAGATCGCCATTGAAAACGACGACGAAACCCAACCCCGAAAGACACCTATGCACCCGGCTTCCCTGGGTGAGGTAACTCGAGTACTCCAGTGCTCCCGTGGGTATAGACTCTAGAACAACCCAGTTCTAAAGGGGTTTGCTCCAAGTCCTCCTCTAAGTGTCCCTTTTCTTTAAAATTCCAACCGCGACTTTCCCCATAGAAGTCAACGGCGATTCGTGGCTGTGTTCTCACACTGCACGCGTCCCCGTGGGTCCCCTGTGTCACTACCTTGGGTGGTTCCTTGTGGTCCAAGCACTTCTACAGGCTCTAGGCCTTGTGTCTAGCTCAGTCGTGGTTCTTATACCACTTTATTGGTATATGGTTTGGTACGCCCCTAGGGCTCAAACGTGTATTTGTGCTATTACTGTTGATAACTAACTTATAACTTATGTACTTTGAACTCTAGCCTCATAAAGAGACTAGAGGGGTGTGTTTAGCAATAAATACATATATTTTGAATATATACCTGGTGTGGTCCTCTTTCATTTGGTCACTCAAGAGATTATAGACTGGTAAAACAAGCTGCTTTACATTCCTTCAAGACTTAGCCTGAAGGCTGCTCTCCATAGCTACCACTAGGATAGCTTTCAATAAAGGTTGTCTTTAACCTATCTCCAATAAGGGGTTGTTTGGACTGGTGCAAGGTGCCCACTATAAATAGTGGACAGCATATGCCAGGCCAACTTCTCACATTGGTGGGCAGCGTGTGGGATTCCAGCTTGCTATTGTTTTACCAGATAATCTCAATTGAATTGATCAACTGAAAACCACTAAGGGTACCTTAGGTACATATAAATCAAGCTTAGTATACAGTAAGTTCTACTGAACTTAGAGTTGTGTGTTAAGGGATAGCACACCCTTTCTACAACTCAAGAGAGTTTAGTAGGCCACACTAGAGTAGGTAGTGCATACACCACACCTCACTAGTAATGTCTTCAAAGCCAGGACCCAGTGAGTCCTTGCCAGAAGCCAGTGGGCTTCTTCCATCCAAGTATGATAAACTCCCATTCTTGGAATTGAGAGCATTATGTAATACTAGGAAGCTGAAGGCAGGCAAAAGTGCCAGCACCCAACACCTCAGAGAGGTGCTACTAGCTGATGATCTCAGCAGGCCCCTAGGGTCTGAAGGGGTAGGCAGAGAGGGTGGGGCAGAAGATGAGGAAGGGGTCAGGGGTGAAGAAACACAGGGCCCCCTCTGAAACTGGCCAGGAAGGTGAAAATGACCTTGACCTGGAGAACCCAATTCCTCCTGTGGAGGAGGAGGATCAGAATGACCTCCCCTTTGTCCCCCAGGAAGAATTGTGAGTGTGCCCAGAAGGTCTAGATCTCCTTCTCAGGAGTCTAACCATTCTGACACCTCAATAGGGACCTCTGTCTCTTCTCATAGGAGAGAATCCTCTCATGACAGGAGAAAGAGACTGATTGAGTATGAGCAAGCCCAGCTTGAACTCAGAAAACAGCAGTTGTCTATAGACAGGGAGTCCCTAGATCTCTACAAAGAGAGAAAAAGATGGGACTAGAGTCCCATGGTGGCAGCAATTTCCCCAGAGATAGGGAAAGGTCTTATGACCATAGAAACCTGAGCAAGATTGTCCCTCCCTACCAGAGTGGGGATTACATCCACAAATGGATAACTGCACTGGAGAGGGCCTGTAAAGTACAGAGGGTCCCTCAGGAGCAGTGGGCAGCAATCTTGTGGCTCTCCTTTGCAGACAAAGGTAGAGATAAGCTCCTCACTGTTAAAGAGGAGGATGCTGATAAATACACAGTCTTGAAGAGTGCTCTGATTGATGGGTTTGGCCTAACCACTGAACAATACAGGTTAAAGTTCAGAGATACCCAAAAGGCACAGACTCAAGACTGGGTGGACTTGGTTGATTGTTCTGCCAAGGCTCTGGAAGGTTGGTTATTGGGCAGTAAGGTATGTGACTTCACAGGATTGTACAATCTTATCATGAGGGAGCAGATCCTTAATAATTGTCAAAATCAGCTGTTGCAAGCGCCTGGTGGACTCGGATCTGACCTCTCCCCAAGAATTGGGAAAGAAGGCAGACAAATGGGTCAGAACCAGGGTGAGGCAGAAGGTACAGAACCAAGGTGGTGACTCTAAGAAGCAAGATTCTAAAAACTCTGATAAGGGTGGGGAGAAGGGTAAAGACCAAAAGTCTTCACAAGGCCCCCAAAAACTTCTTCAGGTGGGGATTCACAGTCTAACAAGGGAAGAGGCCAAAAGAAACCATGGTGCAAGGTCTGTAAGCAAAAGACCCACTGGACCAGTGATTGCACCAAGTCCAAAGACCCTACTCCAGCCCCCACCAATGCCCCTAAGGCACCTGCTCCCCCTAGTGCAGTTACAATTGGTGGTGGGACTACACAAGCCAAGGGTTTAGTAGGGTTGACCCTGGGTAAGGAGATGAGCTCTGACCTAGTCAGAGAACTCACTCAGGCTGTCCTAGTCTGTGATGGAGGCATGGATGTGACCTCCTCTGTGAGTCCCAGTAATCTGGGCAAGTACAGGCAACAGCCCTTAATTAATGGAAAAGAGGCTTTGGCATTTAGGGACACAGGGGCAAGTGTCACCATGGTGACACAAGACCTTGTAGATCCTGGGCAGATTATACTTGGTGAAATGTACCAAGTGACCATTGCTAGCAATTTCAGAACAGACCATACTCTGGCAGTTGTTAACTTCTCCTGGGGAGGGGTAACTGGCCTTAAGAAGGTTGTGGTAAGTGCAGACCTACCAGTTGAATGCTTGCTTGGCAATGATTTAGAAACTTCAGCTTGGGCAGAAGTGGAGCTCAGGACCCATGCAGAAATGCTGGGCATCCCTGCAGATGTGTTTGCTGTGACCAGGTCACAAGCCAAAATGTCTAACACTGAACAGGCCTTGGATTCTGGAATAATGGACCAAGTGCCCTCCAAGAAGAGGAGTAGTAGGGTAAAGGCAGTGCCTTCCCCCTTGGCTCAGAAGGAAGATCAGTCTCTTGAGGGGGATGATCTCAGTCCTGAGGAAGGAACTGTCCCAGAGGAGCTTGAACCTGACCAGGTTGAGTTCTTGGGGACAGGGGCCCTTCCAGGGCAGATCTGAGCCAGGAGCAGCAGAGCTGCTCCCTCTTGAACCCCTCAGACAGCAAGCTGCTGCTGAGGCTGCTGGGAAAGCTAGTGGTCCCCATACAGTGTATTGGGATGATGGACTCTTGTACTCAGAGTGTAGAGAACCCAAGCCTGGTGCCACCAGGAGGTTGGTTATACCTCTGAAGTTCAGGGGCTTCCTATTGATCCTAGCCCATGACATTCCCTTAGCAGGTCACCTGGGCCAGAACAAGACTTGGGACAGAATTGTCCCTCACTTTCACTGGCCCCACATGTCTGAAGACACCAAGGAGTTTTATCGCTGCTGTGTAACCTGCCAGGCCAGTGGCAAGGCAGGTGGCACTACAAAGGCCCCCCTGATACCACTACCTGTGGTGGGGGTTCCCTTTGAAAGGGTGGGGATTGACATTGTTGGTCCCATGGATCCCCAAACAGCATCTGGGCACAGGTTTATCCTGGTGGTAGTGGATCATGCCACCAGGTACCCAGAGGCTATTCCCCTTAGGACCACTACAGCGCCTGTGGTGGCAAGAGCCCTCCTGGGAATTTTCTCAAGAGTGGGCTTCCCTAAGGAGGTTGTATCAGACAGGGGTGCTAACTTTATGTCTGGATTCTTGAAAGCAATGTGGAAGGAGTGTGGAGTGACTTACAAGTTCACCACACCCTATCACCCACAATGCAATGGTTTAGTTGAGAGATTCAACAAAACCTTGAAGGGCATGATTAAAGGGCTCCCAGAAAAGCTTAGGCGAAGATGGGACATACTCTTGCCCTGCCTTTTATTTGCATACAGGGAGGTGCCTCAAAAGGGGGTTGGCTACAGCCCTTTTGAACTTTTTTTGGTCACCCTGTCAGGGGTCCATTGTGCTTGGTGAAGGAAGGATGGGAGTTACCTCTCAAGCCCCCAAAGCAAGACATAGTGGACTATGTACTTGGTCTCCGCTCCCGAATGGCTGAGTACATGAAAAAGGCAACTAAAAACCTTGAGGCTAGCCAGGAACTTCAAAAGCCTGGCATGACCAAAAGGCTGTACTGACTGTTTACCAGCCAGGACAGAAGGTGTGGGTGTTGGAGCCAGTGGCCCCAGCAGCTCTCCAAGACAAATGGAGTGGACCCCATACCATTGTTGAACAGAAGGGTGAGGTTACCTATTTAGTAGACCTAGGAACACCCAGGAGTCCCCACAGGGTTCTCCATGTCAACAGGTTAAAACCATATGTGGACAGGGCAGACATGGGCTTGCTCATGGCTACTGATGAGGGACAGGAGGAAGAGAGTGACCCACTCCCTGACCTGCTCTCACAGAACCCTGATGATGGGTCAGTGGATGGCGTAGCCTTGGCAGGCAGCCTCACTGCCCAGCAGCAAACTGATTGCAGACAGGTGATCAATCAGTTCAGGCACATATTCTCACTGACACCCAGTCAGACCACCTGGTGCACTCATGAAGTGGACACTGGGGACAGTCTGCCTATTAAAAATAAGATTTATAGGCAACCTGACCATGTCAGGGACTGTATCAGGACAGAAGTCCAGAAGATGTTGGATTTGGGAGTTATTGAACCCTCAGATAGCCCTTGGGCTAGTCCAGTGGTCCTTGTGCCAAAACCTCACACCAATGGTGGGAAAAGAGAGATGAGGTTTTGTGTGGACTACAGGGGTCTCAATGCAGTCACTAGGACTGATGCCCATCCAATACCTAGGGCAGATGAGCTAATAGACACTTTGGCCTCAGCCAAGTATCTAAGCACATTTGACCTGACAGCTGGCTACTGGCAGATCAGACTAGCTGATGATGCAAAGCCAAAGACAGCATTCTCAACCCCTAGTGGGCATTATCAATTTGTGGTGATGCCCTTTGGTCTGAAGAATGCACCTGCCACTTTTCAGAGGTTAGTGAATACAGTCCTTACAGGTCTGGAAGCCTATAGTGCAGCATATCTAGATGATATTGCTGTCTTTAGCTCCACCTGGGAGGATCACCTGGTCCACCTCAGAAATGTTTTGAAGGCCCTGCAGAGAGCAGGCCTGACTATCAAGGCCACCAAGTGCCAGATAGGGCAGAGTCAGGTTGTGTACCTGGGCCACCTTGTGGGTGGAGGCCAGGTTCAACCCTTGCAGAGCAAGATCCAGACCATCATGGACTGGACTGCTCCAACTACCCAGACTCAGGTGAGAGCCTTTTAGGCCTGACTGGGTACTATAGGAGATTTGTCAAGGGGTATGGATCAATAGTGACACCCCTGAATGACTTAACTTCCAAGAAAATGCCCAAAAGGTTCAGTGGACAGTTAGCTGTCAAAAGGCATTTGATGACCTAAAGCAGGCAATGTGCACTGCTCCCATTCTACAGAGTCCTGATTACTCCAAGAAGTTCATTGTCCAAACAGATGCATCTGAATTGGGGGTAGGGGCTGTCACAATTGAATGATGAAGGTCAGGATCAGCCAGTAGCTTTTATTAGCAGAAGGCTGACCCCTAGAGAGAAACGTTGGTCAGCCATTGAGAGGGAGGCCTTTGCTGTGGTCTGGGCTCTGAAGAAGTTGAGGCCATACTTGTTTGGTACTCACTTCCTTGTTCAAACAGACCATAAGCCCCTCTTATGGCTAAAACAAATGAAGGGTGAAAACCCCAAACTGCTTAGGTGGTCCATTTCCCTACAGGGGTTGGACTTCACAGTGGAACATAGACCTGGGAGTAACCATGCCAATGCAGATGGACTCTCTAGGTACTTCCACTTAGAACATGAAGACTTAACTGGGCAAGGTTAGTTTAATGTCCCTACGTTTGGGGGGTTGTGTAGGAGAGTAGGATCTGCTTCACATGGGTACCCCCACTTTTTGCTGATGCTTCACTGTTTTTCGACTTTAGTCTGGCTGGGGCCCTGCTAATCAGAACCCCAGCCTAGCTGCTTCCTCTCTAAAATGGTTTCCATGTGCCTTAGGCACATCTCTGATTGGAATCTGGAGTGCCCTTATAAGTCCCTAGTATATGGTATACTATGTACCCAGGGCATAGGTACCTCAGAGGCCTACCAGGGGCCGCAGCATGTATTGTGCCACCCCTGGAAGGCCATCCAAAATGACACCACAGGTCTGCTACTGCAGCCTGGGTAAGGTGGTGCATGCACCCCTTACTGTGATATAGGCTACCTATATCACTACAAACATACACACATATAAACCTATAAGTCACTCCTATGGCAGGCCTTATCAATCCTGGAGGCAGAGTGTGTGGTTCCTATGTGAGAGGGTGCCCCTGCATGAGCAGGGCCCCTCTGCAGCATTCGGAGACCCTTCTCTGATGCTGTTTGTAGTGCAGCCTCACCATATACTCTTAAGCGCATTATAACCTCGCGTTAAATGCTAACTTTGGGATGGCTGCACTGAAACATGTCGTGTTTGGTGTCAAACATCTTGGAATACTACCCCCGCCAGTTCTGGCGGCGGGGGTAGCATTCCACCCTTCTAGAGGGAGAGACATGTACACACCGGCCTGCCCGGTAACTTCTTTCCAAGCCCTGGCATCACAAAATGGATGCCGCTGCCACAGACACGAGTCTGGCCTCCTGCTGCTGACCGAAACTCCGGCAGGGGAGGCCTGGACAATAGGTTTCCTGTCCCAGGGAGGTGTAACCACCTCCCCAGACAGGATAGTGTGTATTTCGGGTGGGCGGGAGCACTCTCTGGTGCTTTGAAGTCCTGCACTGGGGGCACATTTGGTGTCCCTGCGCATACCCCAGTTCAAACCGGCTCAGGGGCTTCTAGCCCCTGCTCTGGCGCGAAACTGGACAAAGGGAAAGGGGTGTAACCACCCCTCTGCCCTGACCCTCCCATAGGTGGGTCCCCAAAGTATGTCCAACCCCTAACTTGGTATAAGTATGGGACCCCAGTCCTTAGGACTTTAGATTTACCTGGACGAAACTCTGATACAGAATCCTGGACCTTCGACGCTCTACTTTAAGATTAGAGGACTGAAGAATCTCCCTTGGGGTCAAGGAGTGACTCCCCTGCTTGGCAGGCACCAACGAAGCAATTGTCCGGTCTGCATCGCTGAAGCTCCCGCCAGACGCCGAAGTCTTTGCGTCACCAGAGGTGGATTTCCAGACTTCCCCGAGGCTGCCCTGAGTCCCCAGCAAAGCTCAGGCCTGTAGCTGTCGTGGGTAACGTGGAACCGTGACCCCTGGACACCAATCACATTTGCAAGTGCATCCTCTTCTGGGTCTCCCACGAAGTTGTGCTTTGGGCTCCGAGTAGCCCCAGCCTCCAGCACCGACTGCACCGAAGATCACTGGATCACTAAAGGGGTTTGCTCCAAGTCCTCCTCTAAGTGTCCCTTTTCTTTAAAATTCCAACCGCGACTTTCCCCATAGAAGTCAACGGCGATTCGCGGCTGTGTTCTCACACTGCACGCGTCCCCCGTGGGTCCCCTGTGTCACTACCTTGGGTGGTTCCTTGTGGTCCAAGCACTTCTACAGGCTCTAGGCCTTGTGTCTAGCTCAGTCGTGGTTCTTATACCACTTTATTGGTATATGGTTTGGTACGCCCTAGGGCTCAAACGTGTATTTGTGCTATTACTGTTGATAACTAACTTATAACTTATGTACTTCGAACTCTAGCCTCATAAAGAGACTAGAGGGGTGTGTTTAGCAATAAATACATATATTTTGAATATATACCTGGTGTGGTCCTCTTTCATTTGGTCACTCAAGAGATTATAGACTGGTAAAACAAGCTGCTTTACATTCCTTCAAGACTTAGCCTGAAGGCTGCTCTCCATAGCTACCACTAGGATAGCTTTCAATAAAGGTTGTCTTTAACCTATCTCCAATAAGGGGTTGTTTGGACTGGTGCAAGGTGCCCACTATAAATAGTGGACAGCATATGCCAGGCCAACTTCTCACATAGGCTACCTATATCACTACCATTGCACACACATATAAACCTATAAGTCACTCCTATGGCAGGCCATACCAATCCTGAAGGCAGAGTGCTTGGTTTTTATGTGAGAGGGTGCCCCTGCATGAGCAGAGCCCCTCTACAGCGTTCGGAGTCCCTCCTCTGATGCTGTTTGTGGTACAGCCTGACCATATACTCTTAAGTGCATTATATCCTCGCGGTACAATGCTAACTTTGGAGTGGCTGCACCAAAACATGTCGTGTTTGGTGTCAAACATCTTGGAATACTACCCCCCGCCAGTCCTGGCAGCGGGGGTAGCATTCCACCCTTCTAGAGGGAGAGACATGTACACAACGGGCTACCCAGTAACTTCTTTCCAGAGCCCTGGCATCACAAAATGGATGCCGCTGCCACAGACACGGGTCTGGCCTCCTGCTGCTGACTGAAACTCCGGCAGGGAAGGCCTGGACAATAGGTTTCCTGTCGAAGGGAGGTGTAACCACCTCCCCAGACAGGATAGTGTGTATTGGGGCTGGGCGGGAGCACCCTCTGGTGCTTTGAAGTCCTGCACTGGGGGCACATTTGTTAGAACCGGGGTCGCCGATTCTGACACGGTAGCTTGGCGCGAGGCAGGAAGGCACCCGAAGGCAATGTGTTAAGCAGTTGTGCAGCACACACTCACACTGACTCAGTAATGCGCACGCAATGAAGAGACACCACACCAGGCTGATACGTAAAACAAGACTCTTTATCTGGTTCAAGTTAGAGCAATAGGTAGGGCAGATAATCTCAGGACAACAGTAAATTCATTTCACTTTAAAACATGCATAAATTCATTCAAATGCGTCAGACCACGAGACCCTCATGCAGGTAAAAAGGCAGTAGCAATAACCTTTCCTAATAGCACATATCACTGTAGGTAATAGATTGCAAGTTAAACACATAGGCTCAAGTGTATTCAGGGTCATTCCATTACTAGGATCTCAATGCAGGTAGGCAACCAACATTAGTACATTTCTCAATCACTTTCAGTAAGGTGACATCCCTTGTGGGGGTATTCAACACCAAGAACATCTAGGATGCATGAATTCTCTTTTAGGCAATACTTCTTGGGCAATACCGGACATACAGAGTCCTCAGCTAAGCATCCCGAAGAATAACCCGCAGGCAGGGATGCGATTGGTAACCAGGCCAGAGCTAGATCTAATTCAGGGCTCGGCCTCATTCATTTAATCAAAGAGGGAGCAGTCAGAGGAAGTACATTGTGGCATCTGCTCCTCGACAATGACACTCAGGGCAATGTAAGGGGAAGCGCCGCTGGAGTTAGGCCTCCGTGACTCACCACACTGTCCCGGTACACTCTTGTAGGCACCCGTAGCGCCGGACGCCTCCTCCTCAGTCAGCCAGCTCCTCTTCTCACGTGGGGCTTCGGCCGGGGGAGGCGGATCGGCGCGCAGAGGGCGACGATGAAAGTAAGGGGCTCCCTTCAAGAGGGGGGCGGCAAGACACTCCTTGACCCACCCGGAGCCCCGCAGATGCAGCCGGCGACGGTCCCGGGCCTCCGTAGGCCTCGAGACCCGGGAGCCAATCACAGCGCGGCTTGAGGGGGGCGCAGCCGATGACGCGGCCGGCGCCCTCGTTGCCAGGTGACGCCTTCTTCACGCGGCAGGCCTAGCGCTGCCTGGATCCAGCCGCGGCTTCAATTTTACGCGGCGCCCGGGCTGCGGCGGTGATCCTGGGCACAGCGCCTCTTCCTGACAGCGCGGGGGTCGCGGCGGTGATTGCAGGCCTCCGCTTCTTCTCCAGCAATCCCGAGGTAGCGGCGGTGAGTTCTTGGCACAGCGCTTTCACACTTCACGGCGCAGGGGCTGTGGCGGTGACTTCTGGACACGGCAGGAGCGCGCTGCACAGCGCTCAACAGCACAGCTAGTTTCCTTTGGGCCAGCGCCTCGTGGGCAGCCGATTCTTGATAGTGCAGCGCTAGGGGAGCGCACAGGGCTGGTGGCAGGACGCAGGCTATGGGGGTCCAGCGCTTAGAAGCACAGCGCTTTACCTGGTGATCCCCCAGTGACGGCAGCGCTCACAGGGTCCTCAGCGCTTCAGTCCCAGCGCAGGTGGTTGGAATATCCTGGTTGCAGTTACTTAGCTGCTGTAGTTTCTTGGTTGCAGTAACTTGGGGAAAGAATAGGGGTTGAGTTGGTGGGCACAAGAGGCAGGTAGGTGCCCTGCAGGCACACTGGAGGTGGTTCCCTGGGTCCCCTCACGCTGGGCAAGGTCAGCAGGTGGAAGGTGTTCCTCATCTATCTCAGCACAGCAGTGCCTAAGCCCAGTCAGTACCAGTAGTGTAGGTCTCCCCTAGGCCCAACAGCCTGTACTCCGGCAGAGGTTCCCCCAGGTCCAGTGGTGCCCCAACTGACTAACTAGGTTTCCCTCCAAACCTCTTATACCCCTAGGTCAGGTGACCCTCCTGAAAGGCGGCAAAACATAACTCCTCCCTGGGCTGGAAGGTTCTAGAAGCTTCCATCATGTCTGTCTATGAGGCCCAGAGGCGGGACGGCATGGATACAGTATCATTATGTCCCAGCCTGATCCTGACTACTGGTGCGTGCATGTAAAAAAGGCCACTCCGCAGTAGCAGGGGCCTGTGGCAGTCATATTGTTAGGAGAGAGCACCTGCACCTCAGCACTGTTTGGCAGTGGTAAGGCGCCCAGAGACCTAGGTCCAACAAAAAGATGGTGGCAAAAATGAGGCGCAAAGAGAAAAAAAACGGGGTAAGACCACCCTAGGGCTGACAGGTCTAACAGTGTCCCTGTGCATATGCCAGTTCAAACCGGTTGCAGGGGCTACCTGCCCCTGCTCTGGCGCGAAACTGGACAAAGGGAATGGGTGTAACCACCCCTCTTCCCTGACCCTCCCATAGGTGGGTCCCCAGAGTATGTCCAACACCCTAACTTGGTATAAGTATCGGACCCCAGTCCTTAGGACTTTAGATTTACCTGGACGAAACTCTGATACAGAATCCTGGACCTTCGACGCTCTACTTTAAGATTAGAGGACTGAAGAATGTCCCTTGGGGTCAAGGAGTGACTCCCCTGCTTGGCAGGCACCTAAGAAGCAATTGTCCGGTCTGCATCGCTGAAGCTCCCGCCGGATGCCGAAGTCTTTGCATCATCAGATGTAGATTTCCAGACTTCACTGAGGCTGCCCTGAGTCTTCAGCAAAGCTGGGGCCCGTAGCTGTCGTGGGTAACGTGGAACCATGACCCCTGGACACCAAGCACATTTGCAAGTGCATCCTCTTCCTGGTCTCCCACGAAGTTGTGCTTTGGGCTCCGAGTAGCCCCCGCCTCTAGCACCGACTGCACCGAAGATCACTGACCTCCACTCCACGAGTGTCCTGTGAGCCAGCTCTAAGTGCGTTCACTTGAGGCTCCTTCGCAGTCGCTAGTCCATTGGCTAGTGGGCCCTGCCGAAGGCAACTCTTCTTCTGCTTGGGCTTCTCTGGTTGCTCCAGACGTGCCCTGACTTACCCTCGCTGGGTGTGTCCCCCAGACCTTGCTGGTCTGCATCAACGTCCTTTCTATGTTTCTACGAGACTTGCCGTTGCCCAGGCTTGTTGGGTCCAATCCAGTCGCCGACACCTCTGCAATCGACAGACATTGTGGGAAGCTCAAATCCAGCTCCTGGTTGTCGTCGACACCTCCTGGACCTCGTGGCTGAAGAGTCAAGACAACCATCAACCTACCTGAAGCACCCGACATCGGTGGGCATCTGCTCATCGCCTTCCTGGTCACTGGCTAGTGACCCAGACTCTGTCCCCTCTGCTTTCAGGTTCTTCAGATCTTCAATCCACCTTTGGATCCACCCGAACACTTTCGACTTGGTCGCCAGCAGCACTTTGCAGCAGATCGCCATTGAAAACGACGACGAAACCCGACCCCGAAAGACACCTATGCACCCGGCTTCCCTGGGTGAGGTAACTCGAGTACTCCGGTGCTTCCGTGGGTATAGACTCTAGAACAACCTAGTTCTAAAGAGGTTTGCTCCAAGTCCTCCTCTAAGTGTCCTTTTTCTTTAAAACTCCAACCGCGACATTTCCCTAGAAGTCAATGGCGGCTCGCGGCTGTGTTCTCACACTGCACGCGTCCCCCGTGGGTCCCCTGTGTCACTACCTTGGGTGGTTCCTTGAGGTCCAAGCACTTCTACAGGCTCTAGGCCTTGTGTCTAGCTCAGTCGTGGTTCTTATACCACTTTATTGGTATATGGTTTGGTATGCCCCTAGGGCTCAAACGTGTATTTGTGCTATTACTGTTGATAACTAACTTATAACTTATGTACTTCGAACTCTAGCCTCATAAAGAGACTAGAGGGGTGTGTTTAGCCATAAACACATATATTTTGAATATATACCTGGTGTGGTCCTCTTTCATTTGGTCACTCAAGAGATTATAGACTGGTAAAACAAGCTGCTTTACATTCCTTCAAGACTTAGCCTGATGGCTGCTCTCCATAGCTACCACTAGGATAGCTTTCAATAAAGGTTGTCTTTAACCTATCTCCAATAAGGGGTTGTTTGGACTGGTGCAAGGTGCCCACTATAATTAGTGGACAGCATATACCAGGCCAACTTCTCACATTGGTGTGCAGCGTGTGGGATTCCAGCTTGCTATTGTTTTACCAGATAATCTCAATTGAATTGATCAACTGAAAACCACTAAGGGTACCTTAGGTACATATAAATCAAGCTTAGGATACAGTAAGTTCTACTGAACTTAGAGTTGTGTGTTAAGGTGTAGCACACCCTTTCTACAACTCAAGAGAGTTTTGTAGGCCACACTAGAGTAGGTAGTGCATACACCACACCACACTAGTAATGTCTTCACTGCCAGGAACCAGTGAGCTCCTGCCATCCAGATATGACACCCTCACATTCTTGGAATTGAGGGAGTTGTGCAAAGTTAGGAAGTTGAAGACAGGCAAAAGTGCCAACACCAAACGTCTCCTTGAGATGCTTCTGCTAGATGACTTTAGAAGACCCATGAGGTCTGAAAGGGTAGGCAGAGAGGGTGGGGCAGAAGAAGAGGGAGAGTCTAGGGATGAAAATACCCAGGACCCAACCTCTGAAACTGGCCAGGGGGATGACAATGATCCTGACCTGGAAAGTGCAGCTACTCCTGAGGAAGAGGAGGAGGCCCAGAATGACCTCCCCTGTCCCCCAGGAAGAGTTGAGAGTGTGCCCAGAAGGACTAGATCTCCTTCTCAGGAGTCTAACCACTCTGACACCTCAGTAGGGACCTCTGTCTCCTCTCATGGAAGGGAATCCTCTCATGAGAGGAGAAAGAGACTGATTCAGTATGAGCAAGCCCAGCTTGAACTCAGAAAACAGCAATTGGCTATAGACAGGGAGTCCCTAGATCTCTATAGACAGAGAAAAAGATGGGACTAGAGTCCCATGGTGGCAGCAATTTCCCAGAGATAGGGAAAGGTCTTATGACCATAGAAACCTGAGCAAGATTGTCCCTCCCTACCAGAGTGGGGATGACATCCACAAATGGATAACTGCACTGGAGAGGGCCTGTAAAGTACAGAGGGTCCCTCAGGAGCAGTGGGCAGCAATCTTGTGGCTCTCCTTTGCAGACAAAGGTAGAGACAAGCTCCTCACTGTTAGAGAAGAGGATGCTGACAATTACAAAGTCTTGAAGAGTGCTCTGATTGAGGGGTTTGGCCTAACAACTGAACAATACAGGTTAAAGTTCAGAGATACCCAAAAGCACAGACTCAAGACAGGGTGGACTATGTGGATTGTTCTGCTAAGGCTCTGGAAGGTTGGTTGATGGGCAGTAAGGTATGTGACTTCACAGGATTGTACAATCTTATCATGAGGGAGCAGATTCTTAATAACTGTCAAGATCAGCTGTTGCATCAGTACCTGGTGGACTCTGATCTGACCTCTCCCCAAGAATTGGGAAAGAAGGCAGACAAATGGGTCAGAACAAGGATGAGGCAGACGGTACAGAACCAAGGTGGTGACCCTAAGAAGCAAGATGCTAAAAACTCTGATAAGGGTGGGGAGAAGGGTAAAGACCAGAAGTCTTCACAAGGCCCCCAAAAATCTTCTTCAGGTGGGGATTCACAGTCTAACAAGGGAAAAGGCCAAAAGAAACCATGGTGCAAAGTCTGTAAGCAAAAGACACACTGGACCAGTGATTGCACCAAGTCCAAAGACTCTATTCCAGCCACCACGAATGCCCCTAAGGCACATGTTCCCCCTAGTGCAGTTACAGTTGGTGGTGGGAGTACACAGGCCAAGGGTTTAGTAGGGTTGACCCTGGGTAAGGAGATGAGCTCTGACCTAGTCAGAGAACTCACTCAGGCTGTCCTAGTCTGTGATGGAGGCATGGATGTGACCTCCTCTGTGAGTCCCAGTAATCTGGGCAAGTACAGGCAACAGCCCTTGATCAATGGAAAAGAGGCTTTGGCATTTAGGGACACAGGGGCAAGTGTCACCATGGTGACACAAGACCTTGTGGATCCTGGGCAGATTATACTTGGTGAAATGTACCAAGTGACCAATGCTAGCAATGTCAGAACAGACCATACTCTGGCAGTTGTTAACTTCTCCTGGGGAGGGGTAACTGGCCTTAAGAAGGTTGTTGTGAGTGCAAACCTACCAGTGGAATGCTTGCTTGGCAATGATCTTGAAACTTCAGCTTGGGCAGAAGTGGAGCTCAGGACCCATGCAGAAATGCTGGGGATCCCTGCAGATGTGTTTGCTGTGACCAGGTCACAGAGCAAAATGTCTAACACTGAACAGGCCTTGGATCCTGAAACCATGGAGCAAGTGCCCTCCAAGAGGAGGAGTAGTAGGGTTAAGGCAGTGCCTTCCCCTTGGCTCAGAAGGAAGATCAGTCTCTTGAGGGGATGATCTCAGTCCTGAGGAAGGAACTGTCCCAGAGGAGCTTGAACCTGACCAGGTTGAGTTCTTGGGGACAGGGGGCCCTTCCAGGGCAGATCTGAGCCAGGAGCAGCAGAGCTGCCCCTCTCTTGAACCCCTCAGACAGCAAGCTGCTGCTGAGGCTGCTGGGAATGCTAGTGGTCCCCATAAAGTGTATTGGGATGATGGACTCTTGTACTCAGAGTGTAGAGACCCCAAGCCGAGTGCCACCAGGAGGTTGGTTATACCTCTGAAGTTCAGGGGCTTCCTATTGACCCTAGCCCATGATATTCCCCTAGCAGGTCACCTGGGCCAGAACAAGACTTGGGACAGACTTGTCCCTCACTTTCACTGGCCCCACATGTCTGAAGACACCAAGGAGTTTTATCGCTCCTGTGTAACCTGCCAGGCCAGTGGCAAGGCAGGTGGCACTACAAAGGCCCCCCTGATACCACTACCTGTGGTGGGGGTGCCCTTTGAAAGGGTGGGGATTGACATAGTTGGTCCCATGGATCCCCAAACAGCATCTGGGCACAGGTTTATCCTGGTGGTAGTGGATCATGCCACCAGGTACCCAGAGGCTATTCCCCTTAGGACCACTAAATCACCTGTAGTGGCAAGAGCCCTCCTGGGAATTTTCTCAAGAGTGGGCTTCCCTAAGGAGGTTGTATCAGACAGGGGTGCAAACTTTATGTCTGGGTACCTGAAAGCAATTTGGAAGGAGTGTGGTGTGACTTACAAGTTCACCACACCCTATCACCCACAATGCAATGGTTTAGTTGAGAGATTCAACAAAACCTTGAAGGGCATGATTAAAGGGCTCCCAGAAAAGCTTAGGCGAAGATGGGACATACTCTTGCCCTGCCTTTTATTTGCATACAGGAGGTGCCTCAAAAGGGGTTGGCTACAGCCCTTTTGAACTTTTGTTTGGTCACCCTGTCAGGGGTCCATTGTGCTTGGTAAAGGAAGGATGGGAGTTACCTCTCAAGCCCCCAAAGCATGACATAGTGGACTATGTACTTGGTCTCCGCTCCAGGATGGCTGAATACATGAAAAAGGCAACTAAAAACCTTGAGGCAGGCCAGCAACTGCAAAAAGCCTGGCATGACCAAAAGGCTGTGCTGACTGTTTACCAGCCAGGACAGAAGGTGTGGGTGCTGGAGCCAGTGGCCCCAGCAGCTCTCCAAGACAAGTGGAGTGGACCCCATACCATTGTTGAACAGAAGGGTGAGGTCACCTATTTAGTAGACCTAGGAACACCCAGGAGTCCCCACAGGGTTCTCCATGTCAACAGATTGAAACCATATGTGGACAGGGCAGACATGGGCTTGCTCATGGCTACTGATGAGGGACAGGAGGAAGAGAGTGACCCACTCCCTGACCTGCTCTCACAGAACCCTGATGATGGGTCAATGGATGGTGTAGCCTTGGCAGGAAGCCTCACTGCTCAGCAGCAAACTGATTGTAGACAAGTGCTCAATCAGAACAGACATATGTTCACTCTGACTCCAAGTCAGACCACCTGGTGCACTCATGAAGTGGACACTGGGGACAGTCTGCCTATTAAAAATAAGATTTATAGGCAACCTGACCATGTCAGGGACTGTATCAGGACAGAAGTCCAGAAAATGTTGGATTTGGGAGTTATTGAACCCTCAGATAGCCCTTGGGCTAGTCCAGTGGTCCTTGTGCCAAAACCTCACACCAGTGGTGGGAAAAGAGAGATGAGGTTGTGTGTGGACTACAGGGGTCTCAATGCAGTCACTAGGACTGATGCCCATCCAATACCTAGGGCAGATGAGCTAATAGACACTTTGGCCTCAGCCAAGTATCTAAGCACATTTGACCTGACAGCTGGCTACTGGCAGATCAGACTAGCTGATGATGAAAAGCCAAAAACAGCATTCTCAACCCCTAGTGGACATTATCAATTTGTGGTAATGCCCTTTGGTCTGAAGAATGCACCTGCCACTTTTCAGAGGTTGGTGAATACAGTCCTTACAGGTCTGGAAGCCTATAGTGCAGCATATCTAGATGATATTGCTGTCTTTAGCTCCACCTGGGAGGATCACCTGGTCCACCTCAGAAATGTTTTAGAGGCCCTGCAAAAGGCAGGCCTCACTATCAAGGCCACCAAGTGCCAGATGGGGCAGAGTCAGGTTGTGTACCTGGGCCACCTTGTGGGTGGAGGCCAGGTTCAACCATTGCAGAGCAAGATCCAGACCATCATGGACTGGACTGCTCCAACTACCCAGACTCAGGTGAGAGCCTTTTTAGGCCTGACTGGATACTATAGGAGATTTGTCAAGGGGTATGGATCAATAGTGACACCCCTGAATGACTTAACTTCCAAGAAAATGCCCAAAAGGTTCAGTGGACAGCTAGCTGTCAAAATGCATTTGATGACCTGAAGCAGGCCATGTGCACTGCTCCCATTCTACAGAGTCCTGATTACTCCAAGAAGTTCATTGTCCAAACAGATGCATCTGAATTGGGGGTAGGGGCTGTACTGTCACAATTGAATGATGAAGGTCAGGATCAGCCAGTAGCTTTTATTAGCAGAAGGCTGACCCCTAGAGAGAAACGTTGGTCAGCCATAGAGAGGGAGGCCTTTGCTGTGGTTTGGGCTCTGAAGAAGTTGAGGCCATACTTGTTTGGTACTCACTTCCTTGTTCAAACAGACCACAAGCCCCTCCTATGGCTAAAACAAATGAAGGGTGAAAACCCCAAACTGCTTAGGTGGTCCATTTCCCTACAGGGGATGGACTTTACAGTGGAACATAGACCTGGGAGTAACCATGCCAATGCAGATGGACTCTCTAGGTACTTCCACTTAGAACATGAAGACTCAACTGGTCAAGGTTAGTTTAATGTCCCTACGTTTGGGGGCGTTGTGTAGGAGAGTAGGATCTGCTTCACATGGGTACCCCCACTTTTTGCTGATGCTTCACTGTTTTTCGACTTTAGTCTGGCTGGGGCCCTGCTAATCAGAACCCCAGCCTAGCTGCTTCCTCTCTAAAATGGTTTCCATGTGCCTTAGGCACATCTCTGATTGGAATCTGGAGTGCCCTTATAAGTCCCTAGTATATGGTATAGTATGTACCCAGGGCATAGGTACCTCAGAGGCCTACCAGGGGCTGCAGCATGCATTGTGCCACCCCTGGAAGGCCATCCAACATGACACCACAGGTCTGCTACTGCAGCCGGGGCAAGGTGGTGCATGCACCCTTACAGTGGTATAGGCTACCTATATCACTACTCATTGCACACACATATAAACCTATAAGTCACTCCTATGGCAGGCCTTCCCAATCCTGAAGGCAGAGTGCTTGGTTTTTATGTGAGAGGGTGCCCTGCATGAGCAGAGCCCCTCTACAGCGTTCGGAGTCCCTCCTCTGATGCTGTTTGTGGTACAGCCTGACCATATACTCTTAAGTGCATTATATCCTCGCGGTACAATGCTAACTTTGGACTGGCTGCACCAAAACATTTCGTGTTTGGTGTCAAACATCTTGGAATACTACCCCCCCGCCAGTCCTGGTGGCGGGGGTAGCATTCCACCCTTCTAGAGGGAGAGACATGTACACACCGGGCTACCCGGTAACTTCTTTCCAGAGCCCTGGCATCACAAAATGGATGCTGCTGCCACAGACACGGGTCTGGCCTCCTGCTGCTGACTGAAACTCCGGCCGCGGAGGCCTGGACAATAGGTTTCCTGTCGAAGGGAGGTGTAACCACCTCCCAGACAGGATAGTGTGTATTGGGGCTGGGCGGGAGCACCCTCTGGTGCTTTGAAGTCCTGCACTGGGGGCACATTTGGTGTCCCTGTGCATATGCCAGTTCAAACCGGTTGCAGGGGCTACCTGCCCCTGCTCTGGCACGAAACTGGACAAAGGGAATGGGTGTAACCACCCCTCTTCCCTGACCCTCCCATAGGTGGGTCCCCAGAGTATGTCCAACCCCTAACTTGGTATAAGTATGGGACCCCAGTCCTTAGGACTTTAGATTTACCTGGACGAAACTCTGATACAGAATCCTGGACCTTCGACGCTCTACTTTAAGATTAGAGGACTGAAGAATGTCCCTTGGGGTCAAGGAGTGACTCTCCTGCTTGGCAGGCACCTAAGAAGCAATTGTCCGGTCTGCATCGCCGAAGCTCCCGCCAGATGCCGAAGTCTTTGCATCACCAGAGGTAGATTTCCAGACTTCCTTGAGGCTGCCCTGAGTCCCCAGCAAAGCTGAGGCCCGTAGCTGTCGTGGGTAACGTGGAACCGTGACCCCTGGACACCGAGCACATTTGCAAGTGCATCCTCTTCCTGGTCTCCCACGAAGTTGTGCTTTGGGCTCCCAGTAGCTCCCACCTCCAGCACCGACTGTACCGAAGATCACTAGCCTCCACTCCACGAGTGTCCTGTGAGCCAGCTCTAAGTGTGTCCACTTGAGGCTCCTTCGCGGTCGCTAGTCCGTTGGCTAGTGGGCCCTCCCGAAGGCAACTCTTCTTTTGCTTGGGCTTCCCTGGTTGCTCCAGAAGTGCCCTGACTTACCCTTGCTGGGTGAGTCCCCCAGACCTTGCTGGTCTGCATCAACGTCCTTTCTTTGTTTCTACAAGACTTGCCGTTGCCAAGGCTTGTTAGGTCCAATCCGGTCGCCGACACCTCTGCAATCGACAAACATCGTGGGACAGCTCGAATCCAGCTCCTGGTTGTCGCCGACGCCTCCTGGACCTCGTGGCTGAAGAGTCAAGATGACCGTCAACCTACCTGAAGCACCCAACATCGGTGGGCATCTGCTCATCGCCTTCCTGGTCACTGGCTAGTGACCCAGACTCTGTCCCCTCTGCTTTCAGGTTCTTCAGATCTTCGATCCACCTTTGGATCCACCCGAACACTTTCGACTTGGTCGCCAGCAGCACTTTGCAGCAGATCGCCATTGAAAACGACGACGAAACCCGACCCCGAAAGACACCTATGCACCCGGCTTCCTGGGTGAGGTAACTCGAGTACTCCGGTGCTCCCATGGGTATAGACTCTAGAACAACATAGTTCTAAAGGGGTTTGCTCCAAGTCCTCCTCTAAGTGTCCTTTTTCTTTAAAACTCCAACCGCGACATTCCCCATAGAAGTCAACGGCGGCTCGCGGCTGTGTTCTCACACTGCACGCGTCCCCGTGGGTCCCCTGTGTCACTACCTTGGGTGGTTCCTTGAGGGCCAAGCACTTCTACAGGCTCTAGGCCTTGTGTCTAGCTCAGTCGTGGTTCTTATACCACTTTATTGGTATATGGTTTGGTACGCCCCTAGGGCTCAAACGTGTATTTGTGCTATTACTGTTGATAACTAACTTATAACTTATGTATTTCAAGTCTAGCCTCATAAAGAGACTAGAGGGTGTGTTTAGCAATAAATACATATATTTTGAATATATACCTGGTGTGGTCCTCTTTCATTTGGTCTCAAGAGATTATAGACTGGTAAAACAAGCTGCTTTACATTCCTTCAAGACTTAGCCTGAAGGCTGCTCTCCATAGCTACCACTAGGATAGCTTTCAATAAAGGTTGTCTTTAACCTATCTCCAATAAGGGGTTGTTTGGACTGGTGCAAGGTGCCCACTATAATTAGTGGACAGCATATACCAGGCCAACTTCTCACAGACGGAACAGTCTCTTTCAACCACAACTTCCCGATTACTACCAACCAATCCCAGCACAGCATTACGCCAACTGACCTATGCAGCGCAACACTCTCTGACATCACCTTCACTCCTCACAGCAGCTTAAACTTCTTCACAATTTCTCCATAGGCATTCACTCACACAATCGCCTTAAAATCCGTAATTGTCTGCCATCTAAAAGATCGATAGAATTCAATCATTCAAGAACATTCACACACAGTGACCCTCGGCCTGCGCTGGTCACCCAATTCAGTATAGCTCACCTCCGTACACAAGGTCCACTAAACGATTCCCATGCGCCCCATTCACACAACGTTCCCTGTCTTAGGTGGAACTGCTGATGACGTCTCAGGGTAACTCCTCATTTCTTTGTCAGACAATCGCAATCTCAATCTCGGTGTCTTCTACACCTTTAATATATCCCGGGATCTTAGGCCACTTCGGGACCTGAAACTCAAATCTCAATCCTTGGACCACATCTGGCCCCAAACCATATTCACTCGACTCTCACCCAACTCCGCAAAACATCCCACAATCAAATCATTCCCGCAATCGAACACACAACATACACCCTATTAATACTCACTCCTCCGTCAGTCTCCGCCGTTCTCGGTCATTGGGCTCTATGTCGGGGCTATGGGGTTCTGGGTTCCACTTGTTTTAGATTCTCCCCTCGCCTCATGTGCAAACCATTCTACACTGCTACCAACTGAAAGGGCCAGGCCCATAAGTTCTACGTTCATTCTAGAGTCACAACCTGATGGTTCTTTTTCACGGCATGAAAGCATAGAGGGGAGAAAATTTGTTATTAAGCCAATCAATTGAACAATGATCTTCCTGGACATATAGTAACCACAGACAACTATGTAAGGTTAGTTAGATTTATTACAAGGCCAGCAATAACTGAACATAAAGACACCTTGATGCGAGAGTGTAGAAATACATCGGAACTAGCATGAAACCAAATCTGCGTATCTAATTGAGTCAATGTAATATGAATAATACAATTAATTCAAGAAGCAGAATGCAGAGGATCAGAAAGCAGGAGTCCAAGTTTCCCTGCATTGAGGGTTGTTGAGTGAAAAGTATTAATCTATTCCTACACTAACGCTAAGATGACTACCCTATTTAAGCATCTTCAGGAAGAAGAATAAAAGGTGTCCGCATGTGGAGTCCTCCTAGGAAGTCTCTCAACCATCAATGGGTCATATAGCATAAAGCTTGTTCTAAAATGCTCTCTCTATGAAGGCAAAGAAAAAGTGAGTTCTCTCCATACTCCCAGCAACACATTATTCGCAGGTAACTTTCCCAAGATCCATTGCGGGTTACGCCATCTGCTCTGGGCACAATCCTAAAGGTGTTTTTGCATTGGACAGTGGTGTTCCTTTCTTGTTTCAATTTGTCATTGGTTCCCAGGCCTTCTCCTGTGTGAAACACAATGACCTCCCTTTATTAACTCAAGCCACATGATTGTAACTTCTTCTCTCCTTGCCTGACCAGTAAAACAAAGACATTATTCTAACTAATAAGAGCGCTTCTTTCAACTGCAACACAAAACATGAAAAAGAACAAATTCCACAATGCACATGAAATTCGACTGTTAATTCTAAAGCGAGAGTTTTCAGGGAACTGCAATTTAGGCCTACACGATTTAGTTAACATAAGAAAGCATCATAGGAACTTTATGAAACTGCATAGGAAAAAAGGCACCTTCAATTAAAGCATTTACCTACATGTAAAACAACACAATTTATAAACACATTTAGTACATGAATAATTGTCAGTTTCACAACACAAATTCTTCAGGTTAATGTTTTTTGCTAGTTACATTCATTTTCTACGTTAATTCTCCATGTTACTTTTCAATGGCCTAAGCTCATCACATTTCAGATTAATACATTTCAAAATTGTAACACTTCATGTTAATACCACAAAGGATTATATGCGGGTGTGCTCTGCAAGTGCGATTATAATGCACCCCTACAAATAAAATGTGATTTCTTTAAATCAGTGTTCAAAATGTAAATATTTTATAATGTCTTCACTTTTCAACCTTATTTTGCCACTATTTGAAGAATCATTGATTATTGAAAGGTGCTTGGTGAAAAGGTTTTGGGGGGGTTTTATATTTAGAAATTGTTTTCATTGTTTTCATTGGTTATTGATCTGGTGCACACTCTGATGGACTGGATTCAGCTTTCAATTATACTAATCATATGTTAGGTGGGCTTTCAGTGAAAAGGTAGGAAATTATTTAAATCATTACGGAGGTGAGAACTGCAGCATTAAAACGATGCAGGCTCCCTCCTGACCTGGACTGAACACAGGTTTTTGAAAAATGAATCAGAAACGTTTGTGGGATAGCCAAACCCACACATATGCCTTTTGTTTTCCTCACCAAAGGGTGAATGAAATATTTCAGCATTCATGAGATGTTTTTATCAATAGGAAAGTATCCTGATGATTGGCCAAATATTAGCTTAATACAAGGACAGTTGACCACATTTTGAATCTTCAGAAGTTTAACAAAGGTTTCAGTTGAATTATATCTCACTTGAAGATGTGCTGAAAGATTGGAGATTCTAAAACTGTAACACCATTCAAAGGTTCAAACATATTTTCACAGATCAATCTCTCTTACAAACATTACCTCTTCATCCCCTTCCTTGTTCTGGTCATTTCTTTTGCCGTGTTTGCTTTTTGTTTTCTACAGAAGATTGAGCCTGTAGACCTATCGGGTGAGGCATAAACACCCGCAAAAGTAGTAATCAGAGCACAATAAGGTTTTATTTGGGGACTTGAGTTTATACAACCACAAAGGAAAGCCTGTGTTTGGAAACAAAATATATATAACACAGGATATATCAGGACAAAAGCATTAGTTTTCTATAATATATTTAAAGTTGATAAACCAGTTATTCATGCAGAGTTGGGGATCATATTGTTGATGCTATTGTTTTGGTTACTGAGGACCCTCTGCCGCTGTGGTGGTTATTTCATGATTTATGGACAGCTGGCTATTCATCTTAAATGCTTTAGCTTTTTAAGACCTCATCTGTTGGAGGTCAGAACCTGTATATTTGGTGTAACCTCACTGATGTATCTACTGTCAGAAGGTGTAAGGACACTTTATCCTGAGAGGTAGCTCATTTTCTGACCCTGTCAGGTGAAGCTATTCTGAAGGATTGTCTTCCTATCTACTGACTGAGATTATACATTCTGAGTAACTTCATTATGTCAGGTACCTGCTCTTATACTGCAGAGACACTACAGATCCAGTTAAACTGGAAATGGAATGTTAATACCATTATTACAATCCTACACGGCTGTACATTAATTCCCAGCTAACTTCTAACTGCAACTAATTTTCTCCTAACTTTGCCCTGGCCATTATCTCTCTGTAATTGTCACAACTTGCCTCGTGTGGGCCCAGTGCCTTGCAGCACGGGGTGGCCTCTGGTCCTGTGCCCACCCCCCCTTTCGCACCCAACTTCCATTGTGCCCAACCCCCATGTGCACCCAAACCCTGCTGCTCACAGCCTTCAGGGATTCTTACTGGGTGGAAGAATGCAGGTTGGGTATCGCAAGAATACAATCATTCTTCATAAGAGGGCTAAGCTGGGTCCCACCCTGCCTGCTTATGCCCATTTTAAAAAACATTTTCAGGACACAGGACTGAGTTTGCAAGACCTGGAATGAACCCAGCAACATTTTCTTGAGCTGTTAAAGTTGGCCTATCAGTTTGTGAGGTGTTGCAGTACCGTTCTGGGTACTCTGGTATCCCATTGGCTGACAATAGAAAATGCTCCCATAGCCAATATGATTTTAATAATTTTAATTCAGTACTGCAAGAGTCTCGCGGGAGTCCCATGGGAGTCTGTGGTGCATAACAGTCCAGATGAGTTCTTCATGAGATTAACTCTTCTATGACCACTGAACATCTTATCAAAAACGAAGGGGCAGATTGCGAGTCTGGCGGTCTTTGACTGCCAGACTCGCAGTTACACAGCAGTGGCGCAACACAAAGGGGTGTCCAATATGCAAGGCTGGAGCGCCTTGGTCTGCAGAGCATAATTCGAGTTTCCCCACCGCCAGACTTTTAATTGCGGTGAGCCCACCATGAAAAAGCTGGCGATGGGGAAGCAAAGGGGGCCCTACAGGGCCCCCATGTCCCCTGCTGCCATGGGGACGCATTCAGGGGAGCCCACAGGGACCCCCAGCGCCCCCAATATTTTTTTTAAGAATTCGGCGGGAGTCGCGTTGAATCCACAAATCCCGCCAAAAATGAAAAAAATGAAGCGCAGGCTCTCACGCTTTGTCTAATTTATGCCCCCGGGTTGGCCAGGTCCCGGGGGAATAAAAAATAAAAATGCGGCCCTTGCAGCCCCGGGGTCTGCCAACTCCCCGGGACTGATTGAAATAGCAGGGAGCCACATGGCCCCCCCACAGCACCGGAGACCACCACCTCCCCAGGGCTATTTTTAATTATAATGCGTGGGGGGTCTCCAGCCCCCCCCACGCAGCCCCCGGGACCACCACCTCCCTGGGGCTAATTATTTGAAATGCAGGGGGCCACGCGACCCCCTGCAGCCCTGGGGTCCACCACCTCCCTGGGACTATATGTAGATAAGATGCGTGGGGGGCTCTGGCCCCGCATGCAGCCCCGGGGACCACCACCTTCCTGGGGCTACTATACTTAAATGTGGGGGGCACGCACCCCCCATTGCCCCGGGGTCCACCACCTTCCCAAGGCTATTTTCAAGATGGGAGGTGGCAGCACGCCCCCCCTCCTGGAGCCGTAAATGGCCCTGGGGAATGCCAGCCCCAAGGGCCGGCTCCAGCATTATCTGGAGGTGCACACCCCCAGGACATTGCAGTTTCCAGTGCTCCAGCCACCCCATAGCAAACAAGTGTGCTCAGCTTTGAACAAGCGAGAGCATTTTGCACCCAAAGAGCTGCATGTTAGCAGCTCCCTGGGTGTAAAAAGCAATGCCAGCTCCCGCAGGAGGCGGGAGCTGGCCGGGACCACAGGGGCTTCAGGCTCCCTCTGTGGTCCCCAATGAGATGGCCATGCCCTAGAGGATGGGGTACCTGGGGTGAAAATGGCCTGGGGGGAGCCGCTTTGCCCCCCCTCCCTTGAAAGGAAAACAAAAGAAATGGCCGGTTAAGGGTCAAGGGAAGGGGGGCCACACAGCCCCCCCTTCCTAAAATGAAAACAAAATCTGAAGCTGCAACTTGCCGGAGGCCCCGCCCCCTTTCTCCACAACTCTGCTAACACGCCTCCTGGCGCGCTCTTGGTTGGGGGATGAAGTCCCCTTCGCTGCTGAGGGACTTTAGGGGTCAACCAGCCCACCTGTCACCTCCAGTAAGCCCCACACAGTGGGATTGCTGAGAGGTGGTCAGAGGCCACGCGCCCTTCTCCACCACTCTGCAAACACACCTCTCAGGGACCACCAATTTCCGGGGGCAAAACTCCCAAAAGTACATGGGAGGCCTTGTGGGCTCCAGGGACCACTACCTCCCCAGGGCAAATAGCTTTAAAAAGTACAAGGCCCTGGGGACCACCCGCTCCCTGGAGCCTGCCTATGCACAACAAAGGAGGGGGCCATGTGGCTCCCTCCTGGAGGCATTAATGGGCCTGGGGACCGCAATCACCCAGGGCCAGCTCCTGCTATGTCCCGGTGTTCACACCAGGACATAGCTGTTTGCTTGGCGGGGGCTTTGACAGCTCCTGCCAAGCAAAAGCAAACACTCTGGTTCCAGCAAGTGGGACCTGTCAAAATGCCCCCACCAGCTAATGGCAACGGTTTCATCTCTTTCCACGCCCGCAGATATGCAGGCAGTGAAAGAGATGAAATGATTGCTCCTGAACAGAGGGAGCTGCCTTTCCAGCAGCTCCCTCCGTGAAGCAGCAATGCCGGATCCCACAGGAGGTGGCGAGCCAGCTGGGGCCGCGGGGGTCTTGAAACTCCCACTGCAATCCCGGGCACCCAGAAGACATGACCAGACCTTGGGGGAATGGGGTCCCAAGGGCGGAAATCAGCCTGGGGAGTGGCGCTGCGCAGCCCTCCTCTCTCATTTGTTTTATTCCGGGCCCAGGGGGATGAGGCCCCCGGGGACAAAATCGGCCCTGGAAGGGGGGTCACATGCCCCCCCTCACTTGTTTATGGCCAGGCCCTTATTAAAAAATAATATAATTTAAGGCCGGGCTCTGGGGGATGGGGTCCCCGGACCCGAAATCGGCCTCCTTCCCCATTTATTTAAATTTAATGCACTGCAGAGTACTGTGTCTGTAACCAAAGAGCCTGTAGCTGTATGGGTGAGTAAGTGGGGGTGTTAGAGTCTCTATGGATGAGGGAGTGTGTGTGTTACTTTTTGTATGGTTCTGTGAATGGGTATGTGAGTAGTTGTGTGGGTGTGTGAGTGGGTGTATGAGAGGTTCTATGGGGGTGTGAGTGGGTCTGAGTAGTTCTGTGGATGATGCCATAAGTGATGTCATCAGTGATTGTCACTGATCTTGTCATGAGTAATGTAATATGTGAGGTCATAAGCAGTGCATTGCGGGGGCATAAGTTATAGCTAGCTCAGATAACTATCACTGCTGAATTTCACTCGTTTTATACAAGTGAAATCTGAGCCTTTGTTTTTTCAGTGAATATAATATATTACTGAGTGATGATAGCCGCTCTGTAGTTATAGTTAGGATTCCGAGAGATAAGAATTCCTTGGATATTTGGTTGTTAATAACTTAGCCTCAATTTGCTCTCAATAACCACAAAACTTTGCACACCTATTCCGTTTTCTACATTGGCTGATGATGTAAAGTTTCATGGTGATTAGTTAAGGGGGCAAAGAAAAAGAGGGGCCCCAAAACAGGTTTTTCCACCAATGCATTTTACATAGACTTTTTAGACAGACGTAGCAGCAAAGAGGCTGAATGTATTATCATTAAATTTGTTGTGGAAAGGGTCCTTTTTGTTATTTGATCTAAATATCTGTTCAGTATCTTTTAAGTAATAAGGGACAAACATTTAGGCACCTGGCAATGACGAAACACAATATGATTGGTTAAGGAAAGCCCTTGCAAAGTGAAAATCTGCCATATTGTTTAGACCAGGCCTGGGCGTAGTTCGCGGAGTTTCGCTACGTGGAACTCCGTGAAGTGACAAAAAACTCTGCGGAGTTACGCAAGTTTCGGAGTGCAGTGCGAACTGCCGTTCACGCTGGTCTTCCTGCTGCTCGGGTAGAAATTCTACCCGAGCGGCAGCTCGCGCTCGCGAACTTACCGTTCGCGAGAGGGGAAAAAACTCCACTGCACTACGCAAAGCGGAGTTTTCTGCACTTCGCGAGCTCCGCGGAGCACAAAATGCAGAAAACTCCGCAAACTCTGCGAACAGAGCGGAGTTCACCACCCAGGCCTAGTTTAGACCACTTTCAATACAGATGGTTCAGCACCAATTATCACCAATGCATATAATTTTTAGTTCAGAATAGTTCAGCACAAAAAAACATTTTACTTTTTGACAGTAATCTTTTAAGTATTGCGTCGGTCTATACACACGTTATATGAAATTTCAGAGACTACAATAAATATAGTTCGAAGCAAGTTTTTTATTCATGTCTTCGTCTAAAGTCTCCTTAAAAACAGTAGCCTATGCGCGTCATCCTCATGGACTTCTTCAGGGCTACAGAATATACATAAATACAAAACATTTTTTTAATACAAGTCATTATCTTATTAAAATATAAAAAATTCAGAATTTCCCAAATTGTGAAGCATGTTTGGGGAAATAAACAATTATATATTATGCACACATAATTGACAATTATTTTTCTATATAAGGTCTAATCCTCTTGTGACTGAATATATATGATGTACCACCTAATTATAAGAAACTCCATTGCATATATCAATCACATTATGGCTGTCAATTTATATTAAACATCATGACTTTTCTTGTGCTGAACTGAGACCCAATATTTCTACATTTCATTTCAATAGAATATCATTGTTTACATGTATACGTCATCTATGGCAATCCTATAAAAAACCAACACCCTTTACCCTACCTATTCCAAAGCACTTACTAGATCTCCTATCCTTTATTTGCTTTGAAGCCTGGTCAAAAACGAGCTAATGGATGGCTTATTTTATAATAAGAAAATAAATTACAAATATTTATAACATATGCTCCATACCTTTTTTCAAGTCTTTCCATTCGAGACTTGATATAAATGTTTTCTAGCGTTGGCAGTGTATTGAAATCCCATATGGCGCTCTGCCTTGTGAGTGCTAAGATAAATTATTGCATCAAATGTTACAGATCTCTAGTGATGTTATGAGGTTTTTTTGGGGGGTATTTTTCATATATCCAAGCAAGGGAAAAGTCAATATACGAATTACATACAGTGAGGCAATCAAAATTTCATTATATTAAAGCCTTAAATTTTGACTTGAGCACGTCAGTTCGTGCAAAGGACCAATATCTTGTGGGTTTTCGGATTTCACTCGACCCTTTCAGGGCTGGCCAGTATTAATTAACTAGATCCTGTTAAAACCAAGCTTATTTTAGAGGCTTGGTATGGATTTTGCCCTTCAACTAGTGTAGAGTATCCTCCTTCTATAGCATTCCTTTTTTGTAGAACACAAATTGTTAATTTTTTAATTAAACTCTCATAAAGTAAAACCATGAACTCATGCGACAGTCTGCACCCAGTATGTATATAATATGAATCGGGTGAGCAGATGACGTGAATAATGAAACAAAATTGTTTGTTTGAAGTTCTAATAAAGCCAAAGCATGAGCCCATGCGATAATCTGTGTCTGGCCTATAAAGTAGGTCAGGTCGCCAGACAGCATGATTAGTGAATGCATCTCTTTTGGTATTGGTTCACTTTAAAAGAACCAGGCGTAAACCCATGCGACGGTCTGCGCCCAACATATAAAATAAATCGGGTCAACAGTCAACATGATTAATAGATATGTCCCTTTCGCATTCTCTTCACTTGTCAAGAGCCAGTACTCAGTTTTGCTTTAACTGGTTATTGACAGTCCCCGATACGACGTACATATTGACAAACTTTTTTAAAGTCGAGAACCCGTCTTTAATTACCAACATAGTATTTCCATTGAATTTGGAAAGGGGTCGTTAAAATCCGTTAGTTATTGTAACGCGGCGGGGCCTGGGTGACAGGGCCCGTGCAGCGCTCTAGTACCAGCACACCACACAGTAAGTTGTATGCTGGCGGGGAGACCCCGAGCGGTCTCTCACCGTTTATTTATCTCCTCGGGTCGAGCCTGCCCCGAGGAGTGCATGCAGGATACATTGTAGGGGAGAGCCCGGGTGGCTCTCTACATCCCTCCTTTTCTTTAGTGTCTGTCCACCACAGTCAGCATGCCTAGGGGGAGGTGCACATGAAGTCCTTCAGCTTCTGGCTGGGTGCAGGGTTCGGCTGGAGACCATACCTCTGGCTCCGGGAGTTGGAATTGGCCACTGCGTCCGCCTGGGTGTTTGAGGGTGATGTGTTCACAATATCTTGGCTGAGCCCTCCAGCAACAGGTGTAGCTTCTCTACTTCCGGTTTGTAAAGGCCTTGGCGGGAAGGTCACGGCCTCCGGCGAGCCGATGGGGGTAAGACTCGGGGTATCGTCCAGTTCCTCCGACTCTTCCAGATCGTTGTTTGACTCATGGGCCCTCTTGAAACTTGACACGTTTCTAGTAACAACTTGTTGACCCCTTTGGGCAGTGACCATGGTTCCTTGCACCTTGACGATGGTCCATTCTTCCGGTTCATAGGGTGTGCGAAATTTCCAACCGGGGTGCCTGTCTTTAACCACCAATCGGTCTCCTACTTTCAACTGCGGTTCCTTTGCTCCTCTCGCTACACTTGCCTTCTGGTTGGTCACTGCCCTCCTGGCTTGGGTGGCTGCGCTGTCTCTCTCTGGGGGTGTCCATGCCGGATCTGTCGCAATGCTGTCTCGCGGGGCTCTCTTGAAGAGTAGATGGGATGGAGCACACCGGGTGGTGTTGTGGGGCGTCTGCCTGTATGCATCCAGAAATTGGTTGAGTGCCGACTCCACATCTTCCCCCTGATCCACAGCGATGCGCAGAACCCGGTTGAGGGTTCGCATGAAGCGTTCCACCTCCCCATTGGCTTGAGGCCACAGAGGTGTGATTTTCCTGTGGCGAATCGCTCTGTTCTTCAGATAGTCTTGGAATTCGTGGCCTTGGAACGGGGGTCAGTTATCTGAGCGGATTTCATCCGGCAGGCCTAGAAGGGCGAAGGTCTTGTCCAGGACTTTCCTGACGTGCGTGAACGCTGTTGACGCCACCACCTCTACGATGGGAAACTTCGAGAATGAGTCGACGAGCACCAGCGTGTGGCGGCCATCGGGGAAAATCCCGAAGTCAATGCTAATCTTGGACCATGGGAGCTCGCTCGGCTCTTCTGTGATGACTGGCGCCGGATGCTGGATCGCCGCTAGTGATGGTGCACGAGTGGCATTGCCGCATCATGTCTTCCACCCTGGTATCCATAGCCGGGAGCCAGACCTTGTTTCGTAGCCAAGCTTTGGTTTTCGCCATCCCTTGATGCCCCACATGCGCCAGCTGAATTATTCTGTCTTGCAGTGCCTTTGGGATTACAATGACATGCCCTCTCAGGATGACCCCTTGTGCTCCTTCGCTCAGTTCATTGCGGATCTGCCAGAGCTGTTGTCGAGCATGGCTGTCTTCCGCCCGGAGCGACTGGGCCCCATCCAGGAAGTGGGTCCACCCGTTGTTCAGCAGGGCGCTCTTCACTCTAGAAAGTGTCTCATCGGCGGCCGTCGCTTGGCCAATCTCCTCCAATGTCATGGCGTTGGGGCATGCCTCGTATGAGACCATCTTCACGAATTCCTCCGAGCATGCTACATCCGGAGGTGGATTTTCGAATGGCCAGAGACTCGGGGTGCCGTGAGAGGTAGTCCGCCTGGTTGTGTGCTCCCGGACGGAACACGACCTTGAAGTTGTACTCCTGCAGCTGTACGGCCCACCTTTAAATTCTGGGAGGCGCTAGTCTTGACGACCCTGCAAAGAGTGGGAGCAGTGGCTTGTGGTCCGTCACCACCTGGAACTCCTGACCATACAGATAGAGATGGAAGTGTTGACAGGCCCATTTTATTGCCAGGGCTTCCCTCTCGATTTGGGTGTACCTAGTCTCTGTGTCTGACAGCACCCGGCTGGCATAGGCGACTGGCTTCCAGGTCTCCTGGCCATGTTCCTGAAGGAGGACTGCTCCTAGGCCTACTGGGCTGGCATCTACGACCAACTCTGTACGTCGCCCCGAGTGAAAGTAGGCCATCACCGTCTTGTCCATAAGCGCTGTTTTGATGGTATTGAATGCTGTGTTGGTGGCTACGTTCCATTCCCACTGGTGATCACTGTGGGTGAGGGCGCGGAGTGGCTCTGACAGGGAGGCCAGGTTCGGTATGAACCTGCCACAGTAGGTGGCCATGCCGAGAAAGCTGCGAACTTCGGTGGGAGTTTTCGGGGTACTCGCTGCCCGGATGGCCATGGCCTTCTTGGGATCCACCCTTAGCCCTTCTCTGGTGAAGATGTACCCGAAGAAGTCGACTGATTCCTGGTAGAAGGAACACTTTGCTTTATGAAGCGTCAGTCCGCAGTCTTCCAGCCGCTGGAGGGTGGCCCGGAGATGAGTGTGGTGCTCCTCTAAGGTGTTCGAGAACACCAAGATGTCGTCGCTCAAATTGATGACGCCCTGCAGGCCGGATAGTGCTTCCTTGAAGACTTCGGCTGCAGACGACACCCCGAAGCTCAGTCTCTTGTACCTCCTGAGGCCAACGTGGGTAGAGAACGTGGTGATGTACCTGCTCTCCGGCTCGAGCTCTAGCTGGTGATGCCCAGCGTTCAAGTCCAACTTGGAGAACCATTTGGCTCCGTTCAGGTCCGCCACTATGTCGTCCATGGTGGGGGTAAGATGACGTTCCCTTTTGACTGCCAGATTTGGGAGTCTCATATCCACACAAAGCCTTATGGCTCCCGGTTGTTTCGGCTTTGGGGCCACGACCAGCGGGGACACCCATGGAGTGGGGCCTGACACTTTTTCGATGACGTCGAGGTCTTCGAGCTTCTTCAACTCTTCCTCCACCTGCGGGTGGAGGTTGAACGGCACCCTCCGGTGTCTCAGGGCAATAGGCCTTACGGTGGGGTCAATGTGGAGCTTGAACTGTTTCCCTTTCAGCTTGCCTAGCCCGGTGAACAGTGCAGGGAATTCTTGTAAGATGGCGTCGGCGTGGGAGTCATGGATCTGATGAGCGAAAAAGACCAGACCTAGGTCTTCTGCTGTGTGGCAACTGAGAAGGGTGCCTTTTCTCCCTTCAGTGATGTGGAATCGGGCCCTCGTAACATGTTTGTCGCTGGTGACCTCTGCCTCGATGACTCCTCTGAGAGGCAGTGGGTGCGTGCCTCCGTAGGTGTAGATCCAGGCCTTGGTGGGTGCGAGAGGGGGTCGTGGTGACAAACGTTCATACTGCTCCGAATCCATGACGTTGACGGATGCGCCCGTATCGATGAGCGCTTGGACAGCAGACCCTCCCACTAGGACAGAACACATTGGCGGCGGTCTTCGGTGTTTGTCCGATCTGCTGACAAAGTATATGACAAACACATCGTTGTCATCTTCTTCGAGCGCGAGGCAGCGCCCACGTGTTGGGTCGTCGTTCTGCGATTGTGCGCCGTCGAGTGATACCTGGCGCAAACGTTGCGTCATTCCCCGAGGCCTGGTGTAGGTCTGTCGAGACCGGCTGCTTCTACACACTTTCGCAAAATGATTCACCTTTCCGCAGCGGGAGCACGTCTTCCCCTTCGCTCCACACACTGCCGTTGGCGGGTGTTCCGCGCCGCAGTTGCCGCACGCCCCACTCGTTGACGGCCGCGGGGCTGGGCGAGCTGTGCTTGGGCGCCGTTGTATGGCCTCGACCCTTTCTTCTTTGATGGGCGCATATTTCAGTGCCTGTGGCGCTACGGTGGTCCTGTGTAAGGCGGCTTCCATTTCGCCTGCTCGGGCCTCTGAGAGTTCGTGGGACCTGGCCAGGATGAGGATCTCGTCTAGAGAGATTCCGGGTTGCCGAAGGATCAGTTTCTGTAGCAGCGCTGAGCGGCACCCTTGGATGACTTGGCCGTGTATTTCTTCCCTTTGGTCCGTGAAGGCGCACGTGCCTGCTAGCCAGCGCAGCCGCGGATAAAACATGTCCACAGACTCTGTGTCCGACTGTAACGCCTGTCTGAACTTGAAATGCTCGAAGTCAGGGTTCAGCTGAGGGTCAAAGTGCCTGTTGAGCACAGCGACCGCAGCTTCATAGTCGTCATCATTCCCTGTGTTGGGCAATGTTTCAAAAAGAACGTAGATCTCAGCGCCGCCGTAGTATATGAGCAGCGACTTCTTTACAGCACCATCTGTCTCCCTGGTACCCCTAAAGTAGTGGTTCAAACGTCCGATCCACGCTTTCCATCGTGGGGCTGCCGTGGCAGGGTTAGCGGTCTCGCTGAAAGGCGGCAGTGGGGAGACGACCGTGTGGCTGTGACCCGGGGGTGGGGCATTATCACCTATGTGTGGTACGCCCGCTTCGGCCTGCTGGCCATCTGCGCCTGCTGTGGGTGGCGTGCTCATGGCGTTGGCGCGCTTGGGCGCAGTTTCGGTGCGCAGTGTCCTCGCTAGGTGCCCTGGATACCTGGTGTGAGTTGGCATGTAGCCACGTGTCTGGCCGGCCTGGGGAAGCACGATGCGCTGGTCCTTATTTCCTGGGTGAGGTGGCTTTGTAATAAGGTAGGCTGTGTGGCCAAGGTGGTGTCTCCCTGTGTGGTCTTGCCTCAGGACTAGGGTGGCGCTCAGCCCGTGTGGGAATTGTGGGGTCTGCTGGGCCTGGAGGACTCCCGGTGGCGGGGCCGATGGTGTGATGAGCATGGTGTGATGAGCACCTATAAACACTTGAGGCCTGCTGGGCTTGACTGGCTCCCTGCGGCGTAGATTGGGAGGCGCTGGCCACGTGGGACGTTCTCCCTGTGATTTACTGCCACTTGAGGCCTGCTGTGCTGCAGCGCACCACTGCTGCAGTTCCCCCGGAGCTGGGATGACTCACCGGTATGTCCGTGACGCGTCTCTCTCTGGCGCGCACCTCCGACTTGAGCTCGCTCCCTGTTGCCTTTGGGAAGCATGCCGGCGGGTGCAGGACGTGCCAGAAGCACCGTCACGGGCAGGGCGTGGAGCCACGGCTGGATCACGGTGCCGCGCGGCCAGTGTGTTATGCGGCCGTGGCGGGGCAGCACCAGACATGCCGGAGGTGAGGTGAGGGGCACAGTGGGGCGGCAGCGCAGGGCACAGGAAGCACAGCCCAGGCCGCCGACAGCAGGCACGAGAGGGGGGGGTTCTACACTGCCCCTGGGGTGATGGAGTGTCGCGGGTGGGCTCTGCGTACTCCGCAGCAGGCACAGCTTTGCACCGGAGTTCGACCGGCCTCGTCGCCAATGTAGCGCGGCGGGGCCTGGGTGACAGGGCCTGCGCAGCGCTCTAGTAACAGCACACCACACAGTAAGTTGTATGCTGGCGGGGATACCCCGAGCGGTCTCTCACCGTTTATTTATCTCCTCGGGTCGAGCCCGCCCCGAGGAGTGAATGCAGGATACATTGTAGGGGAGAGCCCGGGTGGCTCTCTACATCTATGAGATGATACATTTCCATCCTGTCGGTCTGCACTAGGGTTTATAGCTAAACCTATTATGTTAACAAATTAATGTACTTACTATGTCCCTGTGCGTAGACGAGGCGATTCATCTCTCGGTACGTTCTCCAGGTTGAAACCGAATTACTACAATATCAGGGTTTAAATACACCAATCCGATCCACTCACCTGTTGGGGAACTGCACCATGATGTCAAGAGGCCGATATCATATCGTAAGTGCCATCTTGAAATGGAGGTTTTTCTTTGATCCTTACCCAACATTTACGCAACATATTCAATTATCGCAGGACCCACTTGGTGAATTAATATTAATCTTTTAGAAATTCTCAGTGTCGATCAGGTTATGTAGATATACCTATTTGGTGAACCTCATTAAAACACGATTATGTTACGTGCATGCAAAATGGTGCCCATTGTCCATGTCTATTTGAGCGCCATCTTATGAGTCCATGTATTTATTATAGCATCAATATGGGATGTTTTTTATCAATTAAGAAGTTTTAAAAAAAAGGGTTTACATTACCGGAGTGTGTCAAGACCTGAATGAGATTTCTAATATACATCGACATGATATGCCCAAATGTGTTAGTGACTAAAGCACAATGAACATTGTCCTCTAACACAGCATATGTGAACAGTCATTTTCTACAATATTATGTCAACCAAACCAGGATTAAGATAACATATCCTGAAACCCTTACGATATTCTTCCAGCCAAACCAGAATTGAGATAACATATCCTGAAACCCATGAGTCAAAACGTGTAAGCTAAAACCTCCAAAGTCACATAAGTAAACATACATAGGTACAGTTTGTAAACAAAATGTGCCATCTGCACAGACAGCGTTGTTAATACAATTGATGTTGGAGGGGGTATGCCCTTAGTTTGCAAGTCCGTGCGTGCTTGTTAACAAAATTAACTTAATGGACTCAGGGAGTACATGTACCTACAAATGTTATTTCATCTAAAACGATGAAATAGTCCACACGGAACATATTACGCATGATTATTGGAACCGAAAGAGTGGAGTCGCCAGTATATCTATCCCTAAAACAGTTTATTTATTTCGATTATTGGGCATCTGTACATTAAAAAAAGTAATGGAACTCATTGCTTGTATTTAGTCAATCTGATAATGTCCTTAAGTGACAGATCCACCGTGCCTCAGCTTGTCTTAGGGCCAGTTCCATATCACCCCCCTCTCATTGGTGGATACTTGCTCTATCGCATGAAACCAAATGTAGTGTCAGCAGGATGTATTTGTTGTATATGTGTGGCTACAGGATAGTTCTCATCTTTATGTTTAATGCCTCTAGTATGTTCTTGTATTCTAAGTTTAAGACTACGAATGCTACTGCCAACATAAATCTTACCACAGGCACAGCCCACTATATAAACAGTGAAAGTGGTGTTACAATTCATAAAGGAGTTTACTGTGTACTCTCTAAGAGTGTTATATTTAAATTTGATCTTTTTGTTTAGTCCCAGACGGCACATAGCATGTTCCACATGTGTAAAAACCACAAGGTTTCTTTGGAATCCAAGGGGCATATTTACAAAGAAGTGGCGGAGGTGGCGTTAGCCTCCTTGGCTTAACACTGCGCTCCGCCACTTAAGAAACGCAGGGCTGCACCATATTTACAACAATATGATGCAGCCCTGCAATTCCCCCTGTGCTGGTGCTAAATTTAGCAGCCTAATGCCAACGCAGGCACCCTTGCACCATAGTGCAAGGGTGTCTGTGTTGAGGGGAAGATTGTTTATGTGCAGAAAGGTGTCCCTTCCTGCACATAAACAATCTTTAAATGGTGTTTTGTAACTTTTATGTGTGCTGCTTAATGCAGCACACATAGAAGTTGCAAAACAGCATTTTTTCTTGATTGTTTATGTGCAGGAAGGGACACCTTCCTGCACATAAACAATAAATGGCCTTTTGCTGTTTCTATGTGTGCTGCACAATGCAGCACACATGGAAACACAAAAACAAGGAGAAATAAAGCTTTTCTCCTTGTTTCTCCTGTTTAAGACCAGGTTGTCCCTGGTCTTAATTTTGGTGCTGCCTCCTATTTATGCCACCCTTGTAAATAGGGGGCAGCGTCAAAATCAATGACCCATTGTCCTCCCCTTTTAAGCTAAGTACAGCGTGAAAGGGTGCTTTATTTAAAAGGCAGCGTTTAACCATGTTAAGTACCTTAACACTGCCTTGTAAATAAGGCGAAGCCCCTATCGCCACCAAAACGTCACTAAAAGTGTATGGAGGTCTGTGAGTTATAGTAAGCTTTGGGGAGTGTGCAAATTATAACTTTAAGTTACAACTATAACTTTTGAATTTCAAATGTTTGTGTAGTTAATGTTGTTTTTGTATAGAAATAATAAATAAAGTTTTCTTAACAATATATCTTCGACCATTATTTTTTTATTATACAAATATATGTATATATATATATATAGATGATATTGTAAAATGATGAGGACCCAATTCAAGCTGTCATTAATGTAAAAATATCATTATGACAATTAATGGATTTAACATGGACAGCTAACTAATTTTGCACGTGTATATATTTATTTATTATAATGATATATTTATTGTGCTTTTACTCATGTATATTAGGATTTTCAAAAATATGATTGTTTTTCCATTAACATGAGGGATCTCCAAGCATAATGAAATCAACATACTGCTAGAGAACAGTCTGTTTACTATGCCTATGCTCCATTACGTCACATGATTAGATCACATGTTGTGTTTAAAAATCACGAATGTATAGCATTTCTCTATGTGAGCAAGGTCACAGGGTGACCGAAACGTTATGGCATTATGGTACGGGTAAATAAAAAAATATCGCAAGACAAGAGGAGTTTGTGCTCTGTTTTGGGACCGTCACGCACAAGGACGGCAAGAGCGATTTCGAAAATTAATATGTATGTATATATATATATATATATATATATATATATATATATATATATATATATATATATTCTCTCTTCTCTCTCTTTCATCTCTTTCTCTGTAACTCTTGCTTTTTCTCATCTCTACCTCTCCCTCTCTCTCCCGCTATTATTTCTCTCTTCTTTCGCTTGCTCATTTTTTTCTCTTTCCCCATTGTCATGTCTGGTACTAAAACGGAAAGGCAATGTAAACCTGAGGGAAACAAACTTCAAAATGCATTCATCAAACTGTTTTCAGCCAATCCGAGGTGATTAGAATTTTATTTTGATCAGTATTGAACTGCTACAGAATAATAGGTCACCATGGTATGAGCCAGCTAGAGCCAATTTAACCCATGTGAAAGGACATCTGTTGAATTGGTACTCAAGCCAGTTAGTTAAAGAGCCATGCAACATGTTTAAACTGATGTGAACAATCCTTTCTGATGTTTCATACCACAATTTGAGCTGAGAAGCTAAAACCTATCCAGCCCTGGTTTGTACCAGTGACCTCTTAAGGATTTTTGAGGCCCAGGCAATAAATACTTTTGGACCCGCAGTTCGGAATAACTTTTAAGTTATTTCCCGTATTTAACTAATTCAAGTCCTCATAATGCCAAATAATATTAAACTATATGTTAAACTTTCAGAAATGAGGACACTGAAGAACAGCCAAAACTCAAGCTGACAGGTGTCCACCAGCCAAAAAGAAAGCATGAACAAACATTAATAAAGCCATTCCTTTATGCACTTGGATCTAAATTTTCATGTCATGTGACAACATTTTACATGAAATCCAGCCTGTTTTTCCCGTTGTAGGTAAGACACTGTAAGGATAGATACTTAGAAGACTAGTGCATAATATTACATTACTCTGAGGATTTTTCACTATCACATCTAGTAAAATCAGAAATTTCTCCTTGTTTCTCTTCCCCTGCTTTGTCTCTCTTCTCCTCTTTCTATGCTTGTACTTCTCTCATTAGACAGTTACCTTCATCTCTACTGAGTAAGAAAACTTGGACGGGGCAAGTGACAGAACTCCATTTACGACTGGTTGGTTTTCTTTGTCTGAAGTAACTATACAAGTGCAGTTTGTGCATAGCAATGGGCTTACACTTTTGTGGGTAGGAGTGTGTTGCTCCCTAAACACCTCCCCATCAATCCCAGGGTGATAAGCCACGCTTTTCTAAATACTGATTGATTAATTGATTGATTAATCCCTTAACCCATCCCTACTTCTTCCTAAACCTTTCCCCTTTAGTAGTAAGTATTCCCCATTTTCAAGCGATTACCCTCCCACATTTACTACTAAAACGCAGGTGTATGTGTGCAGTGATTTTGACAGTTAAGTAGGAGATGTACGCAAATAAAAGATAGGAGAGGTGGAGGTGGGAATCTCCACTTGTAGGATTTTAAATAGCATCTTGTAGTACTTAAGTAGTACTACTGCACTACTAATAAACTCACTAAAAAATGCAGCTTTGAATATGCCCCACAGTGAGGAACATGTAGAAAGGCAGGGAGACATGAAGTAGTAAGAGACACAAAGGGGCATATTTACAAGCCCCTCGCGCCGCCGGAACGTCACATTTTCCCATTTGAAAAGAGATGCACCGGCGGCGCAAGGGGCTTGTAAATAGACCCCAAAGTGTATTGCAAACTAGAGGGATCTTTGAGGTAGTGCGGGACATAATGAGAAGAAGTATAGACAGGGATAACAATTAGAAAGGAATAAGACAATAATAAAGGTAGTGAGAGGTGATGAAACGTAGAAAGAGAAATGAGGTGTAGAGTGGAAAGAGTAGAAAGAGGTGAAGAGGAGAGACATTGGTAAAGTAGAATAAAAGATGAAGTTGATACATCTGTAGTGCGTTGGTGAGGTAGTGAGAGTTGTGAGGTAAAGAAATGTTTAAAGAGAGGGAGAATCATAAGTGAGGTAGACAAGATGCCTTGAAACTGAGAAGGGTGTGAAGAAAGATGTGTGTGATGGAGATAGAGAAAGTGATTAAAAATAGAGATAATGAGGCACAGTAGATAAATACAGCAAGAAAGAAATAAGGTAATGACGGGAGAGTGATAGAGGGAACAGATGTAGAAATAGAGAAAGGGCAAGTTAAGACATGAGATAGAAACAAATGGTGAGGTAAATTGAGAGGCTAGGTAGTGAATAAAGAAGGGAGTTGAGGTAGTACAGAGGGATAAGATAGTGAAAGATTTGTTGTGGAGAAAGAAATGAGAAGCAAGAGACAGTGATGAGACAGTGATGAGGCAGAAGAGTTGAGAAAGATGTAGAGGTAGTGTTTAGACAGTTGGAGAGATAGTGAGATGAGGTACGAAAAGAGATGAGATTGAGAGAGTTTGAAGTAGATGGAAAAGAGATAAAGGGAGGTGACATGGAAACAGCAAGTGCGAAAAGTGGGAGTGGATAATGTGGAAGAGATATAGAGGTGGAAACAGGGAGTGGTAAAGAGAGAGAGGCCCAGGCCCCTTAAGGCTTTGCTTGGTGCACCCCAAATCATTCTCCTCCATCTTGTGAGTTGCAGCCTACCTGTGCCCCAGATTGCAGTGAGCAGAGTCCAGGAAGTGGTAAGGAGGCAGACTAGTGCTGTCTCTTCCTCCTTCCTCCCCCCCGCCCAAAAGTTTTTTTAAAAAAACGATTTTCCCTTTCTGTGATTACTGTCTTTGCCTGTGGTTGTTACAGTTTAAAATTGTAGTTTTAACCTGCCTGTGATTGAATATTTTATCACCTGTTTTGTGTTTTAAACTTGTGGTTTTCCTGCTCATGATTGCTTCCATTTAACGTGTTGAATTGTGGGATTTGCAGTCCAAACTCTGTAGTCTTTCCCCCTCATTCCTGGTGACTATTCAGTTTTCCCTCCAAATTTCTCCTTTGCTCTGTGCTAAGACCTGTATGTTAAACAGTGCACCCCCAGCCACCATTTTGTGTTATCAAGCCAGTGAAACCAGCTCCCCCCTGCCTCCCCCCCCAGCAACAGGGATATTCTACATCAGAGGGTGCTTCTGTGAGCTGTTTAAACTGTTTTTAATAGGGGCTGTGCACTTCGTTTTTTGGCCAGGAGAGGGAGTAAAGTTTTATTCAAACAGTATTGTTAGATTTCAAGTTTGTGAGGCCTTTACCTGAAGGAAGTCCAAAGTGTGGATTGAGCCTGTCTGTCTCCTAGGAGATTCTGATCAGGAGAAGCAGCTTCCAACTCCCTGGCCAGCAAACCTTGTCTGAGGTTGTTGGGACCTTATATAGTCTGCTAGTGGTTGGTACATGTATACACTGATTGGTGGTTGTATCTGATGTTTCTATTGGATTGGGTTAGTGTCCTCATTGGTTGGGTATTTGAGGGTTCTGATTGGTTTCTGGGTCTGTGATTCAATCAATGTAGGGTTGGGACTAGGGCTAGGGTTATGATTTCTATTGGAAGTAAGGACTAGGGCTTCCTGTGTTATTGGTTGTTGGGACTAAGGTGGAACTAGGGCTAGGGTTAGTCCTTTAATTGGAAGTAGCGATTAGGGCTTCTGGTGTTATTGGTTATTGGACTAGGTGTGGTACTACGAGTAGGGCTAGGCTTTCTATTGGAAGGAGGGACTAGGGCATCCTGTCCCATTGGTTGCTTGGACTAGGGTTGGGACTACTGGTAGGGCTAGGGCCTCTATTGGACGTAGAGATCAGGGGTTTGAACTTATTGGGTGCTTGGACTAGGGCTAATATTGGCTGTAAGGTCCTGATCTCCTATTGGTTCTAGATTTTTAGGGCTAGTGTTGTGATTGGATAGTGTTAGGGCTAGGGTTCCCATTGGCTGACGGGGTCACCTTCTTACTAGGGCTATGAAAGGCCAGGGTTAGGGCGTCTCAGCCCGGGCGTCGAGGCTAAGGGCAGAGAGGACAAGGGCAGTTGCCTATTTGAGCCTGTTCGAGACTGGCCAGGGCCAGGGCCAGAAATGCTGTCCATCTTCCCATTAAGCAACACCCAGCCCACACCATCCACATCCACAAACAGAGCAACACACACACACCAAATGTACACCACGCACCACACTATGCACAGATTAATGTACCAGCATGCACTTCAAAACCAACCAAACCACATCTATACACCCTACTATCACAACTACCACACATATCCGGAAACCAATGTGGGATCACACTGCTTCACCTCCCAGCAGGTTCGCCCCTGAGCATTGTGGTCAATGCAGTTCACCAAGCGTGTGTGCTTGCAGAATTGTCTCGAGTAATTACAAAGTTGTACTGGCCATCTCTATACACGTGTTTCTGGATCATTATCCGTCGTCAGTAGAGATTAGGCATCAAATATTTGGGGTTGCTGAGCAGGCTGCCAAAGTATTCTCAGGTCACAGTACCTCTCAAGGCGCGCAGGTGCCTCTCCACGAGCTCGTCAGCTCAGCCGGCTCGAGGGAGCCTTTTAAACAGGAAACCAATGTGGGATCACACTGCTTCACCTCCCAGAAGGTTCGCCCCTGAGCATTGTGGTCAATGCAGTTCACCAAGCGTGTGTGCTTGCAGAATTGTCTCGAGTAATTACAAAGTTGTACTGGCCATCTCTATACACGTGTTTGTGGATCATTATCCGTCGTCAGTAGAGATTAGGCATCAAATATTTGGGGTTGCTGAGCAGGCTGCCAAAGTATTCTCAGGTCACAGTACCTCTCAAGGCGCGCAGGTGCCTCTCCACGAGCTCGTCAGCTCAGCCGGCTCGAGGGAGCCTTTTAAGCAGGAAACCAATGTGGGATCACACTGCTTCACCTCCCAGCACGTTCGCCCCTGAGCATTGTGGTCAATGCAGTTCACCAAGCGTGTGTGCTTGCAGAATTGTCTCGAGTAATTACAAAGTTGTACTGGCCATCTCTATACACGTGTTTCTGGATCATTATCCGTCGTCAGTAGAGATTAGGCATTAAATATTTGGGGTTGCTGAGCAGGCTGCCAAAGTATTCTCAGGTCACAGTACCTCTCAAGGCGCGCAGGTGCCTCTCCACGAGCTCGTCAGCTCAGCCGGCTCGAGGGAGCCTTTTAAACAGGAAACCAATGTGGGATCACACTGCTTCACCTCCCAGCAGGTTCGCCCCTGAGCATTGTGGTCAATGCAGTTCACCAAGCGTGTGTGCTTGCAGAATTGTCTCGAGTAATTACAAAGTTGTACTGGCCATCTCTATACACGTGTTTCTGGATCATTATCCGTCGTCAGTAGAGATTAGGCATCAAATATTTGGGGTTGCTGAGCAGGCTGCCAAAGTATTCTCAGGTCACAGTACCTCTCAAGGCGCGCAGGTGCCTCTCCACGAGCTCGTCAGCTCAGCCGGCTCGAGGGAGCCTTTTAAACAGGAAACCAATGTGGGATCACACTGCTTCACCTCCCAGCAGGTTCGCCCTGAGCATTGTGGTCAATGCAGTTCACCAAACGTGTGTGCTTGCAGAATTGTCTCGAGTAATTACAAAGTTGTACTGGCCATCTCTATACACGTGTTTCTGGATCATTATCCGTCGTCAGTAGAGATTAGGCATCAAATATTTGGGGTTGCTGAGCAGGCTGCCAAAGTATTCTCAGGTCACAGTACCTCTCAAGGCGCGCAGGTGCCTCTCCACGAGCTCGTCAGCTCAGCCGGCTCGAGGGAGCCTTTTAAACAGGAAACAAATGTGGGATCACACTGCTTCACCTCCTAGCAGGTTCGCCCCTGAGCATTGTGGTCAATGCAGTTCACCAAACGTATGTGCTTGCAGAATTGTCTCGAGTAATTACAAAGTTGTACTGGCCATCTCTATACACGTGTTTCTGGATCATTATCCGTCGTCAGTAGAGATTAGGCATCAAATATTTGGGGTTGCTGAGCAGGCTGCCAAAGTATTCTCAGGTCACAGTACCTCTCAAGGCGCGCAGGTGCCTCTCCACGAGCTCGTCAGCTCAGCCGGCTCGAGGGAGCCTTTTAAACAGGAAACCAATGTGGGATCACACTGCTTCACCTCCCAGCAGGTTCGCCCCTGAGCATTGTGGTCAATGCAGTTCACCAAGCGTGTGTGCTTGCAGAATTGTCTCGAGTAATTACAAAGTTGTACTGGCCATCTCTATACACGTGTTTCTGGATCATTATCCGTCGTCCCCCTGCTGGGGGGTGAAGCAGTGTGATCCCACATTGGTTTCCTGTTTAAAAGGCTCCTCGAGCCGCTTGAGCTGACGAGCTCGAGGAGAGGCACCTGCGCGCCTTGAGAGGTACTGTGACCCGAGAACACTTTGGCAGCCTGCTCAGCAACCCCAAATACTTGAACGCCTAATCTCTACTGACGACGGATAAGAATCCAGAAACAAGTGTATAGAGATGGCCAGTACTAATCTGCACCAACCTGGTGAAATACTCGAAAAACTTTTGCAAATACACACGCTTGGCGAACTACATTCACCATAATGCTTACGGGCGAACCTGCTGGGGGGTGAAGCAGTGTGATCCCACATTGGTTTCCTGTTTAAAAGGCTCCCTCGAGCCGCTTGAGCTGACGAGCTCGTGGAGAGGCACCTGCGCGCCTTGAGAGGTACTGTGACCCGAGAACACTTTGGCAGCCTGCTCAGCAACCCCAAATACTTGAACGCCTAATCTCTACTGACGACGGATAAGAATCCAGAAACACGTGTATAGAGATGGCCAGTACTAATCTGCACCAACCTGGTGAAATACTCGAAAAACTTTTGCAAGTACACACGCTTGGCGAACTGCATTCACCATAATGCTTAGGGGTGAACCTGCTGGGGGTGAAGCAGTGTGATCCCACATTGGTTTCCTGTTTAAAAGGCTCCCTCGAGCCGCTTGAGCTGACGAGCTCGTGGAGAGGCACCTGCGCGCCTTGAGAGGTACTATGACCCGAGAACACTTTGGCAGCCTGCTCAGCAACCCCAAATACTTGAACGCCTAATCTCTACTGACGAAGGATAAGAATCCAGAAACACGTGTATAGAGATGGCCAGTACTAATCTGCACCAACCTGGTGAAATAGTCGAAAAACTTTTGCAAGTACACACGCTTGGCGAACTGCATTCACCATAATGCTTAGGGGCGAACCTGCTGGGGGGTGAAGCAGTGTGATCCCACATTGGTTTTCTGTTTAAAAGGCTCCCTCGAGCCGCTTGAGCTGACGAGCTCGTGGAGAGGCACCTGCGCGCCTTGAGAGGTACTGTTACCCGAGAACACTTTGGCAGCCTGCTCAGCAACCCCAAATACTTGAACGCCTAATCTCTACTGACGACGGATAAGAATCCAGAAACACGTGTATAGAGATGGCCAGTACTAATCTGCACCAACCTGGTGAAATACTCGAAAAACTTTTGCAAGTACACACGCTTGGCGAACTGCATTCACCATAATGCTTAGGGGCGAACCTGCTGGGGGTGAAGCAGTGTGATCCCACATTGGTTTCCTGTTTAAAAGGCTCCCTCGAGCCGCTTGAGCTGACGAGCTCGTGGAGAGGCACCTGCGCGCCTTGAGAGGTACTGTGACCCGAGAACACTTTGGCACCCTGCTCAGCAACCCCAAATACTTGAACGCCTAATCTCTACTGACGACGGATAAGAATCCAGAAACACGTGTATAGAGATGGCCATTACTAATCTGCACCAACCTGGGGAAATACTCGAAAAACTTTTGCAAGTACACACGCTTGGCGAACTGCATTCACCATAATGCTTAGGGGCGAACCTGCTGGGGGGTGAAGCAGTGTGATCCCACATTGGTTTCCTGTTTAAAAGGCTCCCTCGAGCCGCTTGAGCTGACGAGCTCGTGGAGAGGCACCTGCGCGCCTTGAGAGGTACTGTGACCCGAGAACACTTTGGCAGCCTGCTCAGCAACCCCAAATACTTGAACGCCTAATCTCTTCTGACGACGGATAAGAATCCAGAAACACGTGTATAGAGATGGCCAGTACTAATCTGCACCAACCTGGTGAAATACTCGAAAAACTTTTGCAAGTACACACGCTTGGCGAACTGCATTCACCATAATGCTTAGGGGCGAACCTGCTGGGGGTGAAACAGTGTGATCCCACATTGGTTTCCTGTTTAAAGGCTCCCTCGAGCCGCTTGAGCTGACGAGCTCGTGGACAGGCACCTGCGCGCCTTGAGAGGTACTATGACCCGAGAACACTTTGGCAGCCTGCTCAGCAACCCCAAATACTTGAACGCCTAATCTCTACTGACGAAGGATAAAAATCCAGAAACACGTGTATAGAGATGGCCAGTACTAATCTGCACCAACCTGGTGAAATAGTCGAAAAACTTTTGCAAGTACACACGCTTGGCGAACTGCATTCACCATAATGCTTAGGGCGAACCTGCTGGGGGTGAAGCAGTGTGATCCCACATTGGTTTTCTGTTTAAAAGGCTCCCTCGAGCCGCTTGAGCTGACGAGCTCTTGGAGAGGCACCTGCGCGCCTTGAGAGGTACTGTGACCCGAGAACACTTTGGCAGCCTGCTCAGCAACCCCAAATACTTGAACGCCTAATCTCTACTGACGACGGATAAGAATCCAGAAACACGTGTATAGAGATGGCCAGTACTAATCTGCACCAACCTGGTGAAATACTCGAAAAACTTTTGCAAGTACACACGCTTGGCGAACTGCATTCACCATAATGCTTAGGGGCGAACCTGCTGGGGGGTGAAGCAGTGTGATCCCACATTGGTTTCCTGTTTAAAAGGCTCCCTCGAGCCGCTTGAGCTGATGAGCTCGTGGAGAGGCACCTGCGCGCCTTGAGAGGTACTGTGACCCGAGAACACTTTGGCACCCTGCTCAGCAACCCCGAATACTTGAACGCCTAATCTCTACTGACGACGGATAAGAATCCAGAAACACGTGTATAGAGATGGCCATTACTAATCTGCACCAACCTGGGGAAATACTCGAAAAACTTTTGCAAGTACACACGCTTGGCGAACTGCATTCACCATAATGCTTAGGGGCGAACCTGCTGGGGGTGAAGCAGTGTGATCCCACATTGGTTTCCTGTTTAAAAGGCTCCCTCGAGCCGCTTGAGCTGACGAGCTCGTGGAGAGGCACCTGCGCGCCTTGAGAGGTACTGTGACCCGAGAACACTTTGGCAGCCTGCTCAGCAACCCCAAATACTTGAACGCCTAATCTCTACTGACGACGGATAAGAATCCAGAAACACGTGTATAGAGATGGCCAGTACTAATCTGCACCAACCTGGTGAAATACTCGAAAAACTTTTGCAAGTACACACGCTTGGCGAACTGCATTCACCATAATGCTTAGGGGCGAACCTGCTGGGGGGTGAAGCAGTGTGATCCCACATTGGTTTCCTGTTTAAAAGGCTCCCTCGAGCCGCTTGAGCTGACGAGCTCGTGGAGAGGCACCTGCGCGCCTTGAGAGGTACTGTGACCCGAGAACACTTTGGCACCCTGCTCAGCAACCCCAAATACTTGAACGCCTAATCTCTACTGACGACGGATAAGAATCCAGAAACACATGTATAGAGATGGCCATTACTAATCTGCACCAACCTGGTGAAATACTCGAAAAACTTTTGCAAGTACACACGCTTGGCGAACTGCATTCACCATAATGCTTAGGTGCGAACCTGCTGGGGGTGAAGCAGTGTGATCCCACATTGGTTTCCTGTTTAAAAGGCTCCCTCGAGCCGCTTGAGCTGACGAGCTCGTGGAGAGGCACCTGCGCGCCTTGAGAGGTACTGTGACCCGAGAACACTTTGGCAGCCTGCTCAGCAACCCCAAATACTTGAACGCCTAATCTCTACTGACGACGGATAAGAATCCAGAAACACGTGTATAGAGATGGCCAGTACTAATCTGCACCAACCTGGTGAAATACTCGAAAAACTTTTGCAAGTACACACGCTTGGCGAACTGCATTCACCATAATGCTTAGGGGCGAACCTGCTGGGGGGTGAAGCAGTGTGATCCCACATTGGTTTCCTGTTTAAAAGGCTCCCTCGAGCCGCTTGAGCTGACGAGCTCGTGGAGAGGCACCTGCGCGCCTTGAGAGGTACTGTGAATCGAGAACACTTTGGCAGCCTGCTCAGCAACCCCAAATACTTGAACGCCTAATCTCTACAGACGACGGATAAGAATCCAGAAACACGTGTATAGAGATGGCCAGTACTAATCTGCACCAACCTGGTGAAATACTCGAAAAACTTTTGCAAGTACACACGCTTGGCGAACTGCATTCACCATAATGCTTAGGGGCGAACCTGCTGGGGGGTGAAGCAGTGTGATCCCACATTGGTTTCCTGTTTAAAAGGCTCCCTCGAGCCGCTTGAGCTGACGAGCTCGTGGAGAGGCACCTGCGCGCCTTGAGAGGTACTGTGACCGGAGAACACTTTGGCAGCCTGCTCAGCAACCCCAAATACTTGAACGCCTAATCTCTACTGACGACGGATAAGAATCCAGAAACACGTGTATAGAGATGGCCAGTACTAATCTGCACCAACCTGGTGAAATACTCGAAAAACTTTTGCAAGTACACACGCTTGGCGAACTGCATTCACCATAATGCTTAGGGGCGAACCTGCTGGGGGGTGAAGCAGTGTGATCCCACATTGGTTTCCTACCACACATATCCACCATCACCTACAAACAGTACACAACCCTATCCTATACCACTAACCAATACACTCATCACTAACACAACGCCAATCGACACCATACATAACTACATCCCATCCAGACACACGCTCCCTGCTGTAATTACACCTAACATACCACCTTTTATCACTAACAAACATATAATCATTTTTCCATCATTTGTCCAACAAACACCCTCCAATCCCTTCTACCATAATAACACTAACGTACAACACACACACTGCAGACCACCACACTTTTTAACTCTTGCAACAAACCAGTCTAAGACAAACACTCTTACCTCTACTTCATTCCCACCTACACACATCATACACTCTACTCATAAACACATCACCACCCCCTCTACCGTACAACCTCCTCTCACAAACAATACTATACAACCAAATCCATTGCATGAAACATATACATCAGCACCCCTTTTCACTACTCCTCAAAAACAAAACATATCACACTCACCAGCACAACAAGATCTTCAAAGCACAACACCTCATAATACTTACCATCACAAAATACAAACATACACCCACCTTTCAAACACAAAGGAACCAACTCCAATGGCAAGCTTTCTCTCTTCCACCACACCTAACACAGATACAGCAACACAGCAACTCTCTTCTAACCGCCTCTCATCCATTGGACAATTTAGAACATTACTACATGACCCACATGCTGCACCACCACCCCTGACTCATACACCTTCCGCATTAAACACACGCAAACAATATAAGCAACATGCCATACCTCACAACTTCGCTTCCCCATGTCTACTTCACAATGTTACACCACGAAAACAACACAGCACTCCAACTCACTCTCAAACACCATCTCCACCACATACACACGCAGACCCATCAAAATGCCTTCTTAGCATGCTGGATGAGGAACATGATACAGAACAGCTACACGATTGCTATCCTAATACAGCTAATGCCAGCTCTAAAAACACACCTGCTACAAACCCACACAATACTGACCACTCTTCTACAAAACAAAGTCTCACAATCACCAAAGGCCACTCTCTAAACTGTCTACTAATAAATGCTCGATCCCTCTCTAAAAACAAGCATCACATCTACGACCTTCTCACAGATGCAAAACCAGACATACTATTCATAACCGAATCATGGTTGGGAGAGGATATGGCTCCAGTCCTGCATGAAGCCATTCCTCTAGGCCACAAGTACTCATAGTACGGCCCGCGGGCCGCCGCCGGCCCGGCAAGCCTTCCTTGGCGGCCCGCGGACCTTGCAGATACCTACCTGTGTTTTTTCTTCTTTTTATTTTTTTTTAAGTGCCAGCAAACACCGCCGGTTGCAGCAGCGCTCTATGGGGTCCGGGCGATTCTTTAAAAAACCATTCACTTGTTAATGAGGCTTTGTTGTATTTCACCTCTTTTTAGCGCCCCTGCATCGCCATGCAGGGGCGCTAAGAAGAGGTGAAATACAACAAAGCCTCATTAACAAGTGAATGGTCTTTTAAAGACTGAGGCTGTGAAGTACTCGGTGCGGCTGTGTGTGCGCCCGGGAAGCTGTCTCAGCCCGGGCTGACACACACGCGGGGTGATGTGACAGAGCAGGGAGACAGACAGACAGAGGAAGGGAGACAGAGAGAGGGAGACAGACAGAGGGAGGGAGACAGAGAGAGGGAGACAGAGGGAGACAGAGAGAGAGGGAGACAGAGGGAGGCAGAGGGAGACAGAGGGAGGGAGTCAGGGGGAGACAGAGGGAGTGAGAGGGAGACAGACAGAGGGAGACAGACAGAGGGAGACAGAGAGGGAGACAGAGAGAGGGAGACAGAGAGAGAGACAGAGAGGGAGACAGAGGGAGAGGGAGAGAGAGAGGGAGGGAGACAGAGAGGGAAACAGAGGGAGACAGACAGAGGGAGACAGACAGAGGGAGGGAGACAGACAGAGGGAGATAGACAGAGGGAGATAGAGGGAGGGAGACAGACAGAGAGGGAGGGAGACAGAGCTAGAGGGAGGGAGACAGAGAGAGAGGGAGGGAGACAGAGCTAGAGGGAGGGAGACAGAGACAGAGGGAGGGAGACAGAGGGAGGGAGACAGACAGAGGGAGGGAGACAGAGAGAGGGAGACAGAGGGAGACAGAGAGAGAGGGAGACAGAGGGAGGCAGAGGGAGACAGAGGGAGGGAGTCAGGGGAGACAGAGGGAGTGAGAGGGAGACAGACAGAGGGAGACAGACAGAGGGAGACAGAGAGGGAGACAGAGAGAGGGAGACAGAGAGAGAGACAGAGAGGGAGACAGAGGGAGAGGGAGAGAGAGAGGGAGGGAGACAGAGAGGGAAACAGAGGGAGACAGACAGAGGGAGACAGACAGAGGGAGGGAGACAGACAGAGGGCGATAGACAGAGGGAGATAGAGGGAGGGAGACAGACAGAGAGGGAGGGAGACAGAGCTAGAGAGAGGGAGACAGAGAGAGAGGGAGGGAGACAGAGCTAGAGGGAGGGAGACAGAGAGAGAGGGAGGGAGGGAGACGGAGAGAGAGGGAGGGAGACGGAGACAGAGGGAGGGAGACAGAGGGAGGGAGACAGAGAGAGGGAGACAGAGAGAGGGAGACAGAGAGAGGGAGACAGAGAGGGGGAGACAGAGGGAGGGAGACAGAGGGAGGGAGACACAGAGGGAAACAGAGGGAGACGGAGGGAGACAGAAGGAGGGAGACAGAGAGAGGGAGACAGAGAGAGGGAGACAGAGGGAAGGAGACAGAGAGAGGGAGACAGAGAGAGGGAGACAGAGAGGGAGACAGAGAGGGAGACAGAGAGGGAGACAGAGAGGGGGAGACAGAGGGAGGGAGACAGAGGGAGGGAGACAGAGAGGGAGACAGAGGGAGGGAGACAGAGGGAGGGAGACAGAGGGTGGGAGACAGAGAGGGAAACAGAGGGAGACAGAGGGAGACAGAGGGAGGGAGACAGAGGGAGGGAGACAGACGGAGGGAGACAGACAGAGGGAGACAGACGGAGGGAGACAGACAGAGGGAGACAGACAGAGGGAGACAGACAGAGGGAGACGGAGACAGAGGGAGACAGAGACAGAGGGAGACAGAGGGAGACAGAGAGAGAGGGAGACAGAGGGAGGGAGTCAGGGGGAGGGAGAGGGAGACAGACAGAGGGAGACAGACAGAGGGAGACAGACAGAGGGAGACAGACAGAGGGAGACAGACAGAGGGAGATAGACAGAGGGAGATAGAGGGAGGGAGACAGACAGAAAGGGAGGGAGACAGAGCTAGAGGGAGGGAGACAGAGAGAGAGGGAGGGAGACAGAGAGAGAGGGAGGGAGACAGAGGGAGGGAGACAGAGGGAGGGAGACAGACAGAGGGAGGGAGAGAGAGAGGGAGACAGAGAGAGAGGGAGACAGAGCGAGAGGGAGACAGAGAGAGAGGGAGACAGAGAGAGAGGGAGACAGAGGGAGGGAGACAGAGGGAGGGAGACAGAGGGAGGGAGACAGAGAGAGAGGGAGACAGAGGGAGGGAGACAGAGGGAGGGAGACAGAGAGAGGGAGGAGGGCGACAGACAGAGGGAGACAGACAGGGAGGAGGGCGACAGACAGAGGGAGGGAGACAGATAGAGGGAGACAGAGGGAGGGAGACAGACAGAGGGATACAGAGGGAGGGAGAGAGAGAGAGGGAGGGAGGGAGAGAGAGAGGGAGGGAGAGAGAGAGAGGGAGGGAGACAGAGAGAGGGAGACAGAAAGAGAGAGAGGGAGACAAACAGAGTGAGTGAGACAGAGAGAGGGAGGGAGAGAGAGGGAGGGAGAGAGAGAGAGAGAGAGGGAGAGAGATAGGGAGAGAGAGGGAGGGAGAGGGAGAGAGAGGGAGGGAGAGAGAGAGAGAGGGAGGGAGATGGAGAGAGAGGGAGGGAGACAGAGAGAGAGAGAGGGAGGGAGAGATAGAGAGAGGGAAGGAGACAGAGCGAGAGAGAGAGAGATAGATAGATAGAGAGAGAGAGATGTGTGTATGCCGGGTCTGGTGGCTCAGTGGACGAAGGCGTCCGCTGCAGGGGCCTGTGTTCAACCTCATGGTCATAGTTATTTTTTTTTGCTCTAGCCCCGCCCCCTCCCCCACTGACCCCGCCCCCACCGGTGCGGCCCTCGGCCACAAACCACACTGTAAATTTGGCCCCCGAGAGAAAGTTTGTGAGTACCCATGCTCTAGGCTATCAAACAATCACCCAAAATCGTATAGCCAAAAAAGGAGGTGGTCTAGCTGTTGTATTCAGGCAAACAATACATATCACTAAAATTGACAACATCTCCATAAGAATTGTGAGGCTCTTCTAACAAGATGCAATCCTACACCGTCTTCCTCCTGTAACTTCCTGCTCCTTTACAGACCTCCACCTAGCAAGGCAACATTCCCAGAAGCACTTCTAGACACAGTTTCAAACCTGATAACAATACACTCCAACCTATGCGTTCTGGGTGACCTCAAGATTTGGTTTGACAAACCCAATATGACCCATCCAAAAACAATAATCACAGGCCTAGACGCACTGAACCTCCATCAGATTGTCCACAAACCGACACACACCGCTGGACATATCCTAGATGTCATTTTTGCTAATACTGAACTAGTTACCTTTCAAACTATAACTCCAGTCACATGGTCAGACCACCACTTGCTTGCTTTCCAACATAAAACAACACTAAGCGACTCACCTAAAACTACCTTACATCCATCCACCTATCGGCCGTGGAACAAACTCAATTTGGAACACTTAGAAACACAACTAACATCAAGTACAAATCTAGAAACAATAAATTCTGTTCAAAAACTATATGAGTGGCTACAAGAAGCTTTTGACATCCTGATACCACTCAAAACCACACAACAGAACAAAAGAAAAAAAGCACCTTGGAGAAACATAGAAATAAAAGACATAAAACAACAAATTAGAAAGCTGCAACGTACCTGGCTCAAAACAAACGCCAAACAAGACAAACTTCACCTACAAAAAATTAACAGATTATACAAGTCGGCTATCAAAAAGCTAAGAAAAGGTACTATTCAGACAGAATTCAAAACGCTAAATGTGCAAATAAAGAATTCTATAAAATACTCAATGAATTTCGCAAACCAAATTGCCTAGAAGGAACTCATCCTGTTACTCAAGATTTCACAGACAAACTGGCAAATCATTACACAGACAAAGCAGACACGTTGGACTCATACTTAAAACAGAAACAAAGCACCAGCACTAACCCTTGTACAAAACAACAATCCAAGAATACTCTAACCAAGCCTCTCCGTTCCTTCCAACACATCTCACACGATGAATTTATGGACCTGGTCAAAGCAAGCAGGCCTACCGGCAGCCCTTCTGACCCCTGTCCACCACAAATTTTCAAAACAATTCTTTTAACAACCTCTGCTGCCACTCCAGTAAGAAGAATCAGCAACGATTCCTTCACTACCGGAATATTTCCAGAAGAACTCAAAAATCACACATACGCCCTTTACTGAAGAAAACAAACTTGGACCCGCTGAACCCTGACAACTACAGACCCATTACAAATGGACCTTTCCTGGGCAAACTGATAGAAAGAGCAGCGTTCGCCCAGATGTCACAATTCATTGAAGAGAATGACATACTTTCAGACTTCCAAACAGGATTCCGCCCGGGGAGAGGCACTGAATCTGGCCTCCTTGCCATCTGGGATGACCTGAAAAATACAGTTGACCGCAACGGAGTTGCTGCGCTACTCCTCTTGGACCTCTCGGCTGCCTTTGACACAGTTGACCATGACACTCTGAAACAAAGACTCTATGAAGCCGGCATAGAGGGAACTGCTCTAGACTGGATCGCGTCCTACCTTCGAAACAGAACTAATGTCATCCATACCCCACCTTTCTCGTCCAAACCGTACTCCACAAAAGCAGGGGTCCCTCAAGGTTCTATCATCTCGCCCATGCTTTTCAACATCTACATGAAGTCATTACCAGTACTGATCAATAAATTTCACCTCACGTGCTATAACTATGCAGATGACATGCAAATACTCCTTCAACTGGAATGCCCCAAAGACATTGGAAAATCACCAATTTTCAGCTGTCTCAGAGCCGTGGATCAGTGGATGACTTGGAGCCATCTCAAATTGAATACTTAAAAAACGGAAATACTCACGTGTGGCGATTGGAAACATTACAAACCCGCTTGCCGCATGGCCTAATGAACTGGGATCACCACCTAAAGTATCGAAGGAAGTAAGAAACCTCGGAATGACCATGGACTCCAAGCTGTCGATGAATGCCCAAGTGGACAAACTAGCAAGATCAAGCTTTGTCACTATAAAAACGCTGCGACGAATTTTCCCTCATTTGGGATTTCCGCACAAGGTCCAAGCTACAATCTCCCTTGTTCTGTCCAAACTCGATTACGCCAATAGCCTCTACCACGGATCACCTTTAACAACCATGAAAAGACTACAACGGATTCAGAACTCGGCTGCCAGACTACTCTTGCATATCAAACCGCGAGACCACATCTCCCCTGCCTTGAAATCCCTGCATTGGTCACCGGTTGCCAGAAGATCCACGTTCAAGCTGCTTTGTATCACCCACAAAGCAATACATGGAATGGGACCGCTCTTCATCAGGAATAAAATCACCAAACACATTCAACAGAGGAACCTCCGCTCTAAAGGAGCATCTCGCCTCAAAATCCCAAGATACAAGAAGAGAACCATGGGTGGCACATCCTTCTCTGTTCGGGCGGCCGGGCTATGGAGCTCTTTGCCCCCCAGCGTGGGATCCGCCGACGACCGCCTTGTCTTCGGAGAACTGCTCGGGAGTTGGCTCTTCCCCACATGGGCACCATACGCAGACGGAGGTTTACAGCATATCCCTCTGTGTGTGGGCATTTGTTTTCACTGTGGACGTGTACCTGTCTTTGTGTATTGCTTTGTATAGACGTGTAGAATAGTTATGTTGTTGAGAGAAAAAAAATAAAAAAATAATAATAATAATAAATAAATAAATATCATCTTTGGTCTACATGTACTTACTTCCATTGTGCGTCTATGTACCTTCCATGTACTTGGATCTGTGTCTCTTTTACTTTTCTCCTGAAAAAGCATATCCAATGCACTACCCTATTTCTCATCCTGTGCCTCTATCAATATCTTTAATCTACATATACTTACCTCCTTTATGTATCTATATACTTTCAATGTACTTATGGATCTATATATTTATCACTTTCTTCTAATTTAGCATTTTCAAGGCACTACCCTAGTTCTCAGCCTATACTTATCTCAATATATCTTCTAGCCCAACCTTCTGACTCATCTCAAACTTCTTTCTACTACTCTTTCCAATGCACTACCCTATCTCTCATCCTATACATTTATCAATATATCCTCTACATCCACACTCTCATTTATCCCAAACCCCATACCACTACTATGATCCCCAAAATAACCCTTTCTAGACTCTCTCCTACTCTACCCTCCTTGCATCATCTGACACCTCTTTTACTATACCGATCCCCTAAAACAAACCTTTCTAAACTCTTCCCTGACTCCTCCCCTCCAAAACCCCCTTTTACTCATCCAAAAGCCTCCTCCTACTGCTAAGATCTAAAAAAAGAAATCCTTCACTCTTTTATCCCTCCACTATCCTTTTCAATCAAAATTAACAGACTAACATGTTCAATTCTCAAATTCCATTTTCAACTATACTAATTCACCACTAATCCTTTATGGGTTCCAGAGTAGCGTGCTACTCGCCAATAAAGCGTCTCAACACCCCATCAGGGTTATAAGCGCTATATGAATGCAAACCTTTTCCCTTTCTACCCTCCCCAACCCTTCTCAATCCAAATAACTGACTAACATATCCACCACTAAAATTACTTTCATGTTTCACCATACTAATTCAACACTAATACTTATGGGTTCCAGAGTAGCGTGCTACTTGCGCTTCAAAACCCCATCAGGGGTAGCAAGCGCTATATAAATACAAACCTCTTTCCCTCTTCTATCCCGCCACCTACCCTTCTCTACCCAAATAACTGAATAACATATCCACTACTCAAATTACTTCATTTTTTACTATACTAATTTTCAACACTAATCCTTAATGGGTTCCGGAGTGGCGTGCTACTCGCCAGAAAAGCGCTTCAACACCCATCAGGGGTAACAAGTGCTATATGAATGCAAACCTTTCTTCCCTTTTTATCCCTCCGCTATCCTTCTCACTCCAAATAACTGACTAATATCCACCACTGAAACTACTTTCATATTTCACCATATTAATTCACCACTAATCCTTTATGGGCTTCCGGAGTAGCGTGCTTCAACACCCCATCAGGGGTAACAAGCGCTATATAAATACAAACCTTTTTTTCCTCCTCTATCCTTCTGCTATCATTCCAAATCCAAATAACTGACTAACCTATCCACCACTTAAAATGTACTTGCATGTTTCACTATACTAATTCAACACTAATCCTCTATGGGTCCCGGAGTACAGTGCTACTCGCCGAAAAGCGCTTCGACGCTTCGTCAGGGGTAGTAAGCGCTATATAAATGCAATTACAATACAATACAAAATAAAATAATGAGAGAGAGGTGGAGAAAAGAGGCATGTTGAGGGGAGCTGCGGTAGATGTAGGTGAGATAGAGATAGATGAGCTAAAGCAAGAAAGTGTTGGTACATAAAGATGGAGACATAGGTAGAGAGAAAAGGGAAGGGGAAATAAAAAGGGATACAAGATACTGAAAAATAATTTTTTAATTGAATTGCTATCAGCAGCCAGAGACTGTGAGGGTTAAGGTGGGGCAGACCAAGCATACACACTAAGAGTCATATATATCAACACTTTGTGCTGTTGCAGTTTCATCAGACATGACACAAACCGTCACATTGTTGATTTATTTTCTAGAGCTGAAGGAAATAGCATCCCTCTCTCATTATCTGAGTCCCTATTAGCTCTCCAAAGATCTATCGGAGTACCAGATGCATACAAGTAGTTATTGAGTTTCTATGGGCCCAAACTCTTAGTTATGAAAAGTTTTCGTTTATTGTTATAGAGGTGTTATATTAAATAAGCATAAAACACCGCTTCCGCTGGATCAGTTAAAGCGTCTCTGGTTTGGATAGCTGTAATGCAAAATGCATCGCCAGTAAGGGACTGATTTCAAAACAGCCAAAAAGATTTGCCTAGACCCCATACGGTTAAACGGCTACCCGCTGAAAGTGCATGGGAAGCCTGTGAAAATCTAATGGATGAATAATTTGAATGAAGCGAGTGAGTACTACTTCTGCAGGGGGATTTGGAAGGGCAGATTAAATACATGTCTACAAGATAATTGAGTGTGTTCGCTCAACGCTGTTTACGAGGCTAGATAACGCTTGTTCCGCCTACCTACGCCTGCTAACAGTTTTCCCCTGGCTTTTAGTCTAGCTAAGGTTTACCAGTGTTCAATATGGCCACTCCAGCCCCAAGAATCACCCCCAGCAAACTCCTTCATGTTCTCTTCTATCCAGGGCTTTAAGTGGGATGAAAAAACTGGGGGGTCTCTCAAAGGGGCGTGGCCAATGTATTTAAGGGCGTGGCTCAAAAACACGTAAGCTAAAAATTTGTGCTTAGCATAGTGTGTCGCCCGACTTGTATTTTGCTGTTTCTGTCATTGCATCCAGATATATGATACAACGAACATCATACCTACAACAAGTCAGGACTACTGGCTTTGTCAATGGTTGTTAGTTGCATAAGATAAATAAGCAGCAACTATGGCTTGTATATTATTGAAAAAGCTTCAACTTAAAGCCCTGGTGACACCACGACAATGTTGCTGCTCCTGAGTTTCAAAAAGAGAAGGGAAATCCAGAGAGAAAATGACTCTCTTTTAAAGGATTTCCCTTCCCCTACAACGCTCACCTGGCATGACGTCATGCCGTAACTTCTACACTAGTGAGAAGTGAGCAGTGTGAGCAGCGCACATCCATGTGCCTGCTGTCAATGCAGTCCGGAAAAAACACGGACCGCCTGTGCCAGGGCACAAAACAGAGCCCGATAGAGACCCGATTCGAAGCCTCCTTTAAAAAACTGCCGGTGCTCAGCACCGGAGAGACCCGGCCCACTTAAAGCCCTGCTTCTATCCACAAAATGATACAAGCAGATCACGACAAATGAGCAAAGGTACAAGTGGACAGTCAAAGTGCAATTATTCCCATAGCTACAGAGCGCAGAGAAACACATGGAATGAAACTCGTACTGGTCATAGAGCAGCATACTGAAGGTGACTAGCACTGTTTCAAACCAAAACCAGCAATAATCAAGGGCAAACTGAAAAAGGGAAACCAACTATCACCTCTAAGGTTCTACAGTGGCTGAGGCAAAACTCATATACCCTTTTTACATTTACATATCTTATATTGTAAGCTTGTGTTAACAATTGTAAAGGCAGTTCACTCTTGAACTTTTGAAGTATCTAATGACCACTGGTGAAGTTCAACGTCTCTGTCTTTGTTATTAATTATATACGTGTTACCAGTTGCATCACATTAATTTCCATGCGAAGGTTCCGTCAATAGCAAAAAAGGCCTTTTATGCTGAAGTTATATCTCTCTTAATCTTCCAACAGTCTCCAGGGGAACACCAAATGCTCAGAACACCTCATCAAGATGGACACACACATGCACACACGCACATGCACACACACACACACACCTCTTAATCTGACAGCTCGTAATGTAATGCACACCCCCAACAAGCGCACACATCAAAACACCTCTTTATCCATGATTGGTTGGTAGGGGAATCAGTCATGCATGATTATTCAAACATGCTGAGTCTTATAGATTATTTTTAGAATGAAACCATTGAAACCACTCGTCCCAGAATACGTAGTACTGTAGGTGGAAACCAGTTGCTGCTTTTGATTCGTTGTTTCGTATAATAACAGTGGTCATGTGAAGCGAGTAGAGCAGAGGAGCATTAAATAAAGCAGTTCACTGTTGTTATTAATAAAAGGTGTCCACATCTAAAGTCCGGATCAGACAGTTCGCTGAATGGTGGAAGTGGCGTCACTGAAGCATGTAATTGCTGACCAGGGTCAGGGCGCCCCGGGGCATGACGTTGTATTTGGTTGCTCATGTTATCTGGTGTTTTACCCACTATGTTGCCTCCTGCACTGGGGCTGATGTTCAGGAAAGTCAGGGGGCTATGCCTGTGTGCTAACATGGTACCTTATTATGGCTGGTGTGCACTGTCTCTTATGCTCGTGCGTTCAGGCGGTGTGTGTTCACGCAAGGTTGCTCTATAAGGTATGCATTCAGTCCTCCATGGCTTGCTTAGTTTCCCACATTTCTTTATTGTATTTCTTTGTTCTTCAGTTCCATTTTATTTTGACTCCGTCACCTCCTGGCAGTCAGCCCCACAGTTATTGCCAAAGACTGGTGACTCACATATGTCATGGAGATTGCTGTCCTGGGAAGGGCCATGTGCTCTTCACTGCAGTCTCTTTTTCCTTCACGCTGCACTCAGACCAGCGGTGGTGAGCCAAAGCATGATCGTCATTCCTGACCCCACCCACCGGTGCTCTAGTATGCGTTGCAGGCTGCAGGCTCCCAGCCCAAGCGAAGGTGAGGAGTGTCGGCCTGAGCAGAGCGTGATGCCGGGGCTACCGCAAGCCCAACCGTGTGATGTTGCACTGGCTACTCACAGCAGGTCGCCGGGAGCGAAGGAGCAGGCAGGTGGTCGTCTCTGGGAGCTGGCAGGGCAGTGGTGCGTAGCGAGCGGTGAGACGCCGGTCGTGTCAGCTGGTGGCTGAACACAAGACTGGGTGCATGCACACTACTCTGTCTTCTGACTGGTAACGGGGCAATTTGCCAGCGATGGCTACATTGCACACACTTGTGGTGCACTGTGCAAGGTTTGAACCACCATTCGTCACCAGTGTAGCGGGCGGACTGGCCCATGAGCGTGTCTTAGGCCGCTGCAGCGTGGCATGAAAAGAACGGACACAGAGTAGATATATGGTCGGCGAAGTGCACCAGCGACCTCACGCCCCTTTATTTATATCCTCAGTCCGTGCCCAGACTGGGGAGTGACAAGGTGGATGATGCATATGGAAGAGGCCGGATGACTCTCTACAGATACCATGGGGTATGTTATTTATCAGGTGCCATAAATAGCACCTATTGTGGGTTTGTGTGGAAAAACATGCGTATTTTGGTGTTTAACACACGAAAATCTGCATGATACGTTAAATACCGTATGCTTTTCACCCGTTAAATTTCGACAGGTTTGACCTGTCTAAATATAACGAAGGTTCAGGCATCTAACGCATCCGATAATTATCAGATAAGTTAAATGCCTTCCAAGTTGTAATTCCAACCCAGGCGGAATACATTGACCGACTCGTCATCAGGCACTGAATGTCATATTAAGATCCTATGGGGCAGATTTACAAGCCCCGTGCGCCACTTTTGCGCCGCCGTTGCATCATTGTGAAGCTGCGGCGGCGTAAAGCTAGCGCCATCCAGCGGGAGATTTACAAGGTGACGCATCTAGGGAGATGCGTCACGTTGTAAAGCCCTGCGCCACATGAAACCTGCGTCTGGTTTCATGTGGGCGTTCCGGCGCAGGGTGGGCGTTCCGGTGCAGGAACGCCTCGGAAAAGTGCCTGAGTGAAATCTACAAGATTTCACCTAGTCACTTTTCCGACCCCGCTGCGTCAAAACCTTGCACCTGCTTGAAGCAGGCGTAAGGCATGACGCACCATGTTGAGGATAGGCCAGGTTGGAACAGTGCTGGAGTTGCGTCGTGCCCGCGACACAACTCCAGCACTGCGCCAACCTTACGCCGGCAGATGCGACACGCATCTGTTTATCTTTGCGCCATGATGCGCCGCATTGTAAATGCGGTGCATCTGTGGTGGCGCAAGGGTAAACTTGCGTCACGCATCTTTCCTGGCGCATCCCTGCTGATTTGCAGGGATGCGCCAGGAAACGTAAATCTGCCCCTTAGTTTGTAACTCAAAAGCCCTGGTCCCTTTACTAGTGGTGAATGCTGTTCACGGGATTCGATGAAAACTTACAACAACCCAGCCAAAACTGTATTAACTTATACAACGAAAACAAATGACTTTACTCCACTTGCAAGATCACCTATTGTCTCTTCGCCTTTTGTTTGTAGATACAGCAGGAAGAAGGATCGATGAGTTGCATGCAGGTCATGAAGTGAAGGTCATACAGGAATGCCAGTAGAGCTTAAGCTGTTTCATTCTTGCAACAACTGTTGTATGTCACTATAGGTACGGATCCTGAATATCAACTTCAAAATATTGAGTGACAGTAATACCGTGGTCATAAATAATATTGTGACTACAAAAATATAGAGGAAGCATATATGGAAGGTTAGTATATATTTTTACTGATTTGAGTAACAATATTGATAGTTTAAGATGTGTATTTTGTTATATTTGTGAAATTATCTTATTTAGAAATATACAATGTATTACTGTTTTTCAGGTTGTATGGTTTATTGGAGTATTTGGTGGGGAGAGTTTTTTTAAAAGTATATGTTTAATAAATTGTTTGCTTTTTATGTTAATTTATTTCTTGATAATTGCTTATTTATACATTAAATTATATATTTAGTTATCCTACTTTTTTAAAAAGTTATTTGGATTGTGAAGTTTTGTGGGGAATTCAGTGGATACTGATTGTGTAGAAGGTATATTATTTAACTATATTTCATGGCTTTATTACTGGAGAAAAATGTAAAATTATAATTATGTATTTATTTGTTTAATTAATTTTACATTTTGTTAAAATGTATTTGTTATTTTATACTGGTGATTATGTGATTACATGAAGTATATTTTAGTTCATAATTAACAATTACGTTTGTATCTATTTAAAAAAATTGTATTAATCACTTCCATGTGTATATGTATTATATTATTTTACATATTTGAATATATAGGGGGTAGCTCATGTTTTCAAGAGGTTTAGGGGCTAGGGTTTTATACAAAAGGAGTTGTAGTTAATATGCTATGTGTAATATTAATTTGATCGTTTTTTACATTTAAATAATTGATTGAGTTATAAAATTTAAAACAAAACGTACATAATATGGTGCAAAAATGTGTTTTTTATTATTAATAAGTATCTGAAAATGTGCAGTTAAATTTTTGGGAGAATTGTGTGTTGACATTTATATTTATTATAAATATTAATTGTAATTTTTCTTTGCATTATTTTAAAATATACATATAGTTTAAACATAAAATTATGCATTTTAATTAATTTCAGAATTGTTTAATTATATTTTTAATTTGTAAGACTCACCACAATATTTATACTTAGCAAATCTGCTCCCGCCCACAAATATATGCATTTTTTAAATTGTTTCATAGACTGGAGTTAGAATAGTAAATATATACACCACAAAATCGCTCTTGGACTATTCTGAGACTTGCAGCAAGAGGGTTTCCCCAAGCATTGAAGCGCTACTGTGGCACGTTGGTAAACAGGTGAGTGGGAGAAAGACTAAACAGCAGCACTGAAAAAAGTGTGTCAAATATTTGGGGTCTAGCCAGCCTGACTGTGTGCACTTTGAGGCTACCGTATTGTTGATTGCTATCAGTGTGCAGGTGCCCCATCAAGGCAGAGGCACCTGTGCTGCCCATGGGGCAGGGCATCACCAACTAGCTTGGAGACTGAAAGGAGAGCGATTGTCCTTATGCTCCACAAAGAGCCCGCCTGCAGGGTTTTCTTTATGTATTGCCACCCTAAGTCTTCCAAGACCCGACAACAGTGATCCTGGGAGAACACACTTAATATTTCAGCATACCCAAAGTTGGGACTTAGGTGGGGAGGCTCTGAAATTATGGATACTTGTTGTTTGCATTTTTTAGTGGTTAGGCAATCAGGTTAAAATAGATCATGAAGCAAAAAAAATTGTTGAAGTCAGTAACTTCTTTAAAGAGGTTATTGTTTTTACAAATATTTGTTTTAACTTTTCTATTTTGCACAGCTATTGGTTTAGCAGCCATACGTTGCAGCATTGACCATATTCAATAGAAGACCTTTTGGTGGTTTTCTACATATGGCAATTAGGCAGACACGGAAATAAATGTATGCTATGTATCTGTATGTATAAATCAATCAGAACAGAACATAGTTTCCCTTACGTATAATAAACAATGTCCCCGTTCCATGCTCTTAGCAACTCTAACTGCAATTCACAACTTCATGCTTGCATGTGCCACACATTTACAGATCGCTCTGTGGTTCACCTTAGTTTTAGATGTTTCACATTCGGTGCATGGCAGCTCCAAATTCTCCAGCTTCTAACGTGTTATGCCTTCTCTTAATTCCACAATGCATTCCCCCTTATGCAGAAGAGTGCTGCTACTCTCCCAGAGCCATCAATAGCAAGACGCAATTTTATATAGTACAAAGAAGTATTTATTGTACAGTGAAACTTTGTCATAAGCAGCCCCCATAAGGATAAGCAGCCCTGGTCAAATATGACTGTTTCTTAAAACATGTTGATGTAGGACAGTCAGCTCTGCAATTAAGTCCTTTGAGACAGCACTCCCTATGTATTTCCTACTTTTTTCTGTCAGCCACATGCCAGTTATCATTTCAAAGCAACCATCCTCTGCCCACATTTATCTGGGTAATGTAAAAAGAGCTGCCTTTTTAGGTCTCGCCTGAGCCAGCGCATGCGCTGGACTGGCGAGACATTTTGTGAGTGGGCTTTAAAAAGCCGACCACAGCTTTTTGGGTGGCCTAGAGCGTGCGGTTACGCGCACAGTAACGCGCATTCCTCGCATCGCTTGATCAGGCGCCATCTGGCTTTCCTCTCGCTTGCTCTCCCAAAGATTAGGCGCCATCTGGCTTTCCTCTCGCTTTCTCTCCCAAATTGTGTCTAGTAAGAATTATTTTTCTGGTACCTTTTCAGCCTGCCATGAGTGATATTTGACAAAACTCCTTTCCTTTGTGCATTTGTAAAAATAGTTCTGACTTGTGTGCATGATGTTTAAACAAAATACTTGAACAACCACAGTTCAGCTACTTTCACATGATGATTTCTGCAATTTTACATGACTCGTCGCAGCTTTCTTAGTGATGATGAAATCTGAATCTTTGGTCTAACTTACTCCCTTTTCTTAGCTTTTGTTCCACACTATACTACATGGCGCCATCTGGCTTTCCTCTCGCTTTCTCTCCCAAATTGTGTCTAGTAAGAATTATTTTTCTGGTACCTTTTCAGCCTGCCATGAGTGATATTTGACAAAACTCCTTTCCTTTGTGCATTTGTAAAAATAGTTCTGACTTGTGTGCATGATGTTTAAACAAAATACTTGAACAACCACAGTTCAGCTACTTTCACATGATGATTTCTGCAATTTTACATGACTCGTCGCCGCTTTCTTAGTGATGATGAAATCTGAATCTTTGGTCTAACTTACTCCCTTTGCTTAGCTTTTGTTCCACACTATACTACATACTGCATCACTCAGCACCACCACAGCATCACTCAGGTCCACCACAGCATCACTCAGCACCACCACAGCATCATTATGCGCTACCACAGCATCACTCAGCGACACCACAACATCACTCAGCACCACCACAGCATCACTCAGCGCCACCACAACATCACTCAGCGCAACTACAGCAACACTCAGCACCACCACAGCGTCACTCAAGCACACAACAATATCGCTCAGGGCCACAACAGCATCACTCAGCACCACCACAGCATCGCTCTACGCAAACACAGCAACACTCAGCACCACCACAGCATCACTCAGCACCACCACAGCATCACTCAGGAACACCACAGCATCACTTAGTACCACAACAGCATCACTCTGTAGCACCACAGCATCAATCAGCATCACCACAGCATGAGTCAGCATCACCACAGCATCCCTCAGGGCCACCACAGCATCACTCGGGGCCAGCACAGGATAACTCAACGCCACAACAGCATCAGTCAGCACCACCACAGCGTCACTCAGCACCACCACAGCATCACTCAGGACCACCACAGGATCACTCAGCACAACCACAGCATCACTCAGCACCACCAAAGCATCACTCAGGGACACAACAATATCACTCCACACCACCACAGCATCAATCAGCAGCACCACAGCGTCACTCAGCACCACCACAGCATCACTCGGGACCACCACAGCATCACTCAGTACCACCATAGCATCACTATGCGTTACCACAGCATCACTCAGCACCACCACAACATCACTCAGCGCAACCACAGCATCACTCAAAACTACACAGCATCACTCAGCACTACCACAACATCACTCAGCAGCACCACAACATCACTCAGCGCAACCACAGCATCACTCAAAACTACCACAGCATCACTCAGCACTACCACAACATCACTCAGCAGCACCACAACATCACTCAGGGGCACCACAACATCACTCAGCGCCACCACAACATCACTCAGCACCACCACAGCATCACTCAGCACCACCACAGCATCACTCAGGAACACCACAGCATCACTCAGTACCACCACAGCATCACTCTGCAGCGCCAAAGCATCAATCAGCATCACCACAGCATCAGTCAGCATCACCACAACATCACTCAGGGCCACCACAGCATCACTCAGGGCCAGCACAGGATCACTCAACGCCACCACAGCATCAATCAGCAACACCACAGCGTCACTCAACGCCACCACAGCATCAATCAGCACTACCACAGCATCACTCAGCACCACCACAGCATCACTCAGGTACAGGACAGCATCACTCAGCACCACCACAGCATCACTATGCGCTACCACAGCATCACTCAGCACCACCACAGCATCACTCAACAGCACCACAGCATCACTCAGCACCACCACAGCATCACTCAGCACCACCACAACATCACTCAGCTCCACCACAACATCACTTAGGGGCACCACAACATCACTCAGCGCAACTACAGCAACACTCAGCACCACCACAGCATCACTCAGGAACACCACAGCATCACTCAGTACCACCACAGCATCAGTCTGCAGCGCCAAAGCATCAATCAGCAACACCACAGCATCAGTCAGCATCACCACAACATCACTCAGGGCCACCACAGCATCACTCAGGTCCAGCACAGGATCACTCAACGCCACCACAGCATCAATCAGCACTACCACAGCATCACTCAGCACCACCACAGCATCACTCAGGTCCAGCACAGCATCACTCAGCACCACCACAGCATCACTATGCGCTACCACAGCATCACTCAGCACCACCACAGCATCACTCAGCACCACCACAACATCACTCAGCGCCACCACAGCATCACTCAACACCACCACAGCATCACTCAGCACCACCACAGCATCACTCAGCACCACCACAACATCACTCAGCACCACCACAACATCACTCAGGGGCACCACGACATCACTCAGCGCCACCAGAACATCACTCAGCGCAACCACAGCATCACTCAGTAAAACCACAGCATCACTTAGTACCACCACAGCATCACTCTGTAGCGCCACAGCATCAATCAGCATCACCACAGCATCAGTCAGCATCACCACAACATCACTCAGGGCCACCACAGCATCACTCAGGGCCAGCACAGGATCACTCAACGCCACCACAGCATCAATCAGCACTACCACAGCATCACTCAGCACCACCACAGCATCACTCAGGTCCAGCACAGCATCACTCAGCACCACCACAGCATCACTATGCGCTACCACAGCATCACTCAGCACCACCACAGCATCACTCAGCACCACCACAACATCACTCAGCGCCACCACAGCATCACTCAACACCACCACAGCATCACTCAGCACCACCACAGCATCACTCAGCACCACCACAACATCACTCAGCACCACCACAACATCACTCAGGGGCACCACGACATCACTCAGCGCCACCAGAACATCACTCAGCGCAACCACAGCATCACTCAGTAAAACCACAGCATCACTTAGTACCACCACAGCATCACTCTGTAGCGCCACAGCATCAATCAGCATCACCACAGCATCAGTCAGCATCACCACAGCATCAGTCAGCATCACCACAGCATCACTCAGGGCCACCACAGCATCACTCGGGGCCAGCACAGGATAACTCAACGCCACAACAGCATCAGTCAGCACCACCACAGTGTCACTCAGCACCACCACAGCATCACTCAGGACCACCACAGGATCACTCAGCACCACAACAGCATCACTCAGCACCACCACAGCATCACTCAGCACCACCACAGCATCACTCAGCACCACCACAGCATCACTCGGGTCCACCACAGCATCACTCAGTACCACCATAGCATCACTATGCGCTACCACAGCATCACTCAGCGCCACCACAGCATCACTCAGCACCACCACAACATCACTCAGCACCATCACAACATCACTCAGGGGCACCACAACATCACTCAGCGCCACCACAACATCACTCAGTGCAACTACAGCAACACTCAGCACCACCACAGCGTCACTCAACCACACAAAAATATCGCTCGGGCCACAACAGCATCACTCAGCGCCACCACAGCATCACTCAAAACTACCACAGCATCACTCAGCACCACCACAGCATCACTCAGCACTGCCACAACATCACTCAGCACCATCACAACATCACTCAGGGGCACCACAACATCACTCAGCGCCACCACAACATCACTCAGTGTAACTACAGCAACACTCAGCACCACCACAGCGTCACTCAACCTTACAAAAATATCGCTCGGGGCCACAACAGCATCACTCAGCGCCAACACTGCATCGCTCTACGCAACCACAGCAACACTCAGCACCACCACAGCATCACTCAGCACCACCACAGCATCACTCAGGAACACCACAGCATCACTCAGTACCACCACAGCATCACTCTACAGCGCCAAAGCATCAATCAGCATCACCACAGCATCAGTCAGCATCACCACAACATCACTCAGGGCCACCACAGCATCACTCAGGGCCAGCACAGGATCACCCAACGCCACCACAGCATCAATCAGCACCACCACAGCGTCACTCAGCACCACCACATCATCACTCAGGTCCGCCACAGCATCACTCAGCACCACCACAGCATCACTATGCGCTACCACAGCATCACTCAGCGCCACCACAGCATCACTCAGCACCACCACAACATCACTCAGCGCCCCCACAGCATCACTCAACACCACCACAGCATCACTCAGCACCACCACAGCATCACTCAGCACCACCACAGCATCACTCAGCACCACCACAACATCACTCAGCACCACCACAACATCACTCAGGGGCACCACGACATCACTCAGCGCCACCAGAACATCACTCAGCGCAACCACAGCAACACTCAGCACCACCACAGCATCACTCAGCACCACCACAGCATCACTCAGGAACACCACAGCATCACTTAGTACCACCACAGCATCACTCTGTAGCGCAACAGCATCAATCAGCATCACCACAGCATCAGTCAGCATCACCACAGTGTCACTCAGCACCACCACAGCATCACTCAGGACCACCACAGAAGCTTCATGAAAGGGTTTCAATGCTTTTGCATTTGACTCGTGAGGGACATCTAGTAACGACTAGTGGAACTGCAGCTTGATGTATTAATAATTTCAATGCTTTTGCATTTGACTCGTGAGGGACATCTAGTAACGACTAGTTGAACTGCAGCTCTTTGTAGAATTATTTTGATATTGGACACTATAATATTCACTGCCCACTGCTAATCTCGTCCCATAATGCTTTGCAGGGCCTTTGGTTGGGATTGTATTTTTGCCCATAACTGTGCTTGGGGTGGTCCTAGGAGGAAGGGACCACCACTGAATCGTTCACATGATATGCTTTTTGTGTTTAAGGCATCTGCTTGGTCCTCCCCCTAGGTTAGGGGGGACCCCAAAATCATCACCTCTCTCATTGCTTGATATTTTATTGTCAAAGTTCACTTTTGTGAATTGGTTATATGCTTTTTAGCATAGAAAATTGCTTTATCAAAGCATTTGTAGGTGTTTATTATACTGCTGCTATGCTATGTCAATTAGCACAGTTTTTTACTATGCTACGTGCAATTTGCGTAGTAGCACAAACTTTGCATGCTCCGTGAGCGTAGCATAGTATTATGCCCAGGGTTACACAGAGTAGATATATGGTCGGCGAAGTGCATCAGCGATCTCACGCCCCTTTATTTATATCCTCAGTCCGTGCCCAGACTGGGGAGTGACAAGGTGGATGATGCATGGGGAAGAGGCCGGATGACTTTCTACAGATACCATGAGGTATGTTATTTATCAGGTGCCATAAATAGCACCTATTGTGGGTTTGTGTGGAAAAACATGCAGATTTTGGTGTTTAACACACGAAAATCTGCATGATACGTTAAATACTGTATGCTTTTCACCCGTTAAATTTCGACAGGTTTGACCTGTCTAAATATAACAAAGGTTCAGGCATCTAACGCATCCAATAATTATCAGATAAGTTAAATGCCTTTCAAGTTGTAATTCAAACCCATGCGGAATACATTGACCGACTCGTCATCAGGCACTGAATGTCATATTAAGATCCTTAGTTTGTAACTCAAAAGCCCTGGTCCCTTTACTAGTGGTGAATGCTGTTCACGGGATTCGATGAAAACTTACAACAACCCAGCCAAAACTGTATTAACTTATACAACGAAAACAAATGACTTTACTCCACTTGCAAGATCACCTATTGTCTCTTCGCCTTTTGTTTGTAGATACAGCAGGAAGAAGGATCGATGAGTTGCATGCAGGTCATGAAGTGAAGGTCATACAGGAATGCCAGTAGAGCTTAAGCTGTTTCATTCTTGCAACAACTGTTGTATGTCACTATAGGTACGGATCCTGAATATCAACTTCAAAATATTGAGTGACAGTAATACCGTGGTCATAAATAATATTGTGACTACAAAAATATAGAGGAAGCATATATGGAAGGTTAGTATACATTTTTACTGATTTGAGTAATAATATTGATAGTTTAAGATGTGTATTTTGTTATATTTGTGAAATTATCTTATTTAGAAATATACAATGTATTACTGTTTTTCAGGTTGTATGGTTTATTGGAGTATTTGGTGGGGAGAGTTTTTTTTAAAGTATATGTTTAATAAATTGTTTGCTTTTTATGTTAATTTATTTCTTGATAATTTCTTATTTATACATTAAATTATATATTTAGTTATCCTACTTTTAAAAAAAGTTATTTGGATTGTGAAGTTTTGTGGGGAATTCAGTGGATACTGATTGTGTAGAAGGTATATTATTTAACTATATTTCATGGCTTTATTACTGGAGAAAAATGTAAAATTATAATTATGTATTTATTTGTTTAATTAATTTTACATTTTGTTAAAATGTATTTGTTATTTTATACTGGTGATTATGTGATTACATGAAGTATATTTTAGTTAATAATTAACAATTACGTTTGTATCTATTTAAAAAAATGGTATTAATCACTTCCATGTGTATGTGTATTATATTATTTTATATATTTGAATATAGGGTGTAGCTCATATTTTCAAGAGGTTTAGGTGGCTAGGGTTTTATGCAAAAGGAGTTGTAGTTAATATGATATGTGTAATATTAATTTGATCGTTTTTTACATTTAAATAATTGATTGAGTTATAAAATTTAAAACAAAACGTACATATTATGGTGCAAAAATGTGTTTTTTATTATTAATAAGTATCTGAAAATGTGCAGTTACATTTTTGGGAGAATTGTGTGTTGACATTTTTATTTATTATAAATATTAATTGTAATTTTTCTTTGCATTATTTTAAAATATACATATAGTTTAAACATAAAATTATGCATTTTAATTAATTTCAGAATTGTTTAATTATATTTTTAATTTGTAAGACTCACCACAATATTTATACTTAGCAAATCTGCTCCCGCCCACAAATATATGCATTTTTTAAATTGTTTCATAGACTGGAGTTAGAATAGTAAATATATACACCACAAAATCGCTCTTGGACTATTCTGAGACTTGCAGCAAGAGGGTTTCCCCAAGCATTGAAGCGCTACTGTGGCACGTTGGTAAACAGGTGAGTGGGAGAAAGACTAAACAGCAGCACTGAAAAAAGTGTGTCAAATATTTGGGGTCTAGCCAGCCTGACTGTGTGCACTTTGAGGCTACTGTATTGTTGATTGCTATCAATGTGCAGGTGCCCCATCAAGGCAGAGGCACCTGTGCTGCCCATGGGGCAGGGCATCACCAACTAGCTTGGAGACTGAAAGGAGAGCGATTGTCCTTATGCTCCACAAAGAGCCCGCCTGCAGGGTTTTCTTTATGTATTGCCACCCTAAGTCTTCCAAGACCCGACAACAGTGATCCTGGGAGAACACACTTAATATTTCAGCATACCCAAAGTTGGGACTTTAGGTGGGGAGGCTCTGAAATTATGGATACTTGTTGTTTGCATTTTTTAGTGGTTAGGCAATCAGGTTAAAATAGATCATGAAGCAAAAAAAATTGTTGAAGTCAGTAACTTCTTTAAAGAGGTTATTGTTTTTACAAATATTTGTTTTAACTTTTCTATTTTGCACAGCTATTGGTTTAGCAGCCATACGTTGCAGCATTGACAATATTCAATAGAAGACCTTTTGGTGGTTTTCTACATATGGCAATTAGGCAGACACGGAAATAAATGTATGCTATGTATCTGTATGTATAAATCAATCAGAACAGAACATAGTTTCCCTTACGTATAATAAACAATGTCCCCGTTCCATGCTCTTAGCAACTCTAACTGCAATTCACAACTTCATGCTTGCATGTGCCACACATTTACAGATCGCTCTGTGGTTCACCTTAGTTTTAGATGTTTCACATTCGGTGCATGGCAGCTCCAAATTCTCCAGCTTCTAACGTGTTATGCCTTCTCTTAATTCCACAATGCATTCCCCTTATGCAGAAGAGTGCTGCTACTCTCCCAGAGCCATCAATAGCAAGACGCAATTTTATATAGTACAAAGAAGTATTTATTGTACAGTGAAACTTTGTCATAAGCAGCCCCCATAAGGATAAGCAGCCCTGGTCAAATATGACTGTTTCTTAAAACATGTTGATGTAGGACAGTCAGCTCTGCAATTAAGTCCTTTGAGACAGCACTCCCTATGTATTTCCTACTTTTTTCTGTCAGCCACATGCCAGTTATCATTTCAAAGCAACCATCCTCTGCCCACATTTATCTGGGTAATGTAAAAAGAGCTGCCTTTTTAGGTCTCGCCTGAGCCAGCGCATGCGCTGAACTGGCGAGACATTTTGTGAGTGGGCTTTAAAAAGCCGACCACAGCTTTTTGGGTGGCCTAGAGCGTGCGGTTACGCGCACAGTAACGCACATTCCTCGCATCGCTTGATCAGGCGCCATCTGGCTTTCCTCTCGCTTGCTCTCCCAAAGATTAGGCGCCATCTGGCTTTCCTCTCGCTGTCTCTCCCAAATTGTGTCTAGTAAGAATTATTTTTCTGGTACCTTTTCAGCCTGCCATGAGTGATATTTGACATAACTCCTTTCCTTTGTGCATTTGTAAAAATAGTTCTGACTTGTGTGCATGATGTTTAAACAAAATACTTGAACGACCACAGTTCAGCTACTTTCACATGATGATTTCTGCAATTTTACATGACTCGTCGCCGCTTTCTTAGTGATGATGAAATCTGAATCTTTGGTCTAACTTGTGAGAAGTTGGCCTGGTATATGCTGTCCACTAATTATAGTGGGCACCTTGCACCAGTCCAAACAACCCCTTATTGGAGATAGGTTAAAGACAACCTTTATTGAAAGCTATCCTAGTGGTAGCTATGGAGAGCAGCCTTCAGGCTAAGTCTTGAAGGAATGTAAAGCAGCTTGTTTTACCAGTCTATAATCTCTTGAGTGACCAAATGAAAGAGGACCACACTAGGTATATATTCAAAATATATGTATTTATTGCTAAACACACCCCTCTAGTCTCTTTATGAGGCTAGAGTTTGAAGTACATAAGTTATAAGTTAGTTATCAACAGTAATAGCACAAATACACGTTTGAGCCCTAGGGGCGTACCAAACCATATACCAATAAAGTGGTATAAGAACCACGACTGAGCTAGACACAAGGCCTAGAGCCTGTAGAAGTGCTTGGCCCTCAAGGAACCACCCAAGGTAGTGACACAGGGGACCCACGGGGGACGCGTGCAGTGTGAGAACACAGCCGCGAGCCGCCGTTGACTTCTATGGGGAATGTCGCGGTTGGAGTTTTAAAGAAAAGGGACACTTAGAGGAGGACTTGGAGCAAACCCCTTTAGAACTAGGTCGTTCTAGAGTCTATACCCACAGGAGCACCGGAGTACTCGAGTTACCTCACCCAGGGAAGCCGGGTGCATAGGTGTCTTTCGGGGTCGGGTTTCGTCGTCGTTTTCAATGGCGATCTGCTGCAAAGTGCTGCTGGCGACCAAGTCGAAAGTGTTCGGGTGGATCCAAAGGTGGATCAAAGATCTGAAGAACCTGAAAGCAGAGGGGACAGAGTCTGGGTCACTAGCCAGTGACCAGGAATGCGATGAGCAGATGCCCACCGATGTCGGGTGCTTCAGGTAGGTTGATGGTCATCTTGACTCTTCAGCCACGAGGTCCAGGAGGCGTTGACGACAACCAGGAGCTGGATTCGAGTTGGCCCATGACGTTTGTCGATTGCAAGGGTGTCGGCGACCGGATTGGACCCAACAAGCCTTGGCAACGGCAAGTCACGTGGAAATAGAAGAAGGACGGTGGTACAGACCAGCAAGGTCTGAGGGACTCACCCAGCAAGGATAAGTCAGGGCACGTCTGGAGCAACCATTGAAGCCCAAGCAGAAGAAGAGTTGCTTTCGGGAGGGCCCACTAGCCAACGGACTAGCGACCGCAAAGGAACCTCAAGTGGACGCACTTAGAGCTGGCTCACAGGACACTCGTGGTGTGGAGGCCAGTGATCTTCAGTGCAGTCGGTGCTGGAGGCGGGGGCTACTCGAAGCCCAAAGCACAACTTCCTGGGAGACCAGGAAGAGGATGCACTTGCAAATGTGCTCGGTGTCCAGGGGTCATGGTTCCACATTACCCACGACAGCTACGGGCCTCAGCTTTGCTGGGGACTCAGGGCAGCCTCGGGGAAGTCTGGAAATCCACCTCTGGTGATGCAAAGACTTCAGCATCCGGCAGGAGCTTCGGCGATGCAGACCGGACAATTGCTTCTTAGGTGCCTGCCAAGCAGGGGAGTCACTCCTTGACCCCAAGGGAGATTCTTCAGTCCTCTAATCTTAAAGTAGAGCATCGAAGGTCCAGGATTTTGTATCAGAGTTTCGTCCAGGTAAATCTAAAGTCCTAAGGACTGGGGTCCCATACTTATACTAAGTTAGGGGGTTGGACATACTCTGGGGACCCACCTATGGGAGGGTCAGGGAAGAGGGGTGGTTACACCCATTTCCCTTTGTCCAGTTTCGTGCCAGAGCAGGGGCAGGTAGCCCCTGCAACCGGTTTGAACTGGCATATGCACAGGGACACCAAATGTGCCCCCAGTGCAGGACTTCAAAGCCCCAATACACACTATCCTGTCTGGGGAGGTGGTTACACCTCCCTTCAACAGGAAACCTATTGTCCAGGCCTCCCCTGCCGGAGTTTCAGTCAGCAGCAGGAGGCCAGGCCCGTGTCTGTGGCAGCGGCATCCATTTTGTGATGCCAGGGCTCTGGAAAGAAGTTACCGGGTAGCCCGTGTGTACATGTCTCTCCCTCTAGAAGGGTGGAATGCTACCCCCGCCGCCAGGACTGGCGCGGGGTAGTATTCCAAAATGTTTGACACCAAACACGACATGTTTTGGTGCAGCCAGTCCAAAGTTAGCATTGTACCGCGAGGATATAATGCACTTAAGAGTATATGGTCAGGCTGTACCACAAACAGCATCAGAGGAGGGACTCCGAACGCTGTAGAGGGGCTCTGCTCATGCAGGGGCACCCTCTCACATAAAAACCAAGCACTCTGCCTTCAGGATTGGTAAGGCCTGCCATAGTAGTGACTTATAGGTTTATATGTGTGTGCAATGGTAGTGATATAGGTAGCCTATACCACTGTAAGGGGTGTATGCACCACCTTACCCAGGCTGCAGTAGCAGACCTGTGGTGTCATTTTGGATGGCCTTCCAGGGGTGGCACAATACATGCTGCAGCCCCTGGTAGGCCTCTGAGGTACCTATGCCCTGGGTACATAGTATACCATATACTAGGGACTTATAAGGGCACTCCAGATTCCAATCAGAGATGTGCCTAAGGCACATGGAAACCATTTTAGAGAGGAAGCAGCTAGGCTGGGGTTCTGATTAGCAGGGCCCCAGCCAGACTAAAGTCGAAAAACAGTGAAGCATCAGCAAAAAGTGGGGGTACCCATGTGAAGCAGATCCTACTCTCCTACACAACCCCCCCAAACGTAGGGACATTAAACTAACCTTGACCAGTTGAGTCTTCATGTTCTAAGTGGAAGTACCTAGAGAGTCCATCTGCATTGGCATGGTTACTCCCAGGTCTATGTTCCACTGTAAAGTCCAACCCCTGTAGGGAAATGGACCACTTAAGCAGTTTGGGGTTTGCACCCTTCATTTGTTTTAGCCATAGGAGGGGCTTGTGGTCTGTTTGAACAAGGAAGTGAGTACCAAACAAGTATGTCCTCAACTTCTTCAGAGCCCAAACCACAGCAAAGGCCTCCCTCTCTATAGCTGACCAACGTTTCTCTCTAGGGGTCAGCCTTCTGCTAATAAAAGCTACTGGCTGATCCTGACCTTCATCATTCAATTGTGACAGTACAGCCCCTACTCCCAATTCAGATGCATCTGTTTGGACAGTGAACTTCTTGGAGTAATCAGGACTCTGTAGAATGGGAGCAGTGCACATGGCCTGCTTCAGGTCATCAAATGCCTTTTGACAGCTAGCTGTCCACTGAACCTTTTTGGGCATTTTCTTGGAAGTTAAGTCATTCAGGGGTGTCACTATTGATCCATACCCTTGACAAATCTCCTATAGTACCCAGTCAGGCCTAAAAAGGCTCTCACCTGAGTCTGGGTAGTTGGAGCAGTCCAGTCCATGATGGTCTGGATCTTGCTCTGCAATGGTTGAACCTGGCCTCCACCCACAAGGTGGCCCAGGTACACAACCTGACTCTGCCCTATCTGGCACTTTGTGGCCTTGATAGTTAGGCCTGCTTTCTGCAAGGCCTGCAAAACATTTCTGAGGTGGACCAGGTGATCCTCCCAGGTGGAGCTAAAGACAGCAATATCATCTAGATATGCTGCACTATAGGCTTCCAGACCTGTAAGGACTGTATTCACCAACCTCTGAAAAGTGGCAGGTGCATTCTTCAGACCAAAGGGCATTACCACAAATTGATAATGTCCACTAGGGGTTGAGAATGCTGTTTTTGGCTTTGCATCATCAGCTAGTCTGATCTGCCAGTAGCCAGCTGTCAGGTCAAATGTGCTTAGATACTTGGCTGAGGCCAAAGTGTCTATTAGCTCATCTGCCCTAGGTATTGGATGGGCATCAGTCCAAGTGACTGCATTGAGACCCCTGTAGTCCACACAAAACCTCATCTCTCTTTTCCCACCACTGGTGTGAGGTTTTGGCACAAGGACCACTGGACTAGCCCAAGGGCTATCTGAGGGTTCAATAACTCCCAAATCCAACATTTTCTGGACTTCTGTCCTGATACAGTCCCTGACATGGTCAGGTTGCCTATAAATCTTATTTTTAATAGGCAGACTGTCCCCAGTGTCCACTTCATGAGTGCACCAGGTGGTCTGACTTGGAGTCAGAGAGAACATATGTCTGTACTGATTGAGCACTTGTCTACAATCAGTTTGCTGCTGAGCAGTGAGGCTGCCTGCCAAGGCTACACCATCCACTGACCCATCATCAGGGTTCTGTGAGAGCAGGTCAGGGAGTGGGTCACTCTCTTCCTCCTGTCCTTCATCAGTAGCCATGAGCAAGCCCATGTCTGCCCTGTCCACATATGGTTTCAATCTGTTGACATGGAGAACCCTGTGGGGACTCCTCGGTGTTCCTAGGTCTACTAAATAGGTGACCTCACCCTTCTGTTCAACAATGGTATGGGGTCCACTCCACTTGTCTTGGAGAGCTTCTGGGGCCACTGGCTCCAGCACCCACACCTTCTGTCCTGGCTGGTAAACAGTCAGCACAGCCTTTTGGTCATGCCAGGCTTTTTGCAATTCCTGGCTAGCCTCAAGGTTTTTAGTTGCCTTTTTCATGTATTCAGCCATCCTGGAGCGGAGACCAAGTACATAGTCCACTATGTCATGCTTTGGGGGCTTGAGAGGTAACTCCCATCCTTCCTTTACCAAGCACAATGGACCCCTGACAGGGTGACCAAACAAAAGTTCAAAAGGGCTGTAGCCAACCCCCTTTTGAGGTACCTCCCTGTATGCAAATAAAAGGCAGGGCAAGAGTATGTCCCATCTTCGCCTGAGCTTTTCTGGGAGCCCTTTAATCATGCCCTTTAAGGTTTTGTTGAATCTCTCAACTAAACCATTGCATTGTGGGTGATAGGGTGTGGTGAACTTGTAAGTCACTCCACACTCCTTCCACTTTGCCTTCAAGTATCCAGACATAAAGTTTGCACCCCTGTCTGATACAACCTCCTTAGGGAAGCGCACTCTTGAGAAAATTCCCAGGAGGGCCCTTGCCATCACAGGTGCTGTAGTGGTCCTAAGGGGAATAGCCTCTGGGTACCTGGTGGCATGATCCACTACCACCAGGATAAACCTGTGCCCAGATGCTGTTTGGGGATCCATGGGACCAACTATGTCAATCCCCACCCTTTCAATGGGCACCCCCACCACAGGTAGTGGTATCAGGGGGGCCTTTGTAGTGCCACCTGCCTTGCCACTGGCCTGGCAGGTTACACAGGAGCGACAAAACTCCTTGGTGTCTTCAGACATGTGGGGCCAGTGAAAGTGAGGGACAAGTCTGTCCCAAGTCTTGTTCTGGCCCAGGTGACCTGCTAGAGGAATATCATGGGCTAGGGTCAAAAGGAAGCCCCTGAACTTCAGAGGTATAACCAACCTCCTGGTGGCACCAGGCTTGGGGTCTCTACACTCTGAGTACAAGAGTCCATCATCCCAATACACTTTATGGGGACCACTAGCATTCCCAGCAGCCTCAGCAGCAGCTTGCTGTCTGAGGGGTTCAAGAGAGGGGCAGCTCTGCTGCTCCTGGCTCAGATCTGCCCTGGAAGGGCCCCCTGTCCCCAAGAACTCAACCTGGTCAGGTTCAAGCTCCTCTGGGACAGTTCCTTCCTCAGGACTGAGATCATCCCCCTCAAGAGACTGATCTTCCTTCTGAGCCAAGGGGGAAGGCACTGCCTTAACCCTACTACTCCTCCTCTTGGATGGCAATTGGTCCTTTTTTCCAGGATCCAAGGCCTGTTCAGTGTTAGACATTTTGCTCTGTGACCTGGTCAGAGCAAACACATTTGCAGGGATCCCCAGCATTTCTGCTTGGGTCCTGAGCTCCACTTCTGCCCAAGCTGAAGTTTCAAGATCATTGCCAAGCAAGCATTCAACTGGTAGGTCTGCACTTACCACAACCTTCTTAAGGCCAGTTACCCCTCCCCAGGAGAAGTTAACAACTGCCAGAGTATGGTCTGTTCTGACATTGCTAGCATTGGTCACTTGGTACATTTCACCAAGTATAATCTGCCCAGGATCCACAAGGTCTTGTGTCACCATGGTGACACTTGCCCCTGTGTCCCTAAATGCCAAAGCCTCTTTTCCATTGATTAAGAGCTGTTGCCTGTACTTGCCCAGATTACTGGGACTCACAGAGGAGGTCACATCCATGCCTCCATCACAGACTAGGACAGCCTGAGTGAGTTCTCTGACTAGGTCAGAGCTCATCTCCTACCCAGGGTCAACCCTACTAAACCCTTGGCCTGTGTACTCCCACCACCAACTGTAACTGCACTAGGGGGAACAGGTGCCTTAGGGGCATTGGTGGGGGCTGGAGTAGAGTCTTTGGACTTGGTGCAATCACTGGTCCAGTGTGTCTTTTGCTTACAGACTTTGCACCATGGTTTCTTTTGGCCTTTTCCCTTGTTAGACTGTGAATCCCCACCTGAAGAAGATTTTGGGGGCCTTGTGAAGTCTTCTGGTCTTTACCCTTCTCCCCACCCTTATCAGAGTTTTTAGAATCTTGCTTCTTAGGGTCACCACCTTGGTTCTGTACCTTCTGCCTCACCCTGGTTCTGACCCATTTGTCTGCCTTCTTTCCCAATTCTTGGGGAGAGGTCAGATCAGAGTCCACCAGGTACTGATGCAACAGCTGATTTTGACAGTTATTAAGAATCTGCTCCCTCATGATAAGATTGTACAATCCTGTGAAGTCACATACCTTACTGCCCATCAATCAACCTTCCAGAGCCTTAGCAGAACAATCCACATAGTCCACCCAGTCTTGAGTCTGTGCTTTTGGGTATCTCTGAACTTTAACCTGTATTGTTCAGTTGTTAGGCCAAACCCTCAATCAGAGCACTCTTCAAGACTTTGTAATTGTCAGCATCCTCTTCTCTAACAGTGAGGAGCTTGTCTCTACCTTTGTCTGCAAAGGAGAGCCACAAGATTGCTGCTCACTGCTCCTGAGGGACCCTCTGTACTTTACAGGCCCTCTCCAGTGCAGTTATCCATTTGTGGATGTCATCCCCACTCTGGTAGGGAGGGACAATCTTGCTCAGGTTTCTACGGTCATAAGACCTTTCCCTATCTCTGGGAAAATTGCTGCCACCATGGGACTCTAGTCCCATCTTTTTTCTCTGTCTATAGAGATCTAGGGACTCCCTGTCTATAGCCAATTGCTGTTTTCTGAGTTCAAGCTGGGCTTGCTCATACTGAATCAGTCTCTTTCTCCTCTCATGAGAGGATTCCCTTCCATGAGAGGAGACAGAGGTCCCTATTGAGGTGTCAGAGTGGTTAGACTCCTGAGAAGGAGATCTAGTCCTTCTGGGCACACTCTCAACTCTTCCTGGGGGGACAGGGGGGAGGTCATTCTGGGCCTCCTCCTCTTCCTCAGGAGTAGCTGCACTTTCCAGGTCAGGATCATTGTCATCCCCCTGGCCAGTTTCAGAGGTTGGGTCCTGGGTATTTTCATCCCTGGACTCTCCCTCTTCTTCTGCCCCACCCTCTCTGCCTACCCTTTCAGACCTTATGGGTCTTCTAAAGTCATCTAGCAGAAGCATCTCCAGGAGACGTTGGGTGTTGGCACTTTTGCCTGTCTTCAACTTCCTAACTTTGCACAACTCCCTCAATTCCAAGAATGTGAGGGTGTCATATCTGGATGGCAGGAGCTCACTAGTTCCTGGCAGTGAAGACATTACTAGTGTGGTGTGGTGTATGCACTACCTACTCTAGTGTGGCCTACTAAACTTTCTTGAGTTGTAGAAAGGGTGTGCTATCCCTTAACACACAACTCTAAGTTCAGTAGAACTTACTGTATCCTAAGCTTGATTTATATGTACCTAAGGTACCCTTAGTGGTTTTCAGTTGATCAATTCAATTGAGATTATCTGGTAAAACAATAGCAAGCTGGAATCCCACACGCTGCACACCAATGTGAGAAGTTGGCCTGGTATATGCTGTCCACTAATTATAGTGGGCACCTTGCACCAGTCCAAACAACCCCTTATTGGAGATAGGTTAAAGACAACCTTTATTGAAAGCTATCCTAGTGGTAGCTATGGAGAGCAGCCTTCAGGCTAAGTCTTGAAGGAATGTAAAGCAGCTTGTTTTACCAGTCTATAAACTCTTGAGTGACCAAATGAAAGAGGACCACACCAGGTATATATTCAAAATATATGTATTTATTGCTAAACACACCCCTCTAGTCTCTTTATCAGGCTAGAGTTCGAAGTACATAAGTTATAAGTTAGTTATCAACAGTAATAGCACAAATACACGTTTGAGCCCTAGGGCGTACCAAACCATATACCAATAAAGTGGTATAAGAACCACGACTGAGCTAGACACAAGGCCTAGAGCCTGTAGAAGTGCTTGGCCCTCAAGGAACCACCCAAGGTAGTGACACAGGGGACCCACGGGGGACGCGTGCAGTGTGAGAACACAGCCGCGAGCCGCCGTTGACTTCTATGGGGAATGTCGCGGTTGGAGTTTTAAAGAAAAGGGACACTTAGAGGAGGACTTGGAGCAAACCCCTTTAGAACTAGGTCGCTTTAGAGTCTATACCCACGGGAGCACCGGAGTACTCGAGTTACCTCACCCAGGGAAGCCGGGTGCATTGGTGTCTTTCGGGGTCGGGTTTCGTCGTCGTTTTCAATGGTGATCTGCTGCAAAGTGCTGCTGGCGACCAAGTCGAAAGTGTTCGGGTGGATCCAAAGGTGGATCGAAGATCTGAAGAACCTGAAAGCAGAGGGGACAGAGTCTGGGTCACTAGCCAGTGACCAGGAAGGCGATGAGCAGATGCCCACCGATGTTGGGTGCTTCAGGTAGGTTGACGGTCGTCTTGACTCTTCAGCCACGAGGTCCAGGAGGCGTCGACGACAACCAGGAGCTGGATTCGAGCTGTCCCATGACGTCTGTCGATTGCAGGGGTATCGGCGACCGGATTGGACCCAACAAGCCTTGGCAACGGCAAGTCACGTGGAAATAGAAGAAGGACGGTGGTACAGACCAGCAAGGTCTGAGGGACTCACCCAGCGAGGGTAAGTCAGGGCACATCTGGCGCAACCAGGGAAGCCCAAGCAGAAGAAGAGTTGCTTTCGGGAGGGCCCACTAGCCAACGGACTAGCAACCGCGAAGGAGCCTCAAGTGGACGCACTTAGAGCTGGCTCACAGGACACTCGTGGAGTGGAGGCCAGTGATCTTCAGTGCAGTCGGTGCTGGAGGCAGGGGCTACTCGAAGCCCAAAGCACAACTTCCTGGGAGACCAGGAAGAGGATGCACTTGCAAATGTGCTCGGTGTCCAGTGGTCATGGTTCCACGTTACCCATGACAGCTACAGGCCTCAGCTTTGCTGGGGACTCAGGGCAGCCTCGGCGAAGTCTGGAAATCTACCTCTGGTGATGCAAAGACTTCGGCGTCCGGCGGGAGCTTCGGCGATGCAGACCGGACAATTGCTTCTTAGGTGCCTGCCAAGCAGGGGAGTCACTCCTTGACCCCAAGGGAGATTCTTGAGTCCTCTAATCTTAAAGTAGAGCGTCGAAGGTCCAGGATTCTGTATCAGAGTTTCGTCCAGGTAAATCTAAAGTCCTAAGGACTGGGGTCCCATACTTATACTAAGTTAGGGGGTTGGACATACTCTGGGGACCCACCTATGGGAGGGTCAGGGAAGAGGGGTGGTTACACCCATTTCCCTTTGTCCAGTTTCACGCCAGAGCAGGGGCAGGTAGCCCCTGCAACCGGTTTGAACTGGCATATGCACAGGGACACCAAATGTGCCCCCAGTGCAGGACTTCAAAGCACCAGAGGGTGCTCCCGCCCAGCCCCAATACACACTATCCTGTCTGGGGAGGTGGTTACACCTCCCTTCGACAGGAAACCTTTTGTCCAGGCCTCCCCTGCCGGAGTTTCAGTCAGCAGCAGGAGGCCAGGCCCGTGTCTGTGGCAGCGGCATCCATTTTGTGATGCCAGGGCTCTGGAAAGAAGTTACCGGGTAGCCCGGTGTGTACATGTCTCTCCCTCTAGAAGGGTGGAATGCTACCCCCGCCGCCAGGACTGGTGGGGGGGTAGTATTCCAAAATGTTTGACACCAAACATGACATGTTTTGGTGCAGCCAGTCCAAAGTTAGCATTGTACCGCGAGGAAATAATGCACTTAAGAGTATATGGTCAGGCTGTACCATAAACAGCATCAGAGGAGGGACTCCGAACGCTGTAGAGAGGCTCTTCTAATGCAGGGGCACCCTCTCACATAAAACCCAAGCACTCTGCCTTCAGGATTGGTAAGGCCTGCCATAGTAGTGACTTATAGGTTTATATGTGTGTGCAATGGTAGTGATATAGGTAGCCTATACCACTGTAAGGGGTGCATGCACCACCTTACCCAGGCTGCAGTAGCAGACCTGTGGTGTCATTTTGGATGGCCTTCCAGGGGTGGCACAATACATGCTGCAGCCCCTGGTAGGCCTCTGAGGTACCTATGCCCTGGGTACATAGTATACCATATACTAGGGACTTATAAGGGCACTCCAGATTCCAATCAGATATGTGCCTAAGGCACATGGAAACCATTTTAGAGAGGAAGCAGCTAGGCTGGGGTTCTCATTAGCAGGGCCCCAGCCAGACTAAAGTTGAAAAACAGTGAAGCATCAGCAAAAAGTGGGGGTACCCATGTGAAGCAGATCCTACTCTCCTACATAACTTACTCCCTTTGCTTAGCTTTTGTTCCACACTATACTACATGGCGCCATCTGGCTTTCCTCTCGCTTTCTCTCCCAAATTGTGTCTAGTAAGAATTATTTTTCTGGTACCTTTTCAGCCTGCCATGAGTGATATTTGACAAAACTCCTTTCCTTTGTGCATTTGTAAAAATAGTTCTGACTTGTGTGCATGATGTTTAAACAAAATACTTGAACAACCACAGTTCAGCTACTTTCACATGATGATTTCTGCAATTTTACATGACTCGTCGCCGCTTTCTTAGTGATGATGAAATCTGAATCTTTGGTCTAACTTACTCCCTTTGCTTAGCTTTTGTTCCACACTATACTACATACTGCATCACTCAGCACCACCACAGCATCACTCAGCACCACCACAGCATCAATCAGCACCACCACAGCGTCACTCAGCACCACCACAGCATCACTCAGGTCCACCACAGCATCACTCAGCACCACCACAGCATCATTATCCGCTATCACAGCATCACTCAGCGACACCACAACATCACTCAGCACCACCACAGCATCACTCAGCACCACCACAACATCACTCAGGGGCACCACAACTTCACTCAGCGCCACCACAACATCACTCAGCGCAACTACAGCAACACTCAGCACCACCACAGCGTCACTCAAGCACACAACAATATCGCTCAGGGCCACAACAGCATCACTCAGCACCACCACAGCATCGCTCTACGCAACCACAGCAACACTCAGCACCACCACAGCATCACTCAGCACCACCACAGCATCACTCAGGAACACCACAGCATCACTTAGTACCACCACAGCATCACACTGTAGCGCAACAGCATCAATCAGCATCACCACAGCATCAGTCAGCATCACCACAGCATGACTCAGGGCCACCACAGCATCACTCGGGGCCAGCACAGGATAACTCAACACCACAACAGCATCAGTCAGCACCACCACAGCGTCACTCAGCACCACCATAGCATCACTCAGGACCACCACAGGATCACTCAGCACCACCACAGCATCACTCAGCACCACCACAGCATCACTCAGGGACACAACAATATCACTCCGCACCACCACAGCATCAATCAGCACCACCACAGCGTCACTCAGCAGCACCACAGCATCACTCGGGTCCACCACAGCATCACTCAGTACCACCATAGCATCACTATGCGCTACCACATCCTCACTCAGCACCACCACAGCATCACTCAGCACCACCACAACATCACTCAGCGCAACCACAGCATCACTCAAAACTACCACAGCATGACTCAGCACCACCACAACATCACTCAGCACCACCACAACATCACTCTGGGGCACCACAACATCACTCAGCGCCACCACAACATCACTCAGCGCCACCACAACATCACTCAGTGCAACTACAGCAACACTCAGCACCACCACAGTGTCACTCAACCACACAACAATATCGCTCAGGGCCACAACAGCATCACTCAGCGCCACCACTACATCGCTCTACGCAACCACAGCAACACTCAGCACCACCACAGCATCACTCAGCACCACCACAGCATCACTCAGGAACACCACAGCATCACTCAGTACCACCACAGCATCACTCTGCAGCGCCAAAGCATCAATCAGCATCACCACAGCATCAGTCAGCATCACCACAACATCACTCAGGGCCACCACAGCATCACTCAGGGCCAGCACAGGATCACTCAACGTCACCACAGCATCAATCAGCACCACCACAGCGTCACTCAGCACCACAACAGCATCCCTCAGGTCCACCACAGCATCACTCAGCACCACCACAGCATCACTATGCGCTACCACAGCATCACTCAGCGTCACCACAGCATCACTCAGCACCACCACAACATCACTCAGCGCCACCACAGCATCACTCAACAGCACAACAGCATCACTCAGCACCACCACAGCATCACTCAGCACCACCACAACATCACTCAGCACCACCACAACATCACTCAGGGGCACCACAACATCACTCAGCACCACCACAACATCACTCAGCGCACCTACAGCAACACTCAGCACCACCACAGCGTCACTCAACCACACAACAATATCGATCAGGGCCACAACAGCATCACTCAGCGCCACCACTGCATCGCTCTACGCAACCACAGCAACACTCAGCACCACCACAGCATCACTCAGCACCACCACAGCATCACTCAGGAACACCACAGCATCACTCAGTATCACCACAGCATCACTCTGCAGAGCCAAAGCATCAATCAGCATCACCACAGCATCAGTCAGCATCACCACAACATCACTCAGGGCCACCACAGCATCACTCAGGGCCAGCACAGGATCACTCAACGCGACCACAGCATCAATCAGCACCACCACAGCGTCACTCAGCACCACCACAGCATCACTCAGGTCCACCACAGCATCACTCAGCACCACCACAGCATCACTATGCGCTACCACAGCATCACTCAGCGCCACCACAGCATCACTCAGCACCACCACAACATCACTCAGCGCCACTACAGCATCACTCAACAACGCCACAGCATCACTCAGCACCACCACAGCATCACTCAGCACCACCACAACATCACTCAGCACCACCACAACATCACTCAGGGGCACCACGACATCACTCAGCACCACCAGTACATCACTCAGCGCAACCACAGCAACACTCAGCACCACCACAGCATCACTCAGCAGCACCACAGCATCACTCAGGAACACCACAGCATCACTTAGTACCACCACAGCATCACTCTGTAGCGCCACAGCATCAATCAGCATCACCACAGCATCAGTCAGCATCACCACAGCATCACTCAGGGCCACCACAGCATCACTCGGGGCCAGCACAGGATAACTCAACGCCACAACAGCATCAGTCAGCACCACCACAGCGTCACTCAGCACCACCACAGCATCACTCAGGACCACCACAGGATCACTCAGCACCACCACAGCATCACTCAGCACCACCACAGCATCACTCAGGGACACAACAATATCACTCCGCACCACGACAGCATCAATCAGCACCACCACAGCGTCACTCAGCACCACCACAGCATCACTCGGGTCCACCACAGCATCACTCAGTACCACCATAGCATCACTATGCGCTACCACAGCATCACTCAGCGCCACCACAGCATCACTCAGCACCACCACAACATCACTCAGCGCAACCACAGCATCACTCAAAACTACCACAGCATCACTCAGCACCACCACAGCATCACTCAGCACCACCACAACATCACTCAGCACCACCACAACATCACTCAGGGGCACCACAACATCACTCAGCGCCACCACAACATCACTCAGCACCACCACAACATCACTCAGTGCAACTACAGGGGCACCACAACATCACTCAGCGCCACCACAACATCACTCAGCACCACCACAACATCACTCAGTGCAACTACAGCAACACTCAGCACCACCACAGCATCACTCAACCACACAACAATATCGCTCAGGGCCACAACAGCATCACTCAGCGCCACCACTGCATCGCTCTACGCAACCACAGCAACACTCAGCACCACCACAGCATCACTCAGGAACACCACAGCATCACTCAGTACCACCACAGCATCAGTCAGCATCACCACAACATCAATCAGCATCACCACAGCATCTGTCAGCATCACCACAACATCACTCAGGGCCACCACAGCATCACTCAGGGCCAGCAGAGGGTCACTCAACGCCACCACAGCATCAATCAGCAGCACCACAGCATCACTCAGCACCACCACAGCATCACTCAGGTCCACCACAGCATCACTCAGCACCACCACAGCATCACTATGCGCTACCACAGCATCACCCAGCGCCACCACAGCATCACTCAGCACCACCACAACATCACTCAGCACCACCACAGCATCACTCTACAGCACCACAGCATCACTCAGCACCACCACAGCATCACTCAGCACCACCACAACATCACTCAGCACCACCACAACATCACTCAGGGGCACCACTACATCACTCAGCGCCACCACAACATCACTCAGCGCAACTACAGCAACACTCAGCACCACCACAGCGTCACTCAACCACACAACAATATCGATCAGGGCCACAACAGCATCACTCAGCGCCACCACTGCATCGCTCTACGCAACCACAGCAACACTCAGCACCACCACAGCATCACTCAGCACCACCACAGCATCACTCAGGAACACTACAGCATCACTCAGTGCCACCACAGCATCACTCTGCAGTGCCAAAGCATCAATCAGCATCACCACAGCATCAGTCAGCATCACCACAACATCACTCAGGGCCACCACAGCATCACTCAGGGCCAGCACAGGATCACTCAACGCGACCACAGCATCAATCAGCACCACCACAGCGTCACTCAGCACCACCACAGCATCACTCAGGTCCACCACAGCATCACTCAGCACCACCACAGCATCACTATGCGCTACCACAGCATCACTCAGCGCCACCACAGCATCACTCAGCACCACCACAACATCACTCAGCGCCACTACAGCATCACTCAACAACGCCACAGCATCACTCAGCACCACCACAGCATCACTCAGCACCACCACAACATCACTCAGCACCACCACAACATCACTCAGGGGCACCACGACATCACTCAGCACCACCAGTACATCACTCAGCGCAACCACAGCAACACTCAGCACCACCACAGCATCACTCAGCAGCACCACAGCATCACTCAGGAATACCACAGCATCACTTAGTACCACCACAGCATCACTCTGTAGCGCCACAGCATCAATCAGCATCACCACAGCATCAGTCAGCATCACCACAGCATCACTCAGGGCCACCACAGCATCACTCGGTGCCAGCACAGGATAACTCAACGCCACAACAGCATCAGTCAGCACCACCACAGCGTCACTCAGCACCACCACAGCATCACTCAGGATCACTCAGCACCACCACAGCATCACTCAGCACCACCACAGCATCACTCAGGGACACAACAATATCACTCCGCACTACAACAGCATCAATCAGCACCACCACAGCGTCACTCAGCACCACCACAGCATCACTCGGGTCCACCACAGCATCACTCAGTACCACCATAGCATCACTATGTGCTACCACAGCATCACTCAGCGCCACCACAGCATCACTCAGCACCACCACAACATCACTCAGCGCAACCACAGCATCACTCAAAACTACCACAGCATCACTCAGCACCACCACAGCAACACTCAGCACCACCACAACATCACTCAGCGCCACCACAACATCACTCAGCACCAACACAACATCACTCAGTGCAACTACAGCAACACTCAGCACCACCACAGCATCACTCAACCACACAACAATATCGCTCAGGGCCACAACAGCATCACTCAGCGCCACCACTGCATCGCTCTACGCAACCACAGCAACACTCAGCACCACCACAGCATCACTCAGGAACACCACAGCATCACTCAGTACCACCACAGCATCAGTCAGCATCACCACAACATCAATCAGCATCACCACAGCATCTGTCAGCATCACCACAACATCACTCAGGGCCACCACAGCATCACTCAGGGCCAGCAGAGGGTCACTCAACGCCACCACAGCATCAATCAGCAGCACCACAGCATCACTCAGCACCACCACAGCATCACTCAGGTCCACCACAGCATCACTCAGCACCACCACAGCATCACTATGCGCTACCACAGCATCACCCAGCGCCACCACAGCATCACTCAGCACCACCACAACATCACTCAGCGCCACCACAGCATCACTCAACAGCACCACAGCATCACTCAGCACCACCACAGCATCACTCAGCACCACCACAACATCACTCAGCACCACCACAACATCACTCAGGGGCACCACTACATCACTCAGCGCCACCACAACATCACTCAGCGCAACTACAGCAACACTCAGCACCACCACTGCGTCACTCAACCACACAACAATATCGATCAGGGCCACAACAGCATCACTCAGCGCCACCACTGCATCGCTCTACGCAACCACAGCAACACTCAGCACCCCACAGCATCTTTCAGCACCACCACAGCATCACTCAGGAACACTACAGCATCACTCAGTGCCACCACAGCATCACTCTGCAGCGCCAAAGCATCAATCAGCATCACCACAGCATCAGTCAGCATCACCACAACATCACTCAGGGCCACCACAGCATCACTCAGGGCCAGCACAGGATCACTCAACGCGACTACAGCATCAATCAGCACCACCACAGCGTCACTCAGCACCACCACAGCATCACTCAGGTCCACCACAGCATCACACAGCACCACCACAGCATCACTATGCGCTACCACAGCATCACTCAGCGCCACCACAGCATCACTCAGCACCACCACAACATCACTCAGCGCCACTACAGCATCACTCAACACCGCCACAGCATCACTCAGCATCACCACAGCATCACTCAGCACCACCACAACATCACTCAGCACCACCACAACATCACTTAGGGGCACCACGACATCACTCAGCGCCACCAGTACATCACTCAGCGCAACCACAGCAACACTCAGCACCACCACAGCATCACTCAGCAGCACCACAGCATCACTCAGGAACACCACAGCATCACTTAGTACCACCCCAGCATCACTCTGTAGCGCTACAGCATCAATCAGCATCACCACAGCATCAGTCAGCATCACCACAGCATCACTCAGGGCCACCACAGCATCACTCGGGGCCAGCACAGGATAACTCAACGCCACAACAGCATCAGTCAGCACCACAACAGCGTCACTCAGCACCACCACAACATCACTCAGTGCAACTACAGGGGCACCACAACATCACTCAGCGCCACCACAACATCACTCAGCACCACCACAACATCACTCAGTGCAACTACAGCAACACTCAGCACCACCACAGCATCACTCAACCACACAACAATATCGCTCAGGGCCACAACAGCATCACTCAGCGCCACCACTGCATCGCTCTACGCAACCACAGCAACACTCAGCACCACCACAGCATCACTCAGGAACACCACAGCATCACTCAGTACCACCACAGCATCAGTCAGCATCACCACAACATCAATCAGCATCACCACAGCATCTGTCAGCATCACCACAACATCACTCAGGGCCACCACAGCATCACTCAGGGCCAGCAGAGGGTCACTCAACGCCACCACAGCATCAATCAGCAGCACCACAGCATCACTCAGCACCACCACAGCATCACTCAGGTCCACCACAGCATCACTCAGCACCACCACAGCATCACTATGCGCTACCACAGCATCACCCAGCGCCACCACAGCATCACTCAGCACCACCACAACATCACTCAGCACCACCACAGCATCACTCTACAGCACCACAGCATCACTCAGCACCACCACAGCATCACTCAGCACCACCACAACATCACTCAGCACCACCACAACATCACTCAGGGGCACCACTACATCACTCAGCGCCACCACAACATCACTCAGCGCAACTACAGCAACACTCAGCACCACCACAGCGTCACTCAACCACACAACAATATCGATCAGGGCCACAACAGCATCACTCAGCGCCACCACTGCATCGCTCTACGCAACCACAGCAACACTCAGCACCACCACAGCATCACTCAGCACCACCACAGCATCACTCAGGAACACTACAGCATCACTCAGTGCCACCACAGCATCACTCTGCAGTGCCAAAGCATCAATCAGCATCACCACAGCATCAGTCAGCATCACCACAACATCACTCAGGGCCACCACAGCATCACTCAGGGCCAGCACAGGATCACTCAACGCGACCACAGCATCAATCAGCACCACCACAGCGTCACTCAGCACCACCACAGCATCACTCAGGTCCACCACAGCATCACTCAGCACCACCACAGCATCACTATGCGCTACCACAGCATCACTCAGCGCCACCACAGCATCACTCAGCACCACCACAACATCACTCAGCGCCACTACAGCATCACTCAACAACGCCACAGCATCACTCAGCACCACCACAGCATCACTCAGCACCACCACAACATCACTCAGCACCACCACAACATCACTCAGGGGCACCACGACATCACTCAGCACCACCAGTACATCACTCAGCGAAACCACAGCAACACTCAGCACCACCACAGCATCACTCAGCAGCACCACAGCATCACTCAGGAATACCACAGCATCACTTAGTACCACCACAGCATCACTCTGTAGCGCCACAGCATCAATCAGCATCACCACAGCATCAGTCAGCATCACCACAGCATCACTCAGGGCCACCACAGCATCACTCGGTGCCAGCACAGGATAACTCAACGCCACAACAGCATCAGTCAGCACCACCACAGCGTCACTCAGCACCACCACAGCATCACTCAGGATCACTCAGCACCACCACAGCATCACTCAGCACCACCACAGCATCACTCAGGGACACAACAATATCACTCCGCACTACAACAGCATCAATCAGCACCACCACAGCGTCACTCAGCACCACCACAGCATCACTCGGGTCCACCACAGCATCACTCAGTACCACCATAGCATCACTATGTGCTACCACAGCATCACTCAGCGCCACCACAGCATCACTCAGCACCACCACAACATCACTCAGCGCAACCACAGCATCACTCAAAACTACCACAGCATCACTCAGCACCACCACAGCAACACTCAGCACCACCACAACATCACTCAGCGCCACCACAACATCACTCAGCACCAACACAACATCACTCAGTGCAACTACAGCAACACTCAGCACCACCACAGCATCACTCAACCACACAACAATATCGCTCAGGGCCACAACAGCATCACTCAGCGCCACCACTGCATCGCTCTACGCAACCACAGCAACACTCAGCACCACCACAGCATCACTCAGGAACACCACAGCATCACTCAGTACCACCACAGCATCAGTCAGCATCACCACAACATCAATCAGCATCACCACAGCATCTGTCAGCATCACCACAACATCACTCAGGGCCACCACAGCATCACTCAGGGCCAGCAGAGGGTCACTCAACGCCACCACAGCATCAATCAGCAGCACCACAGCATCACTCAGCACCACCACAGCATCACTCAGGTCCACCACAGCATCACTCAGCACCACCACAGCATCACTATGCGCTACCACAGCATCACCCAGCGCCACCACAGCATCACTCAGCACCACCACAACATCACTCAGCGCCACCACAGCATCACTCAACAGCACCACAGCATCACTCAGCACCACCACAGCATCACTCAGCACCACCACAACATCACTCAGCACCACCACAACATCACTCAGGGGCACCACTACATCACTCAGCGCCACCACAACATCACTCAGCGCAACTACAGCAACACTCAGCACCACCACTGCGTCACTCAACCACACAACAATATCGATCAGGGCCACAACAGCATCACTCAGCGCCACCACTGCATCGCTCTACGCAACCACAGCAACACTCAGCACCCCACAGCATCTTTCAGCACCACCACAGCATCACTCAGGAACACTACAGCATCACTCAGTGCCACCACAGCATCACTCTGCAGCGCCAAAGCATCAATCAGCATCACCACAGCATCAGTCAGCATCACCACAACATCACTCAGGGCCACCACAGCATCACTCAGGGCCAGCACAGGATCACTCAACGCGACTACAGCATCAATCAGCACCACCACAGCGTCACTCAGCACCACCACAGCATCACTCAGGTCCACCACAGCATCACACAGCACCACCACAGCATCACTATGCGCTACCACAGCATCACTCAGCGCCACCACAGCATCACTCAGCACCACCACAACATCACTCAGCGCCACTACAGCATCACTCAACACCGCCACAGCATCACTCAGCATCACCACAGCATCACTCAGCACCACCACAACATCACTCAGCACCACCACAACATCACTTAGGGGCACCACGACATCACTCAGCGCCACCAGTACATCACTCAGCGCAACCACAGCAACACTCAGCACCACCACAGCATCACTCAGCAGCACCACAGCATCACTCAGGAACACCACAGCATCACTTAGTACCACCCCAGCATCACTCTGTAGCGCTACAGCATCAATCAGCATCACCACAGCATCAGTCAGCATCACCACAGCATCACTCAGGGCCACCACAGCATCACTCGGGGCCAGCACAGGATAACTCAACGCCACAACAGCATCAGTCAGCACCACAACAGCGTCACTCAGCACCACCACAGCATCACTCAGGACCACCACAGCATCACTCAGCACTACCACAGCATCACTCAGCACCACCACAGCATCACTCAGGGACACAACAATATCACTCCGCACCACGACAGCATCAATCAGCACCACCACAGCGTCACTCAGCACCACCACAGCATCACTCTGGTCCACCACAGCATCACTCAGTACCACCATAGCATCACTATGCGCTACCACAGCATCACTCAGCGCCACCACAGCATCACTCAGCACCACCACAACATCACTCAGCGCAACCACAGCATCACTCAAAACGACCACAGCATCACTCAGCACCACCACAGCATCACTCAGCACCACCACAACATCACTCAGCACCACCACAACATCACTCAGAGCACCACAACATCACTCAGCGCCACCACAACATCACTCAGCACCACCACAACATCACTCAGTGCAACTACAGCAACACTCAGCACCACCACAGCATCACTCAACCACACAACAATATCACTCAGGGCCACAACAGCATCACTCAGCGCCACCACTGCATCGCTCTACGCAACCACAGCAACACTCAGCACCACCACAGCATCACTCAGCACCACCACAGCATCACTCAGGAACACCACAGCATCACTCAGTACCACCACAGCATCAGTCAGCATCACCACAACATCAATCAGCATCACCACAGCATCTGTCACCATCACCACAACATCACTCAGGGCCACCACAGCATCACTCAGGGCCAGCAGAGGGTCACTCAACGCCACCACAGCATCAATCAGCACCACCACAGCATCACTCAGCACCACCACAGCATCACTTAGGTCGACCACAGCATCACTCAGCACCACCACAGCATCACTATGCGCTACCACAGCAGCACCCAGCGCTACCACAGCATCAATCAGCACCACCACAACATCAGTCAGCGCCACCACAGCATCACTCATCAGCACCACAACATCACGCAGCACCACCACAACATCACTCAGGGGCACCATTACATCACTCAGCGCCACCACAACATCACTCAGCGCAACTACAGCAACACTCAGCACCACCACAGCATCACTCAGGAACACCACAGCATCACTCAGTACCACCACAGCATCAGTCAGCATCACCACAGCATCAGTCAGCATCACCACAGCATCACTCAGGGCCACCACAGCATCACTCGGGGCCAGCACAGGATAACTCAACGCCACAACAGCATCAGTCAGCACCACCACAGCGTCACTCAGCACCACCACAGCATCACTCAGGACCACCACAGGATCACTCAGCACCACCACAGCATCACTCAGCACCACCACAGCATCACTCAGGGACACAACAATATCACTCCGCACCACGACAGCATCAATCAGCACCACCACAGCGTCACTCAGCACCACCACAGCATCACTCGGGTCCACCACAGCATCACTCAGTACCACCATAGCATCACTATGCGCTACCACAGCATCACTCAGCGCCACCACAGCATCACTCAGCACCACCACAACATCACTCAGCGCAACCACAGCATCACTCAAAACTACCACAGCATCACTCAGCACCACCACAGCATCACTCAGCACCACCACAACATCACTCAGCACCACCACAACATCACTCAGGAGCACCACAACATCACTCAGCGCCACCACAACATCACTCAGCACCACCACAACATCACTCAGTGCAACTACAGCAACACTCAGCACCACCACAGCATCACTCAACCACACAACAATATCGCTCAGGGCCACAACAGCATCACTCAGCGCCACCACTGCATCGCTCTACGCAACCACAGCAACACTCAGCACCACCACAGCATCACTCAGGAACACCACAGCATCACTCAGTACCACCACAGCATCAGTCAGCATCACCACAACATCAATCAGCATCACCACAGCATCTGTCAGCATCACCACAACATCACTCAGGGCCACCACAGCATCACTCAGGGCCAGCAGAGGGTCACTCAACGCCACCACAGCATCAATCAGCAGCACCACAGCATCACTCAGCACCACCACAGCATCACTCAGGTCCACCACAGCATCACTCAGCACCACCACAGCATCACTATGCGCTACCACAGCATCACCCAGCGCCACCACAGCATCACTCAGCACCACCACAACATCACTCAGCGCCACCACAGCATCACTCAACAGCACCACAGCATCACTCAGCACCACCACAGCATCACTCAGCACCACCACAACATCACTCAGCACCACCACAACATCACTCAGGTGCACCACTACATCACTCAGCGCCACCACAACATCACTCAGCGCAACTACAGCAACACTCAGCACCACCACAGCGTCACTCAACCACACAACAATATCGATCAGGGCCACAACAGCATCACTCAGCGCCACCACTGCATCGCTCTACGCAACCACAGCAACACTCAGCACCACCACAGCATCACTCAGCACCACCACAGCATCACTCAGGAACACTACAGCATCTCTCAGTGCCACCACAGCATCACTCTGCAGCGCCAAAGCATCAATCAGCATCACCACAGCATCAGTCAGCATCACCACAACATCACTCAGGGCCACCACAGCATCACTCAGGACCAGCACAGGATCACTCAATGCGACCACAGCATCAATCAGCACCACCACAGCGTCACTCAGCACCACCACAGCATCACTCAGGTCCACCACAGCATCACTCAGCACCACCACAGCATCACTCAGCACCACCACAGCATCACTCAGCACCACCACAGCATCACTCAGGGACACAACAATATCACTCCGCACCACGACAGCATCAATCAGCACCACCACAGCGTCACTCAGCACCACCACAGCATCACTCGGGTCCACCACAGCATCACTCAGTACCACCATAGCATCACTATGCGCTACCACAGCATCACTCAGCGCCACAACAGTATCACTCAGCACCACCACAACATCACTCAGCGCCACTACAGCATCACTCAACACTGCCACAGCATCACTCAGCATCACCACAGCATCACTCAGCACCACCACAACATCACTCAGCACCACCACAACATCACTCAGGGGCACCACGACATCACTCAGCGCCACCAGTACATCACTCAGCGCAACCACAGCAACACTCAGCACCACCACAGCATCACTCAGCAGCACCACAGCTTCACTCAGGAACACCACAGCATCACTTAGTACCACCACAGCATCACTCTGTAGCGCCACAGCATCAATCAGCATCACCACAGCATCAGTCAGCATCACCACAGCATCACTCAGGGCCACCACAGCATCACTCGGGGCCTGCACAGGATAACTCAACGCCACAACAGCATCAGTCAGCACCACCACAGCGTCACTCAGCACCACCACAGCATCACTCAGCACCACCACAGCATCACTCAGCACCACCACAGCATCACTCAGGGACACAACAATATCACTCCGCACCACGACAGCATCAATCAGCACCACCACAGCGTCACTCAGCACCACCACAGCATCACTCGGGTCCACCACAGCATCACTCAGTACCACCATAGCATCACTATGCGCTACCACAGCATCACTCAGCGCCACCACAGCATCACTCAGCACCACCACAACATCACTCAGCGCAACCACAGCATCACTCAAAACTACCACAGCATCACTCAGCACCACCACAGCATCACTCAGCACCACCACAACATCACTCAGCACCACCACAACATCACTCAGGGGCACCACAACATCACTCAGCGCCACCACAACATCACTCAGCACCACCACAACATCACTCAGTGCAACTACAGGGGCACCACAACATCACTCAGCGCCACCACAACATCACTCAGCACCACCACAACATCACTCAGTGCAACTACAGCAACACTCAGCACCACCACAGCATCACTCAACCACACAACAATATCGCTCAGGGCCACAACAGCATCACTCAGCGCCACCACTGCATCGCTCTACGCAACCACAGCAACACTCAGCACCACCACAGCATCACTCAGGAACACCACAGCATCACTCAGTACCACCACAGCATCAGTCAGCATCACCACAACATCAATCAGCATCACCACAGCATCTGTCAGCATCACCACAACATCACTCAGGGCCACCACAGCATCACTCAGGGCCAGCAGAGGGTCACTCAACGCCACCACAGCATCAATCAGCAGCACCACAGCATCACTCAGCACCACCACAGCATCACTCAGGTCCACCACAGCATCACTCAGCACCACCACAGCATCACTATGCGCTACCACAGCATCACCCAGCGCCACCACAGCATCACTCAGCACCACCACAACATCACTCAGCACCACCACAGCATCACTCTACAGCACCACAGCATCACTCAGCACCACCACAGCATCACTCAGCACCACCACAACATCACTCAGCACCACCACAACATCACTCAGGTGCACCACTACATCACTCAGCGCCACCACAACATCACTCAGCGCAACTACAGCAACACTCAGCACCACCACAGCGTCACTCAACCACACAACAATATCGATCAGGGCCACAACAGCATCACTCAGCGCCACCACTGCATCGCTCTACGCAACCACAGCAACACTCAGCACCACCACAGCATCACTCAGCACCACCACAGCATCACTCAGGAACACTACAGCATCACTCAGTGCCACCACAGCATCACTCTGCAGTGCCAAAGCATCAATCAGCATCACCACAGCATCAGTCAGCATCACCACAACATCACTCAGGGCCACCACAGCATCACTCAGGGCCAGCACAGGATCACTCAACGCGACCACAGCATCAATCAGCACCACCACAGCGTCACTCAGCACCACCACAGCATCACTCAGGTCCACCACAGCATCACTCAGCACCACCACAGCATCACTATGCGCTACCACAGCATCACTCAGCGCCACCACAGCATCACTCAGCACCACCACAACATCACTCAGCGCCACTACAGCATCACTCAACAACGCCACAGCATCACTCAGCACCACCACAGCATCACTCAGCACCACCACAACATCACTCAGCACCACCACAACATCACTCAGGGGCACCACGACATCACTCAGCACCACCAGTACATCACTCAGCGCAACCACAGCAACACTCAGCACCACCACAGCATCACTCAGCAGCACCACAGCATCACTCAGGAATACCACAGCATCACTTAGTACCACCACAGCATCACTCTGTAGCGCCACAGCATCAATCAGCATCACCACAGCATCAGTCAGCATCACCACAGCATCACTCAGGGCCACCACAGCATCACTCGGTGCCAGCACAGGATAACTCAACGCCACAACAGCATCAGTCAGCACCACCACAGCGTCACTCAGCACCACCACAGCATCACTCAGGATCACTCAGCACCACCACAGCATCACTCAGCACCACCACAGCATCACTCAGGGACACAACAATATCACTCCGCACTACAACAGCATCAATCAGCACCACCACAGCGTCACTCAGCACCACCACAGCATCACTCGGGTCCACCACAGCATCACTCAGTACCACCATAGCATCACTATGTGCTACCACAGCATCACTCAGCGCCACCACAGCATCACTCAGCACCACCACAACATCACTCAGCGCAACCACAGCATCACTCAAAACTACCACAGCATCACTCAGCACCACCACAGCAACACTCAGCACCACCACAACATCACTCAGCGCCACCACAACATCACTCAGCACCAACACAACATCACTCAGTGCAACTACAGCAACACTCAGCACCACCACAGCATCACTCAACCACACAACAATATCGCTCAGGGCCACAACAGCATCACTCAGCGCCACCACTGCATCGCTCTACGCAACCACAGCAACACTCAGCACCACCACAGCATCACTCAGGAACACCACAGCATCACTCAGTACCACCACAGCATCAGTCAGCATCACCACAACATCAATCAGCATCACCACAGCATCTGTCAGCATCACCACAACATCACTCAGGGCCACCACAGCATCACTCAGGGCCAGCAGAGGGTCACTCAACGCCACCACAGCATCAATCAGCAGCACCACAGCATCACTCAGCACCACCACAGCATCACTCAGGTCCACCACAGCATCACTCAGCACCACCACAGCATCACTATGCGCTACCACAGCATCACCCAGCGCCACCACAGCATCACTCAGCACCACCACAACATCACTCAGCGCCACCACAGCATCACTCAACAGCACCACAGCATCACTCAGCACCACCACAGCATCACTCAGCACCACCACAACATCACTCAGCACCACCACAACATCACTCAGGGGCACCACTACATCACTCAGCGCCACCACAACATCACTCAGCGCAACTACAGCAACACTCAGCACCACCACTGCGTCACTCAACCACACAACAATATCGATCAGGGCCACAACAGCATCACTCAGCGCCACCACTGCATCGCTCTACGCAACCACAGCAACACTCAGCACCCCACAGCATCTTTCAGCACCACCACAGCATCACTCAGGAACACTACAGCATCACTCAGTGCCACCACAGCATCACTCTGCAGCGCCAAAGCATCAATCAGCATCACCACAGCATCAGTCAGCATCACCACAACATCACTCAGGGCCACCACAGCATCACTCAGGGCCAGCACAGGATCACTCAACGCGACTACAGCATCAATCAGCACCACCACAGCGTCACTCAGCACCACCACAGCATCACTCAGGTCCACCACAGCATCACACAGCACCACCACAGCATCACTATGCGCTACCACAGCATCACTCAGCGCCACCACAGCATCACTCAGCACCACCACAACATCACTCAGCGCCACTACAGCATCACTCAACACCGCCACAGCATCACTCAGCATCACCACAGCATCACTCAGCACCACCACAACATCACTCAGCACCACCACAACATCACTTAGGGGCACCACGACATCACTCAGCGCCACCAGTACATCACTCAGCGCAACCACAGCAACACTCAGCACCACCACAGCATCACTCAGCAGCACCACAGCATCACTCAGGAACACCACAGCATCACTTAGTACCACCCCAGCATCACTCTGTAGCGCCACAGCATCAATCAGCATCACCACAGCATCAGTCAGCATCACCACAGCATCACTCAGGGCCACCACAGCATCACTCGGGGCCAGCACAGGATAACTCAACGCCACAACAGCATCAGTCAGCACCACAACAGCGTCACTCAGCACCACCACAGCATCACTCAGGACCACCACAGCATCACTCAGCACTACCACAGCATCACTCAGCACCACCACAGCATCACTCAGGGACACAACAATATCACTCCGCACCACGACAGCATCAATCAGCACCACCACAGCGTCACTCAGCACCACCACAGCATCACTCTGGTCCACCACAGCATCACTCAGTACCACCATAGCATCACTATGCGCTACCACAGCATCACTCAGCGCCACCACAGCATCACTCAGCACCACCACAACATCACTCAGCGCAACCACAGCATCACTCAAAACGACCACAGCATCACTCAGCACCACCACAGCATCACTCAGCACCACCACAACATCACTCAGCACCACCACAACATCACTCAGAGCACCACAACATCACTCAGCGCCACCACAACATCACTCAGCACCACCACAACATCACTCAGTGCAACTACAGCAACACTCAGCACCACCACAGCATCACTCAACCACACAACAATATCACTCAGGGCCACAACAGCATCACTCAGCGCCACCACTGCATCGCTCTACGCAACCACAGCAACACTCAGCACCACCACAGCATCACTCAGCACCACCACAGCATCACTCAGGAACACCACAGCATCACTCAGTACCACCACAGCATCAGTCAGCATCACCACAACATCAATCAGCATCACCACAGCATCTGTCACCATCACCACAACATCACTCAGGGCCACCACAGCATCACTCAGGGCCAGCAGAGGGTCACTCAACGCCACCACAGCATCAATCAGCACCACCACAGCATCACTCAGCACCACCACAGCATCACTTAGGTCCACCACAGCATCACTCAGCACCACCACAGCATCACTATGCGCTACCACAGCATCACCCAGCGCTACCACAGCATCAATCAGCACCACCACAACATCACTCAGCGCCACCACAGCATCACTCATCAGCACCACAACATCACGCAGCACCACCACAACATCACTCAGGGGCACCATTACATCACTCAGCGCCACCACAACATCACTCAGCGCAACTACAGCAACACTCAGCACCACCACAGCATCACTCAGGAACACCACAGCATCACTCAGTACCACCACAGCATCAGTCAGCATCACCACAGCATCAGTCAGCATCACCACAGCATCACTCAGGGCCACCACAGCATCACTCGGGGCCAGCACAGGATAACTCAACGCCACAACAGCATCAGTCAGCACCACCACAGCGTCACTCAGCACCACCACAGCATCACTCAGGACCACCACAGGATCACTCAGCACCACCACAGCATCACTCAGCACCACCACAGCATCACTCAGGGACACAACAATATCACTCCGCACCACGACAGCATCAATCAGCACCACCACAGCGTCACTCAGCACCACCACAGCATCACTCGGGTCCACCACAGCATCACTCAGTACCACCATAGCATCACTATGCGCTACCACAGCATCACTCAGCGCCACCACAGCATCACTCAGCACCACCACAACATCACTCAGCGCAACCACAGCATCACTCAAAACTACCACAGCATCACTCAGCACCACCACAGCATCACTCAGCACCACCACAACATCACTCAGCACCACCACAACATCACTCAGGAGCACCACAACATCACTCAGCGCCACCACAACATCACTCAGCACCACCACAACATCACTCAGTGCAACTACAGCAACACTCAGCACCACCACAGCATCACTCAACCACACAACAATATCGCTCAGGGCCACAACAGCATCACTCAGCGCCACCACTGCATCGCTCTACGCAACCACAGCAACACTCAGCACCACCACAGCATCACTCAGGAACACCACAGCATCACTCAGTACCACCACAGCATCAGTCAGCATCACCACAACATCAATCAGCATCACCACAGCATCTGTCAGCATCACCACAACATCACTCAGGGCCACCACAGCATCACTCAGGGCCAGCAGAGGGTCACTCAACGCCACCACAGCATCAATCAGCAGCACCACAGCATCACTCAGCACCACCACAGCATCACTCAGGTCCACCACAGCATCACTCAGCACCACCACAGCATCACTATGCGCTACCACAGCATCACCCAGCGCCACCACAGCATCACTCAGCACCACCACAACATCACTCAGCGCCACCACAGCATCACTCAACAGCACCACAGCATCACTCAGCACCACCACAGCATCACTCAGCACCACCACAACATCACTCAGCACCACCACAACATCACTCAGGTGCACCACTACATCACTCAGCGCCACCACAACATCACTCAGCGCAACTACAGCAACACTCAGCACCACCACAGCGTCACTCAACCACACAACAATATCGATCAGGGCCACAACAGCATCACTCAGCGCCACCACTGCATCGCTCTACGCAACCACAGCAACACTCAGCACCACCACAGCATCACTCAGCACCACCACAGCATCACTCAGGAACACTACAGCATCACTCAGTGCCACCACAGCATCACTCTGCAGCGCCAAAGCATCAATCAGCATCACCACAGCATCAGTCAGCATCACCACAACATCACTCAGGGCCACCACAGCATCACTCAGGACCAGCACAGGATCACTCAATGCGACCACAGCATCAATCAGCACCACCACAGCGTCACTCAGCACCACCACAGCATCACTCAGGTCCACCACAGCATCACTCAGCACCACCACAGCATCACTATGCGCTACCACAGCATCACTCAGCGCCACAACAGCATCACTCAGCACCACCACAACATCACTCAGCGCCACTACAGCATCACTCAACACTGCCACAGCATCACTCAGCATCACCACAGCATCACTCAGCACCACCACAACATCACTCAGCACCACCACAACATCACTCAGGGGCACCACGACATCACTCAGCGCCACCAGTACATCACTCAGCGCAACCACAGCAACACTCAGCACCACCACAGCATCACTCAGCAGCACCACAGCATCACTCAGGAACACCACAGCATCACTTAGTACCACCACAGCATCACTCTGTAGCGCCACAGCATCAATCAGCATCACCACAGCATCAGTCAGCATCACCACAGCATCACTCAGGGCCACCACAGCATCACTCGGGGCCTGCACAGGATAACTCAACGCCACAACAGCATCAGTCAGCACCACCACAGCGTCACTCAGCACCACCACAGCATCACTCAGGTCCACCACAGGATCACTCAGCACCACCACAGCATCACTCAGCACCACCACAGCATCACTCAGGGACACAACAATATCACTCCGCACCACGACAGCATCAATCAGCACCACCACAGCGTCACTCAGCACCACCACAGCATCACTCGGGTCCACCACAGCATCACTCAGTACCACCATAGCATCACTATGCGCTACCACAGCATCACTCAGCGCCACCACAGCATCACTCAGCACCACCACAACATCACTCAGCGCAACCACAGCATCACTCAAAACTACCACAGCATCACTCAGCACCACCACAGCATCACTCAGCACCACCACAACATCACTCAGCACCACCACAACATCACTCAGGAGCACCACAACATCACTCAGCGCCACCACAACATCACTCAGCACCACCACAACATCACTCAGTGCAACTACAGCAACACTCAGCACCACCACAGCATCACTCAACCACACAACAATATCGCTCAGGGCCACAACAGCATCACTCAGCGCCACCACTGCATCGCTCTACGCAACCACAGCAACACTCAGCACCACCACAGCATCACTCAGGAACACCACAGCATCACTCAGTACCACCACAGCATCAGTCAGCATCACCACAACATCAATCAGCATCACCACAGCATCTGTCAGCATCACCACAACATCACTCAGGGCCACCACAGCATCACTCAGGGCCAGCAGAGGGTCACTCAACGCCACCACAGCATCAATCAGCAGCACCACAGCATCACTCAGCACCACCACAGCATCACTCAGGTCCACCACAGCATCACTCAGCACCACCACAGCATCACTATGCGCTACCACAGCATCACCCAGCGCCACCACAGCATCACTCAGCACCACCACAACATCACTCAGCACCACCACAGCATCACTCAACAGCACCACAGCATCACTCAGCACCACCACAGCATC